>JAOYFF010000046.1:15837064-15871818 GCA_025773925.1 Cryptomyrus ogoouensis | reverse complement strand
CCAAAAACCCTTTCCTCTCTCATTTCCTGCACCCTACCCCCTCTCTCTACTCTCCCAGCATCTCATCTTGCCCCTCCTCCCTTACAAAAACAAATTCTCAACACCCCCCCCCCCCCCCCCCCCCCCCAGGTGGAACGAACCTCTTCTGCCACAGTATCCCAGCCATGGTAAGTTAGTCTACTGGCTAAGGGCATTTACTCCATTACTAAATAAGGAGCATCTAAATACCAGTTTGCCAGCTGTCAGTCTACCTTTGTGGTTTGCATTTCACTGCCTCTTTTGCATTTTGTTTTGTTTTTCTTTGGACGTGTTTGATATTTGATTTTTTTTGTTTTGTTTTGTTTTGTTTGAATCCATGGCGATCAAAGCTATGTTTATCAGCTGCTGCTTTCTGTCACACAGACATTCCGGTCTGTAGGTCCCACAGACTCCTTGTGTTGCGCTTTAGTCAAATGTAGCCGGGCTATGGTGGCGGCATTGGGACAGTAAACCACACGCCCCCAGTTACTGGGAACTCGCTCCCGGCCGTCTATTAGTGGCCTCATGTAAATCGGAGCTCACTTCCTCACAGTTGCTGCCGAAATCACCGCTCCCTCTAAAGGAGCCCCACCCCCCGTCTCGTCGCCTCACTTCCTGCTGAGGCATGTAGAGGCTCTGCCCGTGTGACACCTGGCAGGAGGGATGGAGGCATTTCTGCTTTGGGGTTATGTCAGAAGCTGGGGGCGGAGCTAACACTACTATGTAGTGTCATACATCATTGTCATTTGCTGTCTCTCTCTCTCCGGCAGCCAATCCCATGGTCCTTCAGAGAATGGGTGGGGCCTCCCACACCTTTGTTCTTGTTGTTCTTCCCCATCCACCAGCCCGCATGCTGTAACAATAAGTGATCCCGCTGCTAATTTCCCATTCCTCTCCACTGCCAGAGCACATTTGATAGCCCACCACCGGTTTGAAACCCCGCCACAGGGTTGTAACCATTTCCAGACAGGACACGCCCTTTGAGTGCATGGCCAGCTCTGTGCCTCGGTCCTGCCACACCAGGACTGGGTGTGTTTAAAGTGCATTGTGTGTTTTTTTTCCCCCACCGGGAAAACCAGAGATAAGCAAAGGACTGCTATGTGCGCCAGCGGTGTACAGACATGCAAATGCTGTTTGTTTTTTTTAACTTTACTCTTCATTTGTCATTCCATCGCTACACTGTGCATGTCCAGAAACTCGATTTTCTGCTTGTAAATAGTGTTTGTTTGAAGTGGAATTGTCTGCTTCAAATGTCTTATGTTTCTAAAATGAGTATGTACTAAAAAAAAACACAAAACGACAAAAAGAACAAACGTTAGCGTTGTTTTCAGACAGAATAAGGCCAATACTTGTTTGTTCCTGTATTACTAGAAACACTTAGATTTTTTTTTACGGTTATTATTAATTCTTATACTTGTTTAAAAGTAGTTTAAAATCATTGTACAGAAGCTCATCTTTACTGTTTGTTTGCAACAGACAAGTTGTAAAATAAATTACTTCTAATAAAATGTAGGTAACTGCAATCCTTTGTGTCCTCATGTGCTGTGGGATTGTGGGATACGATCCTTTGGCTACCCATGAACACCCTGCTGTCCAGTGCTTTTGTTCCCTTGGACCAGACCAGAGTCTTCTGCCTCTTGTTTCCACACGCCCACTATCTCTTGATTCTGGTCCATTAGAGGTACAGATATTTGTGGACAGAATAGCATGTTGGTGATATCAGGTCTGATGCACCAAGGTTTTCCAAACCAGTCCTCAGGCTATACTGCATGGATCCACTTTTTTGATTCATCCCAGTTCCTAGCACATCTGTAAGGTATTTAGAGCTTCTGATTTCTTGGGTCAGCTGTTCTGGGAACTGGGATAAAACAAAAATGTGGATCTGTCTAGTGTGCTCTGAGCACTGGTTTTGGAAACACTAGTTTATCAGATCTGATATCAGCAAAATGTCCACAAATATCTGCACCTCTAAGGGACACCTCTATGAACACTTTTGTAGGCACTATAATAAAGTAAAAAAGTCATAGTGTAGAACCATTAAAAATGTACTTACCAATGTTATAATGTTAATAGATCAATGTTAAATTTGACAAAACTACATCTACCATATTACCATCTGAGGCCGCTGAGGAGGTTTAAGGTCTCTCCTGCTGTCCTTAAGGCCTTTTACTCGGCTGCCATAGAGAGCATCCTGACCATGAGCATCACATCGTGGTTGGGGAACTGCTCTGCCCAGCACCGGAAAGCCATGCAGAGGGTGGGTAGAGCAGCTGGGCGCTGCACCAGATCTGCCCTACTCTCCCTACAAGACATCTACACCAGTAGGACCAGAGCAAGAGCAACAAAAATCTCCAAGGACCCCTCCCCCTCCAATAACTCTCTGTTTTGCTTGCTGAATTCAGGCAATCGCTTCCGCAGCCTTATGACCAGAACGGAAAGGTCAAGGTGGAGCTTTTTCCCCAGGTCATAAGGCTCCTAAACCAGGACAATACTCAATGCCTCTAGGTGCTACTTCACACTGTCCAGATTGTTGGCACATCCCTCAGGCCTCTTGCACTTATATTGCACAGCAAAATACCTCTTACCTATCACTTATGTATAGATTATGTACAGTTGAACATTTCATATATTTTTTTTATCTTATATTATAATTTTTCCTTATTTTTTCTCTATATTTCGCTATCACGCACAGCTGCTCGGTGTGACCAGGCTTACATTCCACCACATGTTGTATGTGTACGACGAATAAAGCTGTTGAATCTTGAATCTTTCCGGTTAAAGAAACAATGGACTGTGAAAGGTCGTTCTATCCGTCCGTTGACCCAGTTTACCAAGCACCTCTTCATATTTGTGCATCACGTCTATTCCGCAGTGACAATGTTGTAAGTAACATGTCACTGACCAGAAAAGACAGTCGATCGAGCGAGCTGTGCAGGACATTCCAATAACAGCCGGTTGACAAGGTGATGCGCGCCATTTTCTGCTGATGTCACCTTTCGATTAAGATTTCGAGCTGTGCTAAAGGGTAAAACAAATACAAATACATAATACAAATACAAATACAAATACATAAAGCAATTACTGCATGTCTTAAGAAATGTCGCTACAAAGTGTCACTAAACATGTGTGCGCAACCTTCATCTAGTGTATTTTGTTGTCTCTATACTGGTTTCAGGCCTACATCTGCAGCACACTACCTGACAGCCGGCCTCAGGGGGTGTTGCGGGCACTCTCAGATAATATGACAGTGTTTCCCAATCCAGTCCTCGGGGACCCACAGTCGGTCCATGTTTTTGCTCCCTCCAAGCTCCCTGCCAGACAGTCCACATTTTTGCTTCCTCCCAGATCCGGGCCCTGCCAGCTCCCGCTAGTAGGAAGTGAAAATGTGGACTGTCTGTGAGTCCCTGAGGACTGGATTAGGAAACACTGATATAAGATGACATAAAACACAGGATCACGACTGTGTGTCGTTTATAGATTAAAAGTGATCAGCGTTATGCTAGCATCCAGCATGTCAATTAACTGAGCCTCTATGCCTGTGCTTAATATGAGCTCGGCTGACAGATCTGCGGGGGTCCCAGTCCTAAAGCGAAATCCCGAGATCATCCCATAATCCTATTTGCTTTGTCGGGAGCAGAAACAACGCGTCGGGCCACCTACAACACACACGAGTTGCTTGCATGGTAATCGGTCTCACAGTTATAGTAAGTTAATGTGCATTCAGCCGTAGGGCACTAAACTGCGCAGCAATGCTCTTTGTATAACATCGATCACAGCGTCCATCTGGCACATGATGTCACAGCACAGATTTAGAAACCAGATAATCTATAGACACCTGCAACGCAGCCGACCCAGCCTGAACGGCAGGTTTTCCTAACTTTTTCCTCATTTTGTTGGACAGACTTACGTGAGAGCTGATGGCAAAAGCCGCCTGTGAGACGCGGTTAAAATAGATCTAAACTCCCTTTCAACTGAATCCGCTTTAACAAAATATTCCAGTAACAGTTTATAGTCCCACACCTGGTTGCAAAACGAGTAACGGAACATAGTATGTTAGCTTATTGTTTTAAATGTAGGCCTATTTAACTCATTCAATTAAAAAAGTAAAGAAAAGTAAATACTTTAAAGCAGTACTTCATTGAAACTAAAAGTAAATGAACTTAATTGTGCTAAGACATATCTCCCGAATACATCAGAAATTAAGAAATTCAGAAATACGCTTCTATTTTTTTTCCCGAGACGTTATGGCGCCGCCAGCTGGCGGGTAGAGAAATCGTTTACATAATAAACTGAAAGTAAAGTAATAAAAGAGAAAACAGGCGTCGCATACACACAGCTTCAAGCAGGAAATCGAGACAAGCAAATGAAGCTACGCTCCTTTTCCACGTATTGCTATATAGAGCAAAGAAGAAGAGCCACTGTGTAACCAAAGCAGGAAATGAACCGACTGCGAGAAGAGGTGGAGGTAGAGTCATTTTTGCGTTCCGTTTTTTATGCTTACAATTTATGCTACGTTGTGTGGCAAAGATGACCAATATTCATGGATATGCATTATTGTTAGTAGGGCAGTTCCCTAATTTCCTCGATCCGAAATGGTCCGAAATAATGCAAAAACATCTGCTTTATTACTTCCATTTATTCTAACTTTCATTCTCGCAAAGTCATTTTGCGCGACGTCCCGAGCGCCGGCTTTTGCCCGCTACCCAGACCGCTTACCGACCCTGGAAACCACCGATGCCTTTCGCGGTCTCTCAAAACAAAACGCTGATGTGACATCAGTCAGAAGCAACCGAAGCTATACTGCATCACGCCGACGTTCAGATGATCTTCACATACCGCTACGTCCACCTTAAACAACGTTAAATTTTATACCAAGGCATAAACGTGGGCGTATTCCTTTGGCACCGCTTCTTTTGGACTCTGATAAATTGCACCACTCCATGTCTAACGATCGAAATGCCCATAAATAACACAGGTCTGTCCATGTTGGACTGGACGAGATGGCGGGGGATTATCACTTTTCAAAGTTCAGCATGGCCAGCTGGGGTGTCAGTGAGGATCTGCGTGTATCCTGCGTTTGTGCTACCAGCTTGTTCGTAGATGTGAGCCGTGTTTTGCCTGCCTGTATGTGTTAGTAATGATGTCCAAGCGTGTTCGACCGCCGCAGATGGAAAATAGTTTAGAACCTGGGCATATGTACATTATATATTCGCTACACTGTCAGAAAAAAGGGTACCAATTTGTACCTTTGCTTGTCACTGTACCCTCAAGGGTAAATGTACCTTTTAAGACACATAAATGGACTATCAGGAAAACTGTCTACATTATTGTGATTTGTACTTTGGGGATATTACTCAAAGTTAATGTCTTGTAGCCTACCTTAAATTAGACTAAAAGGTCATTTACCTACAACTAGGGTACAAGTGGCAGACAGTCAAAGGTCAAAGGCAGCACCGCTAATCACACCACTAACATGACAGACAGAATACAGGTCCACTCAGGTTTAAAAAAACTTAAAAAAGGTGTTTTCTATGCTGTTTTGTGGGTTTGTTGTGGCCTGGCATAGCTAACCAGCTGAATATCTGGTATCTGCTTTTTTTGCATAATAGTGTAGTATAGTGTGTGCGTTCCAATACATGGGGTGCAGTCACTTAATGCACATGATTGTGTCGCCCAGCTGGAGAAGAATGTTAGGCGGCTCAGGGAGAAATTTCACGGGAAGATCGCCATCGACAAGGCGACCATACTCATGCGGCGCTATGGCAACAACCATCGCGTGGTCGCCATGGATATCATCTTAATGAAGGACAGAGGTAAGGGGACGGAAACGGCCAATTAGGAAACTGACAGCCATCAGAAGCGGCAGTCATTAGCATTAGCGTACGCCATCTGGTGGGGGCACTGGGGTAATGTAATATTCTGGTCTGAGGGTGGGGGTTCTTATATGTCTACAAATCATATAAGCTGGGCTGTGAATTTACCCTTTAGTCAGGTGGGTTGGTCTCCAGTGTTATACCCTTCATCAGCAGAGGTGGATAAGTCAGGTCCAGAGAGTACAAATCCAGTCAATTTTGTTTCAAACAGCAGTTGAGCACTGTGACTCTTTATACTGAAACAGAATCTTGGTCTGGATTTGTACTCTCTGGACCTGAATTCTCCACCCCTGTTCATCAGAAATATCCACCTGCAGGACCAGAGAGGACTTACTTTGGTTATAATTGGTAAAAAAAAAATAGTCATTTAAAACGATTGGCATAAGTTCTGAGATTTATAAGTCCATATTTTTTATTTATTTTATTTTATTTTATTTATCCTTTATTTCACCAGGAAGGTTCCATTGAGATACAGTATCTCTTCTTCCAGGAAGTCCTGGCCAAGATGGCAGTAAATAATAAAAAAGTCAAAAGTTTCATATACATACATACAGAGGTGATTGATGAACACAGACTGAAACACACAGACTTGACTTAGCCCCCATACTGCTGTATCTGGCATGGTATCAGGAAAATCACTGATTACAAACCAAACAACAGCTCTCTCTCCTCCTCTGATATCTCCCTCCCAGATCAACTCAACTCATCCTTTGGACTTTTAAGATATGGGATGTTGTTCCATGGTGATGTCACTGATATGGACTATGCACTTTAAAGATGTGATGCAATTCGCATTTTACTAGCTCACATGGTCTTAGTCCTATTTCAAATTATTTATGTCATTTTAAACTGCTAAGTTCAATGGTTTGTTGCAGACTGAATTTCGTTGTATATTAATATGCAATGACAATAGAGGATCTGTCTCTATCTCTTAAGGGAAAGACCGTAAAATCGGTGATGTGAATGTGTAAACCTCCTATCTGTGATTTGTCCCCCTCTGTCTCCCCACACTGGCACAGACCTGGATGACGAGGACCGGGAAAATCTGCAGAACGACGAGGTGGCCAGGGTAATACTGCACTGGGATTTATTTTTGAGTGTTTCACTGGGCAAGCAAGTCTTTCTTCAATGACTGTTTCTAGTATGCTTGATTAGTGAAGTCTGTGCTCCAGTCTTGAGGTACTCTGTCATCCTAAATGAAACATCCCAGGTAGCAGGACTAAACACCGCCTCCATCCCTTTACTCTGCCCAATGCAATTAAACCTGAATAATTTTTTTCTGTATATAAAATTGGTATAACTTAATATAACTTGATTGGTTAACGCCAGTTTTCAGAGGGGTCTCATTGTGCATTGCCTAGAGGCCTCAGGTCCTCTTGCATCCGCTAGCCACTGACCTCTGACCTCCGTCTCCTTCAGAATGTTGTTGAGAGACTCGAGGCTGAAGAGCAGGCTGGAGGTCAAGACCAGCCACAGCCGCGGCAACCGCGGGTATGTCAGGATCACCACATTTTTCCTTATAAACAAGATTGTCTTAGCCCATGCCGAAACCAAGTGTTTGCCAAGAGTAGCAATGCCAAAAAAACAGTTACAGCCCAAATAAAAGGACATTATAGGGTTGCAAAGGGGTGGAACATTTCCGGAAACTTTCCAGAAACTTTCCATTCCATGAGAAGTTAAGCTGGGGAATTTTTTAAATATTCCAAGTTGGAAACTTTCCTTGGGAATTAATGAGAAAATTCCCTGAATTATGCAGAATATTCAACCTCTTGCTAAAAAATAAGATTGTTAATCATTTGATCGGTTATTAATTAATACAGATCCCCCCACACTAGTTTCGGGTCTGTTATCGGAAGGTTAGGCTAGCAGCACTTATAGCTGGTTGGCTCCTAAGAGGGAAGCTCTGGAGTCTCCTGGATTTTTGGCGATAACCTGAAAAGCAGACGTGAGTGGATAAGGAACAGTCATGTGACCAATTTTTTAAAAAGTGTGTTCATTCTTTTGCTGGTTCAATTTTATTTGAACACGAAATCACCACACCTGTGATTCCACGTGCAAATAAGCTGCTGGTTAAAGTGGCCAGGAACCTGCAGGACGCTGGATTATGAGGAATAATGAACCTCTCCTTCTGCTACCTCTGCTTTTACCTTTGACATTTTCGACAATTTCTTTGTCTCTGCTACAGCCCCGACCAAGGAGAGCGCCACGAGATGACCGCGATATTAACGTAAGGGAATCCTAATAAGAGAAAACCAGTGATTGAGTCAGACTCATTTATGGGCATTAAGGAATGATGAGAGTAAATGAGTGAGGGTGGCCCACTGGTATATCAGAGAGAAAAAAAGATTTGACTGGATTTAAGCTTTGTACAGGATAAGTACAGGATAAGTACAGGATAAGTACAGGATAAGTAAGGCCCGCTGAGCAGCACCATGATGAGAGCAAATTGCGCCAGTTGCCTCTGTCCTTCAGGATGTGGCTGAGCAGCTCCGGACTCTCCCTCTGACGCAAGAAAACCTGCGCATGTTTGACAACGCGCAGCAGAACGTCATGCCCTCGGATCTGTGCCAGTTCGCATGCCAGTTGTGTGACTGGGACTGGTGGCGCCATGTTCCCGAAAGGAAGAAGGTACAGTTTTCCCCCCCTTCCCTCCCAAACACACACATCCTGCGCATTCGACGCCTTATTCGCAGTGATCACCCTACACTGAAGTCACCTGTAGGTTTCAGGTCTTCCTCAGTAACACGCGTCTTTCACAGGTGTCCCGCTGTCGTAGGTGTAAGAGGAAATATGACCCAGTGCCAGCAGGCAAGATGTGGGGCCTCGCCGAGTTCCACTGCGGCAACTGCGGGCGCAGCTTCAGGTGGGGTCCACCATGCCCCCCCCCCCCTAATCATGTCCCAAACATACCAACGTCAGTCCCTCTGATGCTGCCTGAAAGCGTGAAGATGATATGTAACTCCTCGCCTCTGGTGACGGTCCGCTCCTCATTTACTTCAGAGGCTTTGGCCGGATGGACTTGGGGTCCCCATGCTACACATGCCGCTCTCTAGTCACCCCGACGCGAATTCTGCCTCCCCGCCAAAGACACATAGGACAGGGCTTCAGGAGGACGAACCAGCACAGCTGCTTGGCTGAGGACTGCTACAACAGACAAGGTAAGGGGACCCAGGGCCCTAACCCAGGCTATGTTTGCACACGCATTAGCATTCACTGCTAAAGCCAACTAGGGCAATATGATCAAAGGCAGGTATGCATTGCTGATCATTTATTTCACTAACGTGTGTTTGACTGACCACTATAAAGGAGAAAAGAAATTCTGAACTATTTAGTAGTGAATGAAACACGTGGGAGTATGCTATTCTTTAAGAAGTAAAGAATACTATCCTCCAGACCACAATTCAAACAGCTGACGAAAAATGCTGCCTGCGAGTGATGTAAGATATGAGAGATTTGTAATTATATTTCAGTCCAGTGGAATTGTGTTGACATCTCTTCCAGTGTAGCAAGTACAATTACAAAAGAAATGGAAAACAGAAAAGCATTAATTTAAGATAGTAAAACAGGTAGTTCCAAATAATTTGCAGACAAGGGAGAGAGCAGCATGTGTGTTAGTTACTGTTATACAAAGTGGTACTTTAATGCAGACGTGAGTCTCTGCAGGATGGTGTAGTGGGTGTTTTGGTAGGTGGGTGTGTCCAGAGGTGGGTGTGGCCAAAGGTGACGTGTGCAATAGGGCAGCTGTGCCAAAAGGTTATTTCCACTGACCAAAAATGCTGTCAGTTAACATTATTTTAGAGAGAGACAGACATTTATCAGACATATATCATGACCATGATTACTAGATATCTATAATGAATCAGAGTAATATGTCCTATGCTTGTTAACACTTAGCACCATACTTCCAGAAACCACAAAGGAAATTACATGCGTGGTTCCACCCACTTCACTACACTCAGTTCCTGTTGACACACCCACCTTTGGCCACACCCACATTTGGACACACCCACCTATGGACACACCCACTAGCCTTTCAACACTCCCACTATACTGCAGCCTGAAGAGACCTAGGCTGTGTCCAGATTCAGGCGCTGCACCCTTCAATGGACGTGGTCTACGAAGGTATAGGCTGCGTTCTTCAAAGGTCGAACAGACAGCGCTGTCGAATGGGACGGTCTGGCCTACGGATAAGTTCCTATATGCGTCAGGTTGTACCCTTGAGGCATGAAGCGCCGCTTCTATCGACCGGCTGGAACACACTCACTTCCTCTCTGCGCAGTGAATCTTGGGATGTGTTGGCCATTGGACAGATCCTTCGCTGCTCGGCAAAAGGAGGATGCTTTTTCCGACTGCTTTTGAATGAGCCTTCGAAATGGGACGGCCTTGCTGCACCGCTGTGACACATTCGGTCCTCGATTGCAGCCACAGAAGGATTCGGATACAGCACAAGGCTGCAGTCAAGTAGTCTTTTTTGCTTAGGAAGGTTCCTAACTGAGTGAAATTACCCAGAAATGTCTAAGTGGCAGCCATAATGAGAGCTGTCTGAATTCTCTAAATGCGAAGGAGAAGTGCTTCAGTGCTTCCTTTCTTATCTCCTTTAGCACAGGGTACACTGGACCATCCTTTGTGGAGATAATGCCGTCCCACAATTCCTTGCAGCAGCAGAATTTAAAGCGACTCACCGTTAGCTCAGATCACAACAGATCATATTCAAAATATTAACCATAAAACAGAAATCTGGCTTTCATGAAAAAAGGGATGTGTGACATTATTAGATGATGTTTTTCATTCAACATGTTTGAAACTGAAGAATGGTGATATATCGTGAATTTATAGGACTAACATACCTATCTTGCATAATTAATTTTCAATTTTTTATGTATTTTTTGGGATGCATGTCGATATATGTGTGGACAGGAAGGTGAGCGTGAGCAGCCATTCTCAATGTGACAATCATTTAGTTTCAGTTCTGTGCCTATATTCCTTTTAAAATTTCTATTCCAACCTTGAAAATGAAGTAAGAATTTTCACTGTCTTGTCCACGTTTATATAGTCTGTGAAAAACAACGTGGCAAGAACCAGGGGCGTAAATTATAGGGGGGATGGGGGGTAGTCACTCCCCCAATAATCAAATCCAGGCCCTGGAGACCGCAATCCCCCCCCCCCCCAAAGCGCAACCGAAAATGATGCCCTTGCTAAGAACAAATAGGGCAAAGATGCACTTTTTGCAGTTTATTTTCTGAACATTGTAGTTTCACACAGTGGGCCCACGTCTATAATTGCGCAGCCTCGTGTAAGTGCAGTATTATTCTCTTAGCACCGCAGTCGTCTTCTCTTAGGTCCTCATGACTTTTCCTTCACCTCATGACGTTTTCCATCAAGGTTGAGGAAACGTGGTTAGGAAAAGGACACGAGATACTATTCAACCACAGCTCTAAACATGTTCTATCAGGTATGAAACCTGTCATTTGGAGAAAGAAGTTGCTGATAATGGCCAACAGGTGTCACCCACACATCTCACAAAGAAATTCACCGTGTTCTACGTGACCCAAAACTCAATTTTCACATTGCTTATGATTGATTAAAACTGTCTTAAGATTCGGAGCGAGGTGAATCCATCTAATGTTGTCTCTCCTCAACTTCACCAGAACCCCACGTCCCGGGTACGGAGTGCATCCACCCGCGCAGCCGCATGATGAACCGAAAGCCGCGTGTAGTGAACCCCAGCGAGGTGCACATAAGCTCAGGCTCGACGGTGAACACCTGTTTGAGCCAGGGCAGCCTGATGGACCTGTACGATATCCTTCTGGAGGACATCACAGAGGAACCGCAGGGCGAGGAGGAGAGCGGCTCAGGCGGCCCGAGCGGTTCAGAGTCACGCAACAGCTCCAGCAGCAGCAGCCAAGACTAGCAGTGCCGTACAGAGACCATACCCTAAACTGCTAACTGATCACACTTGGGTATGGAGACCAAGATTCCAAAAATGTTAACTACCCAGCAATAAATATTGGGTTGGACTTAAGTACCTGTGTCAGTACTGTGTGCTTGGCGAGAATATGGCGATACAATAGTTGTCATCATACAGGGGTTACGATTGAATAGGTGCTACTTTTTAAAAAATCTGGTTCAAGGAAAATTATCGTAGTATAAAGAACATGCCACCAAATTAAACGGCATAGTTCTTGTCGACCACCATGCAATCAGAACAGTAGGATCAGCGCTTGCATTTTTCACAGTTCCTGTAACATTCCGACATCATAGCACAACTTTTGTGGAATGTGAGCAGATTTCAGTAAAAAAAAAAAAAAAAAGTGCTTGCAAGATACTTGACACATTTTGTAAACGGCATGGCTCTTGTTGACCTCCTATCACATTTTTGTATTGTGGAAGCCAATATAAGCCCACACTTCAGCTCTGTATGCTTTCGGAGCCGATTTTAGATTCAGCCATTGGTTGTAACGTTACTAGTCAGCTAGGTTTGCTAATCCATTCCATTTGAACTCGGAATCTATGAGTTCCTAGTCTTCTAAAAAAGTCCTACAAGATAACGATAAGAGGGCTTTGTCGTTATAGTTCAGTACAATGGAATTGTGTTGGAATTCTCTTTTTGCTTTGCGATTACAACAGAAATGGACAATACGCTATCACTTGGGTGAGCTGGCCATTTGCCTGCATATCACTTTGTGTCCGTGGCACTTAGCCGTATTGGCCATATACTTCAAACAGCGTTCAAACGGCAACGCTCACGGTTATACTCTAACGAAACACAGGCATTCCACCGCAAACATTACACGGTAATGACATTTACCACTTACAGAAATACACAAATACACATTAATTTATACTCTTTAAAGTATAGTGCTGTGCAAAGCATTCTGTTAACTGCATATTTTTTTTGGTTTCGTTGTGCAAGACCGAGGCGTCACATTTATGTCTGCCAGTCAAGGACAGTGGGTGACATCAGAAGAAACTTACATGATTACATGTCATACAACAGCGATTTTGTCTGAAATATACAGCCAGATTAAACATCTGACTGTGATTGTGTTAAGTTAAAGTTAAAACAGGGATACCCAGTTCATTGAAGTTGATAAAAAAAAAAAATTAAAAATAAAGTTAATGATTTATCATTTTCCAACTGTCAGCCTGCACAGCGAATAAATAAAGCAGTATCACCAGTTTATTTGTTTTAAGAATTCCAGAAGCTCTTACTGCCCCCAGCACAATGCTAAGCGTGTCCTGTTTGTCAGGCTAGTAACGTAAATATTATTTGGTGAGTGAGTGAGTGAGTATGACTTCAGCCAGATTCAAGTATAACCTGTTAAAATTATACATCCGTTACATGTTTAATTTCAGCATCTATCTCTGTTTTGCAAGAAAAGCCTCAAGATTTTTTTTGCTTCCTGTCCTCACAAAGCCACTCTTGCACAGCTTACAAACCAGACTAGACCCAGTGTGAATGACCACTCTGATTGTTATACTAGCTATACAAACCAGCACCTGATGCACTAAATCCAGTTCAGTCAGTGCTTCCCAGCAGCACTCCTGAGTACAAAACAGTCAACCTTTTTCATCTTTAAAAGGGTTTTTAAACAGGCTAACTGTACAATTGGTCAATTTGCGGTTAGGTCTACATGAATTCCACTCATTAAACCGTGGCTCTAAACTGAGGTGAATTTTACAGTGGGGCATGGCGATGGAGGGAAGAAGAGTGATGATTCATGGAGCAGGTCCAGCAAACAGAGGACTTTAGTAATTGAATAGAACAGAAAAGGGGAACCACAAAATAAAGGGCCTGGAGGGGTCAAAAACAAGACTGGAAAAATAAGAACTAACTAAAGAGTAACCATGTAGTAACACACTAAGAAAACAGAAAACTGGGAGTTATCCTGGGAGACAACCCACAGCTACCAACAAAGAGTAACAACAACAACGACTGACAAACTAACGGAGTGAGGGCGGGCATTTAAATCAACATGGATGACAAGGCTAACAAGGGGCTGGTGAGGACCATAACAAAATCAACCAGTACAGGCATGGAACAAAAAACAGGTGGAATACATCACAAATAACTAGCACAAGAAGTAGGGACACTACCAAACACAGAGGCTAACAACACTGGGGAAAAACTAGGAACAAAAATACAAGAACAAAATAAGGCACAAGCAGGGTAAACCATAGCAGGGACACTAAGGTAAACCATAACCGGCACTAAGGAAAACCGAATCATAACTTACCCAACTGGTGACTGGAGGAATACAGCCTCAGAGTTGTACGTTCAGCCAAATCAGCCAAGGCAGCAGCTCGGGGATCATGGAAACATCACGGGCTGAAGGGCTACAAGACAGAGAGGGGGGAAGCAGGATGACCAGTGACACCTGCTGGGCAAAAAGGCACAAAACACATAGGACAGGGATAGATTGGCACCCACCCTGACAGTAAACACACCCCAACAGCCCAACATCACCATGTAATGAATTTGAAAGATGCTGCATAGAGCGCATGACTCAGCACCATTGAAGAAAAGCATTTCAAATCAGGACTACTGAGGATCATTTAAGATAAGCTCAGTATACATGCTTCTAAGACAGATCACAATTATTTCGAGGTAACGTCACAGCTGATTTCCTAACTCTACACTTGTCATTTTTAAAGGTTGCAACGATAATTTGCTTTTTTGTAGATTTCATATAAAAATAAAAATGTTATTACATTTTTAAGAGTTGTAATTGATTTTCTATCAATTAAATTTTAGATATGATTTTATATAAAGATTTAGAAAAGCTTAATGCCAGCCAACGAAAAGGCTAATCTTTCCTCAATCGGCACAAAAAAATGGCGATCCTGTTACAGTATATCTAAAAAAACTTGTATTTCAAAAGTAACTGCTATAGCTTAAACAATCGCCATGCCAACTGCGTGACTGTATTATATTTCATGGGAGGCAGGCGTCAGTTTTAAATATGATAATTCCCCCTACTTCGGGTGTTATCCATTAATTGTCAGGGCACAGAATAGAAAATAGAAATAAATAGCACAATGGAGAGAACCGCCTTAAGCAAATGTGCCCTCAGTCACAAGGGCTGTTCGGCTATCATGTATCGCACAACCTTTCCTGGGGCTGTGAAGAGGCGCACAGAAGACAGCGCCTACTTCTCATGTAACAAAAGTTTTAGTACTGTATATATTTATATATTCCTCCTTTGGGGGAAATAGGAAATGAATACTGTTAAACCCAGCTAGCAATCGCGTACTTTAGCCTTAATCGAACATTATTAACAATTCTAAGATTATTTAGCTAACGTGATCACTGTCAAATATCTTTGAGTGTCAAAGGCAGATCTAATGGATGTAAATACGTGGCCACCCCACACCAAAGTAATAAAATCAGACTATAGAAGAGACTGGGTACCCCCTCCATAAATATAATTGGCCCCTGATGGCCATCCCAATTAATATTTTATGCTGGTGCCAATGATCAGCATATTATTATTATTATTATTAATTGATTGATTGATTGTGTTTCTGGTATAAAATTGTCATGCCTCAGATTCAGAGCTTCCAGTTTAAAACCCATTTGTTAACTTTTGCATACACAGTCAGACACAGAACACCCCAACCCTGGCCATCCATCCATCCATCCACCCATCCTGCCACGGTCTTGAAGACAGCTCTCTGCAGGAAATGATGAACCAGCGAGACTTTTGCCTGCTGACTGAATGGGCGGCACCCAGGTGAGGAGCACAAGAAGCTGCAAAAAATCTATTATAAATCTGAAAAAATAATTCTCACCAGTTGTTTAATTTGGCTCTTACTGTGCAATTGTTAATATAGAAAACTAAAGCATCCGTTAGTTTAAGTAATGAGGGAGTGGATTTAGGGTGTGTCTAGTTGTCTCGAGACGAGTGCGGGATATAAAACGGGATCGTTGTGTAACTTCTGGATGCGCTGTCGGACTCCAAAAGACCTTACGCAATGTAAGTAGATTGTCCATCCAGTGCCTGCATTTATTTACAATTTATGTAACTAATCTAGACGCTCCTAGATTAGCCGCAGACCATACTTGTTGCCAGATTATTTTATATATATATATATATATATATATATATATACACACACACACACACACACACACACCAAATATCTATTGAATAGACGGACATGCTAATTATTTAGGATTTATTTAGGCTATAAATACCATGTATTCCTCATCAGCAGAAGGAATTAGGGAAAAATAGATTCCTTGTGAAACAGATTGAGGTTATCTGTGTAGCATTTGTATGAAACAAAAATGTATGGTGCCTCATTTTACAATCCCCAAAATTACCTTAACGTCTCCGTTGTATCAGCTTGAACGGCGCTGGGCTGGTTGAGGCTAATTCTGTGATATATAAGATTGACATCAGTGTTGCCAGCTTTGGTCAGCTGGTTGGCGTGAGATTTTCAAGTACAGACAAGTTTGCACGCTCATTTACATGCATGTAACAGTTTTGTTATCGTACGTATAAGTAGTCTGTAAGGCTTGCAAACTACCCCAACGCCTTTGATGTAGCTAATTTTAGGTTTGTAATGGATCAATATAGATTTGTCGCTTTAGTTTAACGCAAGATGCGTGAGAGTTGGCGACAATGGATTATGTTTTCGCGGCTTGATGTTTATTATCCGTGAACGAGGGAAGAAAGGAACGGGAGATGCCGCACCGATCCGCGTAGTCAGCTGAGTTGAAAGACGAAGCTATCAATTTACCGGTCAGTCTACATTCCTGTCCTCACCTATGGTCACGAGCTTTGGGTCATGACCGAAAGAATGAGATCACGGATACAAGCAGCGCAAACGAGATTCCTTCGCAGGGTGCCTTAGGGATCGGGTGGGGAGCTCAGACATTCGGGAGAGATTCAAAGTAAAACCAATGCTCCTCTCCACGGAGCCAGCTGAGATTGTTCTGGTATCTGGCTAGGATGATTTGGGCATGTCCAACCAGGCAAAGACCCCAGGGCAGTTGTATATCTCAGCTGGACTGGGAACGCCCCAGTATCCCTTTGCAGGAGCTGGAGGTGGTGACTGGGGAGAGGAAGGTTTGGGCATCTCTGCTTAGACTGCTGCCCTTCATGGAAGATGGATGAATAGATGTTTCCAAGTGGTCTTATGCATGCATGTGCTCCTGATTATGTTCCAGGGTTTATCTAGCAGGACTGGTGGTGCTGTTGTCGGTTGCAGGGGTCGAAGCAAGAGTAGGGTAAGACTCACCATAATCATCACGTACAGTAAAGCTAATATTTACCACTTGGTGTGGTTGGCACGGCCAGGAGGTAGCCAGAATGGCACTGGTTTGCGCTGACTTATCTGTGTCGTTCATTCCAGTAATTCCAGCGAATCCAGCTTCTGCACTGAAACCAAGGAATGCCTGTTGTTTGATCTGGTGTGCAAGACCTCAGATTTTGAGGTAAGAGTTTTGAGGAGGACACATGTATACATACCTCTCCATTGGCATTCAATTATGGAACAGTTTCCACTAATTTGTGGTAGAATGCATTGGTAAGTTTTTTGTTCTTGAAGACATCCTTACTGAAGATGTTTCTGCTACTCCTTTTTGTTGTATGTTCTGGTCTGTCACACTTACCGTGGTCTGACTGAGCCTTAGGGTGGTCATCATTGCTTGATGTGACCTCTTCTCTGTAACAAGTACCATGCTGAAACATGAAGATGCGGTGCCTTGTTTTTGGGTGTAGGTACATGCGTTGTTTTGAAGGTATAATGCTTTGGTGCATGACTTAACATAAGATGGATTCCGGGAAATGTATAATGACTCAAAGCCCCCCCCCAGGTCCATCACTACAGCTCAGCCAGGTGGGTGTCGACAGATGTGAAGTCCCACTTGCTGGATATAGCTCAAGTTACGGGCTTCTTAAGACTCTACAAATACATCAACGGTGCTAACGTGGATGGTGAGGCCACACCTTCCTGATATCCGTTATTTCGTCCATCTATCTGTGTCAACGCCCATCTTACTATTCTCACATCTCCTGGCAGGTGTCAAGATTGACATGACAGCTCCCGTAATCGTGAAAGTGGAGGAGGATAACAGCTTTTGGGAGTCCACCGTCTTCACCATCAACTTCCTGTTGCCCTCTGCCTTCCAGGGGAACGCTTCTGAACCCACAGACTCCACGGTGACATTGCCGTCTGTAGATTCTTCTTCTACCTATCTCTCGCAAAGTATGGTATACATACCACTAGTACACGCTCCCTCTAGTAGTAGGCATAGGTATGTCCTTTTTAACAGTGAAAAAGATGTTGCGTTGGGAGCCTGATACTACTTCAAGTGGTACATGGTGTGTAGAGTTTGAGAACAACTGTTCTAGAAATATTCTATTCATAATAGAATATATGGAATAGTCCCATTCATTCTTGTTATAACTCAGATTACCCTAGAAGTATAGAAGTCTTCGTGCTGTTTTGGTTTCGCTCGCCTACGGGAGCTTATGCTCTCCACTCGGCACAGGTCTACTTCACAGACATGCCAGACATGAAGGTGTATGTGAGAGACTACGGCGGCTTGATGATATCTATAACAGACGCCCTCAACAGGAAATGGCTGGCTAAGAACCTCAAGAAAGTCAACGCTTCGTATGTGGAGGAGTTTCACTATGCTGTGGAGTACAACAGGTATACAGCGGGTCTCGGGGCAGGTGCTGTGGGTGTCATGCACCCTGTGCTTATTTCCTGTGTAGTCGACCTCACTTCCACCGTGCGAGTTGTTTGTATTTTAGAGAGAATCTATTGGTATGTCTGTGTGCTGGTGAACCGCTAAGGCTAATCCGTAGAGTCGTCATCGTGTGTCGTCAGATCCTGTACCGTAATGATTTGTGTCTTTCACAGCCCCACAAAGATCCTGAACAGACGCAACGAGGTGTGGTACGTGGTTAAAGGTGACCCCGTGTGTTCTGACCCAGATGGGACCCAAAACGGTGCCAGATAGCCATGCGATCCCGCAAGCTGAGGGCTTCAGACAGGGGCTTCTGGAGGGGTGTGGTAGATAGTAACAGGGAAGATGGGTGACTTGCATGAATATTTGAGGCTCCATCAGCAGTAACGTAGTTGTCAGTGCAGAGAATCCTGCTGCTTATGTTCACACCTGTGCATGCAGTTATGCGCCGTATCCTGACATGTATTTTATTAGCTTTAGAAATATTCCCGACTTCAATGTCATGTCTTGGATATTGTGAATAAATCAAGACTTCTGTCGTATCATACAGTTTTGCGTCTACCTTAAGAGGTAAAAAGACTGCACATAGGTGGCCAACAAGCCTGTGTTCAGTTACAGTTACGGGGACATGTCTAGACTGCTGGAAGAGCTGAATTGTGTGTGGAAATCAGATGTTGATGTGTAAGAAACATGCGTGTATTTTCAGGTTGAATCTGTGTGGTTGACAGGGTCGTTTCTGACCCCGAAGGTTAGGATGGATGGCTGTTGGTTTAAATCCCGTGGGGGGGGGGCAGAGTAATTTCACTGTTGGGTCCTTTCAAAGGACCCCTAACCTGATTTGCTCCAGGCACTGGCTTCACCCATCTTCCTCAATTGCACCTTGCTTTGGATTAAAGTGTCAGCTAAATAAGGCAAGTGGAATGAATGTAGCAAATCCAGAACACAGCCCGTACAATTATGCCAACACGCCTAAATGCACTTTGTGACACTTACGGGGACCAAGCCAACATGAATCATCCTTTCAGCATCAGACGTTTCATATTGATACTTATACTGAAATTAAACATAGAAAGCAGTGAAGTAAATAGCCAATGTATGTGTGTGTAAAATGAGTAAGCTATCGGACAATGTATTCTTCACCAGGCACGTGGGGAGGGGGGTGCTTGAGCACCTGCCCCCACTGGCCGAAATATTAAGAAGTGCTTCCCTTTAACGGCCCCCGCCGATACCTTTTACGGTCAAGCACCTACCCCTCAATAAGTCTCTACACGGCCCCGTTCCTCACTGCATATAATAGTGCTGTGTGAAACGATTTTGATCCTCTATAAAATCAAGAGAATTTTATCTTGAAACATAACACGACAAAGACGCAGCTACCTTACGTGGGATTATTACGCCACGATAGACCGTGTTGCTCGGGAACGTTGCGACATCTTCCGGCCACCTTAAGAATAACCGGTGCAATGGCCAACAACACTTTTAAGTTTCAAACACCAATTTAACGCTGCCCACAGCGATCTGAATAAAGGTTGGCAGTACTCCACAAAACCGATCCAGGTGAATCTAAGCTTTCAGTTTGATTAGCTCAGTCGTGTATTTATAGCCCAGTTTGAAATGTAATTTAAGTATTTCTTACTTATGCCTCAATATCTGAAAAGCAATTCCGGCCTCTCTCAAACACTTTAAGCATTCTCCTCCAAACCTCATCCTCATTAGTCTAAGTGGAGAATTTGTCATACCGGTACCTTTTTGAGTTTGTGGTGACAGGCATCTGGCTGCGAAACAAAGAGGAGATGTCATCAACCACCCTTGGACCGCAATATCTTCCATGACGTGAATCACTGCGATATTGTGCTCTAGCTGCAGAGTTAAACCTGTGAGAAAGTTGGAAATCAAGCACCGGAATGTGATTAAACATAAAACTAATATAATGCATCCCCACCACCACCAGTCGAATATGCACAGATGTCAAATAACTGAAGTAGCTTCATTACATCCATAAAAAAATACTTGTTAACGAGAATGGCGAAGAATGTGTTCGCCCGGCAAATGAAAATGAGCCGTTTCATAACAAGCCTCCAAATAACAATACAACTTTTCATGCAATAGTAAAAGTACAATAAAACCACGTTGCCCTTTTAATTTTAAGTGATAACAGGATTCGGAGACGCAGAACTACATAAACAAAGCCTGTCCTGGAACCGCACTCGGGTCCCGGTGTCGTTTGTTTTATCAGTGAGCTCAGATCAGCTCAAACTCACTGTTTTAACACCTAGGCAGGGATTGCAGGTGGACCATCGGAGCAGCGCCCGGGTAGGAGTGTCGGCCAGGTAGCGTTTTATTACTCTCGCCATGGACCAAAGTCCGATGAAGGTGCTCTGCCGGTTCTGGGTCCTTCCTTTTACCCCCCATTCCATCGGGCTCGGTCCGCCGTGGTGCCCACAGAAGGGCTCGGGGTGACGGCGGCCTTATCACCCTTTTGTTCTATACCAAGATGAGTGAGTTTCAAGCGGACCGACAGCCAACCACGGCGTTACACCTCGCGGATTATCCGACGGACCCGATGTCGAAAGAGGGAACCTCCACGTGTAAGTAGTCTGAATATAACGTCCTTTAACCCGGGAAGACACGATATGGTGCACAAGTTGAAACAATCGAGTTTCTTTTGATTACCATTCTCAGCATGTAATGCTTGCATCCGTTGGGGTGGTGATCTCACATTGCCGTGAAAGGGGGAGACACGGGGCTGCCAACTCTGACGCATCAGACTGTCACGCTCACACAAATCTTACGGAAAATCTATATTATTCCATTATAAACCTAAAGTTAATTACATAAAAGGCGTTGGGGTAGTTTGCAAACTCTACGGACTATTTACAGGGTAATAAAACTGTTACATACATTTAAATGAGTGTGCAGACCTATCTCTAATTGAAATCGTTGTTAATACTCTAAGATTTCCTCTGATTACCATGATCTGCATCATTCGTTGTGGTGACATCAGATGTTATAGAAAATAGCGAAAGATGTTTTAATTTGCAGGTGCGGGCAGTTTTCCCATACGTTTTGCCGTTAGTGCCACATAACTGCTAAGCATGGGTGATTATGTAAGGTTTATCAATGAATAGCCTTATAGCTCTGCGTAGGGCAAACAGCTAATGGTCAGGTCACTTCGTGATCAGCCTCCCACACCTGGTCACATGATGAGACAGACTTCGATATTTCTACCCACACTCTACTGCTGTCGCTGATTTTACAAAGCAGCTAGCAACATAAGATAATCAAGTGATTCATGCTGACCCTCCAAGTGCCAGTGACGGCCAGATGAAGCTCCATTGACCATTTGCTGCATTTTCTGACTCCAGTAGATGGTGCTCTCTGTTCATAAGTGTTCAAAGCATGCCCCAACGCAAACCAAGAGCGCCATCTAGTGGGGTAAAATACAGCAAATGGTTCATGAAGATTCATTATGGCCATCACTACGAAGTGCCATCTGCATGTGAAGATCATATGTGATCTTGAAGTCATCGGAGGGGAAGTCTAGACTGCAAGCAGAATTTCCCCAGAGTGGGAGCAGGTCTACATCCAAAAATATGGAGCTAAACCATGGATCTACAAACATGTTATGTTTGTATGGAAGCATCAGCTGTGCACTCGAGTGATATTGTACAATAATGGGTGCAGAGATGTACCCATGGGGAGGTGCGTATCAGCAGGGCTGGCTTGTTGCTTCTGGGGGCCCCACTCAAAAACCACTTCAGGTCCTCCCCATATTATCCAGAATTAAACAAATCGCTAGCAATGAGTGAGAAAATCATCGATAGCTTGCCGGTTAACAGAACATGCTGCTTCATCGTTCCTTAAATAAGGAATGCATTTATTTAATATCTGGTGTAGTGACTATTTCTGACCATCGGGGGGGGGGGGGGTTTATTACCACTCAAACCAAATGTATGGTTTGAGTGGTAATAAAAACCATTGCTGGGAATCAGAAATGAAGATAATGACATGTTTAAAGGCTGTGTCTACCCCTGTGTGTGGGTGTGTATCCCTGTGTATGTCGGTGTCTCCCTGTGCATGTCGGTGTGTCCCTGTTTGTGTGCATGTGTGACCGTGCCCTCATTAACCGCACTGCCTTGTGGTGTTGAGTTTAATCTGTGACGTGGTCCTCTGCTCCCCAGCCCAGTATAATAAGATGGAGGAGGTGAGCCATGGGGGACAGATGGCGGACACATGTCCCATCTGTGGGGACAGAGTGTCGGGGTACCATTACGGCCTGCTGACCTGTGAGAGCTGTAAGGTAGGACATGCTACAGTAAAAACACACACTTTGCTCATCACGCACACAACCCCATTGGCCTTCCTGTCTGCGTGACTCTCACGTTCTTGTACTCAGTTATTCCGGTCGATCTGAACAGAAATACATGCAGCCCCTTCACTTACACAAAACCGATGTAAGTGAATCTGGACTTGTGCAAAAAAGTACCCAAGGGATGCAGTTTGCGGAAGTTTCCAGAAGTAAATTCTATGTACTACAGTTAATGCAAAAAGGCGACATATGCCTGTAAGTAAATTTACACTGTTCTTTAGTACATACTACTAGTATATATTTGATTTATGTATTTTTTACTACAAGGCGTCTTTTGTGGTATGGGAAGGTAAATCCGACTTAGGTCAAATCAAACTTACGTAAGGGTTTGTGGGATGGATTACTTATGTCAGCTGAGAACTACCTGTATGTGAAAATGGTTTCAATTTTTTTTCCTAGCAGATGAAACTGTAGAAAACTGTTTCTGTTTCTGCCCCTGTGCGTGTGATGCCTCTGCGTCTGTTTTCATAGCAGTAGGCTAAATTTGTCCGTATGAAGACAGCAAAAAAAAAAACATTAAGCACACACATAGTATGTCTTTGCCTCACTGTAGCTGTTCTTCAGGCTTAGACACACACACTCCTCTCCATCTGTCTGCCCGCAGGGCTTCTTCAAGCGAACCGTGCAGAACAACAAGCTGTACACCTGCGCCGAGCAGCAGCGCTGCCCCATGGACATGGCCCAGCGCAAGCGCTGCCCTTACTGCCGCTTCCAGAAGTGCCTGGCGGTCGGGATGAAGAAGGAGGGTGTGTGTCTGAGGGCCCAATCCAGGAGAGGGATGGCGGAGGCCACACCTGTTCAATGCTTAGCGCTAAATCACGTGACACCTGTGTGCTATGAGCTTATGAGGCAGGGACGTGTTGTTGAAGTTCATGGGAGTTTTACTTACTCAAAAATGTTCTGAGGGCAGAATGAAAAATGACTGGTGCGGAGAGATAACCAGTCAGATTGTAGAGTGGGCAGGACCAACCAATTAGATCTCTTGGACCCACCTCCTTTACAATCTGATTGGTTATCTCTCTGAACCAATCAGTTTTCATTCTGCCCTCAGAACATTTTTGTGTAAATCAAACTCCCAAGAGCATATTTGAAGGACAGAATGGTGTTGGCAGTAACTGATGGCCCCCTAGTGGCCACACCCCATACCTACGGATGATTAATTCAGACTGCAAGTCCCCCGATGACAGCCTGGCTGTGTAGCACCAGCAAATGTGTCCTTTTATAGTTCACCCATGAAGCAGTAAATCTCTGCTGGAAGCACTCATGACCCAGATAAAGTTCACTGATAGCTGACTCCTCACTGTGTGTGTGTGCATCTCTCCTACCCTATTCTCAAACTGTGAGTCTCAGAACAACTTTTTAGCGTTAATCGACATGATATAAGGAACAGAGGTAATAAAGATCCGGCAGCAGAAGTGTGGCGTTACATAAAGTATAAGCCAGCGTTTATGGGCCTGAATATCAGATGGCTAATTGGTGCCTGAGGTTGTTTGCACAGCAGTGCTTCAGTGGAGATTCAGCTGTGCAGCGCTGCGGTAAATTACGTTAGCTAATTATGGAGTGCGGCGGAATATTTAACGTGTGTATAACACTAACTGTTTGGCTTCGACAGCAGTCAGAGCGGATCGAATGAGGGGCGGGCGGAACAAATTTGGACCTCTGTATCGCAGGGACAGGCAACTGAAACAGGCAGCCTCTCACCAGCCAGGCAGCGCCCCCTACAGGAGCAAGCTGGAGGGCACTTTGCCGCACCTGCCTTCGGCACACGATTTTCATTTGCTGACCAGCCCTTCTCCAACAGTTCTCCACTCTGACCCCTTCCACCAATCACAGCTCCAGCCTTCCATTCCTGGCCAATCAGACTGTCCAATTCTTCTGGATTGTACAATAAGCAGAGACAGAACCCTGGCTCCACCCACTTTCCCTGCCACTGGACTGTACCATTCCAGCTTTCAGGGGTATGCACAGAGTAAGACAGAGTTCTTCCTGGGCTACAGCCAGACCCCAGCTACCCCCAGCTCTGTTGCCACGCCCCCCACCCTGCTTGCCCCACCCTCAGAGTCCTGTCTCCTGGCTGAGCTTCTCGACGGGGAGCCAGAGGAGGCTGAACTCTGTACCCGGGTCCTAGGCAGCCTGCAGAGGGAACAGGCCAGCCGCGGGAAACACGACAGGCTCAACACCTTCAGCATCATGTGCAAGATGGCTGACCAGATGCTGTTCGGGCTGGTGGAGTGGGCCCGTGGCTGCGTTCTCTTCAAAGACCTAAAGGTGTGTTCGCCTATGCAGATCTGCACAGACACAGCGCAGAGGTGAAGGGAGCACTACCACTGTATCCAGTGTTCCTAAGATGCAGTGCGGTTAAGTCTCGAGGGGAATCTGACTTCTGACCATCAGATGGTAACAACCTGAAACATGCAAGTTAATAAACCACCAAACAATTATA
Organism: Cryptomyrus ogoouensis; assembly: GCA_025773925.1. Lineage (NCBI taxonomy): Eukaryota > Metazoa > Chordata > Actinopteri > Osteoglossiformes > Mormyridae > Cryptomyrus > Cryptomyrus ogoouensis. The sequence goes on along the minus strand of JAOYFF010000046.1, from coordinate 15,846,409 downwards.
ATTCACCATTTCCTGTGCAAAAGAGGACCTACTGGCAGTCAGGGCTGTATTTCCAGAAGATATAGTAACGTCCACATAGCTTGGTAAAGACTGATCTTAGTTCAGTAATCTCACATCATTTGAAATATGTCCCAGAGCAGACATTAAATTCATTTAACAGACACTTTTATCCAAATTGACACATTGAGAAGTCAGCTAGTCTCCGGAGCAATTGGGGGTCAAGGGCCTTGCTCAGGGGCCCAACGGTGACATCAATTGGCCCACCCCTGGGATTTGAACCAACAACCTCCTGATCACATTGAGCCACACAATGCCCACACATGCATTAAACAGATCGGCTGCTTTTATCCAAAAAGATCTTAATATCCATTATTTACCACTACACGTCTTGATGGAGTATTTCTGTTCGGTTACCTTCCTCATGACACCAGGGTCCCTTTGACTTTCCAGCATGGTGCCCCCTGCTGGTGTAATAATGTGCACTAAATGGCAGGTGGAGGACCAGATGTGCCTGCTGCAGAGCTGCTGGAGCGAACTGCTGGTGCTGGACCATCTGCACAGACAGGTGGCCTTTGGGAGAGAGGGCAGCATCTACTTGGTGACCGGACAGCAGGTACCGTGACGCAGGGGGGGCAGCTGTCACAGTCAGGGCCGTAGGGGGCCCTGCTTAGGGGGTGTGCTAATGGCACATTTCCTGTCCTCTCTCTCCCCCGTGCCCCTCAGATCGAGGTACCCACCATCCTGTCCCAGGCCGGGGTCACTCTGAGCAGTCTGGTGTCCAGAAGTCAGGACCTGGTGTCCAAACTGAGGCTCCTACAGCTTGACAAGAAGGAGTTTGTCTGCCTGAAGTACCTGGTGCTGTTTAATCCTGGTGAGGCTCCATGCCTGTGTGTGTGTTTATATGTCTGTATGTCTGCCCCTGTGTGTGTGTGTGTATCCCTGTGTCTGCATCCCTGTGTCTGCCCGTGTGTGTGTGTGTGTGTGTGTGTGTATCCCTGTGTCTGCCCCTGTGTGTGTGTGTATCCCTGTGTGTGTGTGTATCCCTGTGTCTGCATCCCTGTGTCTGCCCGTGTGTGTGTGTGTGTGTGTGTGTATCCCTGTGTCTGCCCCTGTGTGTGTGTATCCCTGTGTCTGCCCCTGTGTGTGTGTGTGTGTATCCCTGTGTCTGCCCCTGTGTGTGTGTGTGTGTATCCCTGTGTCTGCCCGTGTGTGTGTGTGAGGGCGCCCTCATTAACCTCTTCATCTCCTGTCCACGCTCTAGACGTCAAGTCAGTGCAGGACCGTGAGCAGGTGGAGCGGACCCAGGAGCGGGTCAACCGAGCCCTGATGGACCACACGCTGAAGACACACCCGAGCCAATCAGACAAGTTTGGACAGCTGCTGCTGAAGCTGCCACAGGTGCGCAGCCTTGGCCTGCAGGTGGAGGAGTACCTGTACCAGCGCCACCTACTGGGCGACCTGCCGTGCAACTCACTGCTGACTGAAATGCTCCACACCAAGCACACCTGACAGGGGCTGGGGGATGTGTTTCATACAAACCGTACCTGAAAATGGATGGCGTCTCCAAGGATGCACGTGATGGCAGATATTGTGGCTTAAAAAGGATTTTTTTATTTAATCCAGTCTGCTAGGCCGGATGAATTTTTATTCGATTCGGAGCGAACACAATGCGGGGGGGGATTTTCCCTGTCAGCATTCATGCATTTCGAGAAAGCAAAAGAAAAAAAAAAAAAAAAAAAAAAAGAGAAAAAAATGGGCAACATGAAATCAGTACCATGACCAACATAAATAAAGTCTTAAACAGAAAACAAACAAGTCGTGTCTACTTTTTCACCAATAAATACATTTCCAGGCGAGAATTCAATGGGAGAATTGCACAGAATCCAGTCCGTTCGACAAACCCCGCCCACCCAAATACACACGCACGCACTCACGCACGAGAGCCAACATCCAAACAGCAAACTCGATCCTTAGGCCAAGGGTCAACAAAAGGGGCTGTGGACAGTAGCCAGGATAGGACTGGACAGCGGACACCCCGGGGGGACGGGTAGGCAGGCGGAGGGGTCCGCAGAGGAGGCCGGTATTTGGCAGTGCCCACGGTTACGAGGCAGGATTAGGGAGCGGGTTTGAGACCCTGTAACCAGTACAGCGTCTGGACACTTTCATCTATCACATTTTCCACAGTAACACCCTGGGCCTTTGAGACTAGGAGAGAGATGGTATCTCATGGTGACCCAGATGTCCTCACTGGGGGTCATCACACTGGTGACAGGGACACACCTGAATGGGGGGGGGGCAGCCAGGAAGGAATCCAGTTAACCCAGGGATCCACCTTACACATGTCTGCTAAGAAGCCCTTGAGGGTGGGGGGCGGTTAGCCACAATGCTACAGCAACACACAATTCCACACGCCACACACACGCGTGTCCATCCACACTAACCCCGCCAGCTGGCTCAGCCACAGCTTCCAGAATCCTGCTGCCCCTACGCAAATTACCGCCCGAAACAGGGGGGTTCCGGGGGGGTGAAACATTAACCACTACATAACCCTATATACATATACTCCTCCATTATGTTTTTACGTCTTTTCATCTTCACCTAGTTAATGAGCTTATTTGCATGGAAGTCCTTCATTTTCCAGTTGAGTTACCCGGTACGTGTTAAACTTCCTCGATTTCCAGTCATCACACAAAGGAATGATGGGGGGGGGAGATGAAAGAAAGACAAAAGGGGAAAAACTTTTATCCGTTATCTGAATATTAAAGACTGACAAAGTTCTCCAGATATGTCAAACGTAGTATAAAAAACTCCCAGTATGCAGGGTTGATCCACCCTCGGTTGGTGCCCTATGGCCACTGAATCAGAGGCAGCATTAGCCCTACCATATACAGGTCATTCATTTGCTTATTACAAACATTACTGAAAGGGCACCAGGAAAAAAAAAACAGTATTTAGACTATGTGCCCCTCCCCCAGTCCTGATTGGTCACTTCAAAAAACAGGAACAGGAAGAGCGCACCTGATTAGTTGCCATACATTCAAGGGGGGAAGAACCATCGAATCCAAGTGCTTGAATGGGTATCGCAGTGCATGGATGTGGGGGGGGGGGGGGGCACACCACCATTCCTTGGGGGTGCGGGGCTTCTTGGGGGTGCCGGGCCGCTTGCTCTGCCACAGGTGGGCCGGGATGGTGAAAGCATCCACGCTCATGGACATGGTCTTGGACGGGATGGCGGTGAACTGCTTGCGATCCGAGCTGTACTTGTAGATGGACTCCACCATGGAGGAGCAAAGCACGCGGGGCCCGATGCCGGCCAGCCGGACCAGCTCCTCCGTCTCGGGGTTCATGGTGTAGACGGCACGGAATTGGCAACTGGAATCCCGGAACAGGATCAGGAAGTGGTTGGCCGTGCTCTTCTCCATCTCCTGGTGATGGGAAGCCAAAAGTGAGAATGTGAGGAGGCGTGAACGCCCAGATAAACAGGCAAACGGATCAAGAAGGTCGGGAAGATGGTCAAGCAGACCCACCTCTACGATCTTGTTCTTCTGTGCCTCGTTCACCTTGCCGGCCAGACAGCACCGGGAGATGGCGTTGTGGATGATGAACTTGTTGGACTTGAAGCTGGGCTCTTTGTAGAGCTTGGGTCCTTCAGACATACAGATACACTTTCAGCATACGACTGGCCAATCTGAGTCACATACAAGAGCACATGCTGAGAACTGGTGCCCCAAACCCCCAGCCCTCAGTGGATGAGATTCTGTACCAGTGTATTCTGGGACGGAGGCCGGCGAAGACACCGTGGAAGCGACGTCCCAGTCCTTGTCGCCATTCTGACTGGCCAGTCGGCTTGGTGACATCAGCCTTGCAGGCGAATGAGATCGGCTGGTGGAGAAATAGGGGACGAGTTAGTGGTTGAGGCACGGGATGAGGCCCCAGAATGGGGGCCTGGAGAATGGTCCGAGCTGAGCTGGGGGGGCAGTTACCTGGGAGATTTCCTGACGGTCAGAGTCCCACTGTTTCCCGTGTCATTGGCCATGGTGGACAGGCTGAGAGTGGAGTGGGAGTACACCTTGTTGAGCTTAGAGCCTGCAGGTACAAGGGAGGGGGGTTACTGTAGACTGAGGTGGGCACGTGCGGAGAGGTGGGTGCGTATCGGGGAGGGGGGTGGCGGCCATTTACCGATTGAGCCTTTGGCAGGGCTGCGGGACAGAACTGAGTCGTCCCGAAACACGGTCTTGGGACGCTGCTTCTTGACGGCGCGTACAGTGGTGGGCTTCTGCCGCAGCACCTTGTCCAGGTCCTCCATGATCTTCAGCTGATGCCGCCGCTGGTACTCCTGCCGTGTGAAATCACCTCTGCGCTGGGGGGTACCCTCGGGGGGCGGGGTGCGGGGTGGCGGGGGGGTGCTGGCCGACGGGGGCCGGTCCTCTGCGCCCGGGGTGCGGGAGCCATCCGAGGCAGCCAGTCTAGGGGGGGCGGGGTCAAGTGAGGGGTGAGGTGAACGGTGTGTGTGTGTGTTTGCTCACAATGTGATAAAAACCTGTTATTCTGAGGCTGTGGGAACCATTTCTTCATTCCCCATCAGGGGAAACTCAATTTTATAAAACTAAAAATGCCAAAAATCTTGTATTTTGTTTGGTTACTTATGGTTAAGGTTAGGGGCTTGGTAGGGGTTAAGGTTGTCATTGTTGGGATTAGGGTATTTCCCATAAAAATGAAAGGAGAGTCCCCACAAATATATGAATACAAAAGTAAGTGTGTGTGCATGTGTGTGTGTGTGCGCACTTATGCGTCTCACCTGGCCTCCCTCTCCTTCTCCTGTTCCTGTCTCCTCCTCTTCATCTCCTCCGCGCGCTTCTGCTGCTTCTCCAGCAAGACGGCTCTCCTCTGCGCCATCTCGTCCACTGGCCGCGTCTCATCCTCCTGCAGGAAGGGGGTGGGGGTGTGAGGGTGCCGGGTTACTGGACGGATGGACATGGGGGGGCATATGGATGGGGGAGAGGGGGGAGCGGCAGCATGGGCCCTGACCTTGAAGAAGAAACCAACACCAGCCCTCTGCTCGGGCTCCGTTTGGTCGCTCATGGAGTCGGAGAAGCCGTCGGTGGCATCGTCGGGTTCCTCGCCCCGCAGAGAGGACAGTGGGATCTCGATCAGGCTGCTGCGTTTGCCCCCAAACGGCGCCGACCCATCACTGTCAAAGGAGCACTCTGATGGGGCCCCAGAGCCGCCGCCGATCCCCGGCTCCCGCCTGGCCAGCCCGTCCAGGTCCATGGGGACCGCTGTGGGCCCCTCACTGGAGCCCGTCTCTGATAAGCTGTCATCGAGCAGCCGCCCGGGGGGCTCCGGGGGGCAGTCCCCACCCAGGCTGAAAGAGGACGTGGTCTGCACCTGGCACTGGCGGGGGGACACCCTACGCAGGTGGGGTAGCGTGTCCACGTTCTGCGGGGGGGTCAGGACGCGCGTCAGGGGGGGGAATTTCAGCTCCACGGGCCGGGAATGTTGCTGCTGCTTGGGGCTCTTGGGGGGTGCCGACTGGGCCCTGCGGTGGGAGGTCTGTGGGGACTTGGAGGGCGTGGCCTTGCGGGAAGGGGAGGGGGAAGCGGAGGAGGCGGCCACCGGGTGATCACGGGCCGGCTCCCTGGCGAATCGCGGCCCCGTGCCAGCGGACTTGGTGTCGGCCGGGATGACCCAGGCCTGTGTGGCAGGGGCAGCGCGGCCCCCCTTTTTGCGGAGCAGCTGGTTCTGCTGCTCAGATAGCCTCTGCATGTCGGTCTGCAGCGAGCTCAGTGCAGCGCTCAGCTTGGACACCGCGGTGTTGTACTCACCCAGCGGCGCCGGCGCTGGCCCCATTGAGAAGGTCACCTGCTTCTCCAGAGTGGGCGGGGCTTCTACTGGCACAGGACCCTTCTGGTCTTGTGCAGGCTCCTCTCCCTCCTGCGAAACTGCCCCATCCGGCTCTTCTGGGCCCTCGGCCGTTGGATCCTCGCCTGGCTGCTGTTCCCGTTTCAGCTGTAGGAAGGCGCTTTTCCCCAGTCTCTGCCGGTGCTTGGCAAAGATGGCCTCAATGCGCTTCTTCTGGGCCTCGATGGCCCGGCGCCGCTCCTCCAGTCGCGCACCCAGCTCCGACATCTCTGTGTTGAGGGCGGGGCTCTTGCCAGGGCTCTCCTCCGACTTCTGGGCCCAGGTAGTCATGGGAGTGGGCGGGGCCTCGCTGGTGGGCGTGTCCGGCACCAGCTTCTTCTTGCGCTCTGCAAAGGTGGTCATCCGCACGCCGCTGTCAGGGCCATCGTCGCCATGGGGTTCCGACGGACGGCCCGGCGGCGTCACAGCATCCACTGGCGTGGCTCCCTGGGTCTTGGGGAGGTCCTCAGAAGCATCAGAGTCGACACTGCCATCCCGCAGGACTGAGTCATCATCCCGAGAGCCCTCCGAGGTTCGTCGGCTCCGCCTCCGGCCTGACTCCCGATCTTCCCCAGCACGGCATAGGATACCCGGATGGGCTGGGGCTGAGGAGCTGAGGGGGGCCGGGCTGCCATCGGGTGAGTGCAGGTAGAAGCCGTCGGGGGCGCCATCAGGGTGCAGTCGAGGCTCCAGCTTGCTCTCGTTGTGGATGATCTGCAGTGCCTCTTCGATGGTGGGCAGGTCCACCCCCTCGCCCAACCCGTTCTCCAAAGCCCGGGGGGGGCGCGCGTGTGTGCTCCATGAGGCCCGATGTGACGTCTGGGGCCCAGGGGGACCCGGTTCCTGGTCCAGGAGCTGGCTGAGGTCCTCCGGGGGAGTGTAGGCAGGCCGGCTGGTGGGATTCAGGCAGTCGGAGCTGGCAGAGCGGGTGATAGAGGCAACGGGATTCCCCATCACCACCTCCACGTCGCTGTCCAGGCCGAACGGGATGCTGAAGGAGACGGCGGAGGAGAGGGGGCGACTGGGGGAACAAAGCGAAGAGGAAGGAGGTGAAAAAAAAAAACAGGTACAAATGTAGTCATCCCTCTGAACCCAAACATGTAATCAGGAGTCGTCATGAGAATCAGGAGGCCTACCTAAATGGCTTCTTAGTCCATGTTTTCCCAAATCCTTCTGCAGAGAACATTAAAAATCCTGTCAGAGATGCATGCAGGTGCATGGGAAGTACAGACACGCAGAAGTACGCGGCGGAGGAACTCACCTGGGGTCATGGGTGAGGAGACGGGCAGAAAGGGCGCTTTGAACGGGGAGGGAGAGGCACTGAAACGGGGAAGTGGAGAGAAACAGGCAGTGAGTCACAGCTATGGCCTGCCGGGGTCACGCCCAAAGTGCTAATGCACAGCAGTGACGTTAGGTGGCGTAGCGGTTAAGAAGCAACTGCTTATGCTGACCTGCATCCAGCTGCTCAAAGTCACTCTGGATTAAAGTAACCAGCCCGTAAACTCAAGACAACAGCAGAGTGGAATTTCAGGAAATAAATAGGGCTGTTTAAGGGGATTGCCAGCATCCTGTCCCAGGCTAGACAGAGGCTCTCCTGGATCATCATACCTGTTGCTGCCGCTGTTCTGGGTAATGCAGTCGTTCAGGCCAGAGGCATCTAGATGGCACACAGGACATGGCTCATCAACACAGTCATGACTAGTATGTCCCTAATCAGTCTCCAGTGCCACTATTAGGGCATAGTAGATGGACCTTACTGAACAGGCGTGCTATTTATGGCAATATAACCCCCCCCCCAATACAAATGCATTAATAGTCCGTGTCCCAGACCCGACCGCATTTTCTTGTTCTGGTACCTTCCAGGTCCAGAGGTTCTAGCGGTTGGACAAACTCGGGCCGGCGCACCTCAAACCAGTTCAGCAGCTCTGCTACAAAGCTCATGATATTGGCCTGCAGGAAGAGGCAGATTTAATACAGGAAGCCCAAGGTCATGTGACCAACAGAGTAACCTTATATGGCATCACCATCCAGCTCACTGCATGGAATAATATATTACCCGTAATACACAATGTGCCTTTCGGATACATAATGCTACATGATATACAGTCTTGTACCTGGAGTGACGGTGGGGTGTAGAGTAGGTCCTCCAGAGCTAGGGGGCAGCAGCTATGCAAGCAGCCATCGCAAAAATCCCGAATCAGCTGCAGGTTGTAAAGACTATCTGCCACGGACATTGCGTCCTTCAAACACAGATCTGTCAGATGGACAGAAGAGAGGAGAGCCATTACGTACCCTCCTTGGGATTGTAATTAACCAGGGCGGGGGAGCGGGGGGGGGGTCATGGAAAAAGTAAGCTACTGTTAATGATGATCACCATTTGGGAAAAAGGCCCTAATGGACAATGACTCTGTAGTCATGGCTACAGACAGGGATTGAGAGAGTCCCAGGGGATTATGGGAAAAGAGGTCATGGGAAATGGCTGTGACACCGCAGATGTCACACTAAGACCAGACTATTGAGGGATAGGGGGCCTGACAGCCTACTGGAGGAGCAGGGTTGGGAGGGGTGTACCTTCCAGATGCAGCAGTCTGGGGCAGTAGTAATGGATGAGTGATGCAAGTGCACAGCCATTAGCGAGGTCCTTCACACCGGCCACTACTGGGAAACTAAGGGGGTGTCTGGGTGCCATCTTATCCTTCCTGTAACGATTCTGAGATAGAGAAAAAGAGAGAGAGAGAAAGCAAGTATGAACAGGGCTCTGAGGACCCAGGAAGTCTGGGTGGGGGTCCATAACATCTGAAAACTAAAAGGCAGGTCCTCTGAGCTCTATAGCCGTCTTCCCAAGTCCTGTCTCAGCGGCACTTTCGCACCACGACCACAGCAGGACCGCAACGTGACCACACAAAAAAAAACCCCACAAGGTAACAAATATATGGATCTCTAGCAAAGAGGCAAACAAACAACATGAAAAATTAGAGACACACTCGGTCCTGCTTTAGCTGTAGTGTGAAAATGCACACTGTGCATCCAGAGGAATGGTCACACTGCGCCAACATCCAGGGGCGTGACCCTCCAGAGTGCCCTGATTTTATCCGGAATTAGCCATGAGATGCTGCTAATTCTGCGAAACGACAAAATCAGCAAAAATCAATGGCCCGGCCACTGCCCTCACCGCCCAAGCCAAAAGTCTGCCAATCAGACGCCCTGTTACAGGAAAGCACGAACTGACAGCCAGACTTGACCTAATACACACACGCACGCACACACCACACATGCATGACAGGCACAGCTCAGCCAATCGCAAGGCACGGTCAAGCGAGATGATGCGACGAGGCACGGGGACGGGGCACCGGCGTGCCGCGAGAGGCTCACGGCAGCCGGGCCAATGAGAAGATGAGCTGAGAGATGGATGGGAAGCCTCAGTGCTGGAGACCGGGCAGGGTG
>JAOYFF010000046.1:15793597-15818213 GCA_025773925.1 Cryptomyrus ogoouensis | reverse complement strand
CCCCCCCCCGCCCTCGTCGCTCCGCCGCCCCGCGGCCGGGTCCCTGGTGCCGCGGGCGCCGGGGGGGGGGGGGGGGGGGGGGGGGGGGGGGGGGGGGGGGGGGGGGAGCCATTTAAACGGCACTGTGGCAGGTTAAGGCTTTTTGCTTGCCCTCCTCAATTACACAACCCGTATTCTGATTAACCATGGCAGGCATTTTGCAGAAGTACTTTGGGTGAACATACTTTCAGAACCATTTTGCTCAGCTGTGTTTTAATTCCCAGCAATACCCCTTATTCATCATCCCTGGGGGCTCAAAGCGCAAACCCAACAGGTCTGTGTATAAATACGCATATGCAAAAAAAATAGAAGTGTTGTTGGAAGCTTGGTGCTGAAGTACAATGTTTCTCAACAGCTGCTCTGCAAACAGGGATCTTGAAACCCTATGAAAATACAAGCCATGAGACGGGGCATCGCTTAGGCAGGACGCCTGTCCATCTCAAGGAGAAACATACAGATCCTGATTTATAGTCTAGTATCACGTCGCATCTGTTGGCAAACCTTAGCAGCCAGTCTACAAGAAGCATGGCAGGATCACAGAAAAAGAGGGAATTAGCTGAAGGAGGCCATGCGTCAATCATGGAAAATAACATTCGAAAGAGAGCAATTAGATCAGATCGTGGGCACAGTGCAACACTGACACAGCCACTCGAGCTGATGTAAGGCTGCCCTCAGGTAACCATGGGAACCCCGGATCAGTCACCGGGAAACCAAACGGCAGCATCAAGGAACATGTGGGGTGGGGGCGCGCGAGCGCGGAGCCGCGGCGGCTGCCTCACCCGCGGGTCGCAGATCTGCGAGCAGTAGGAGTAGATGGCCCTGGCACGGTCAATCTCGCCCAGCTTGCTCTCCATGTCGGCGAATCGGAGGCACATTTCTCTGGCGTGCTCGTCGGGCAGGACCTGCGGGGGGGATGGGGGCACTGCATTCAGTACATACTTTCTCTGAAATTCTTTGCACTGTAACTGTTTATTGTCATTTATTATTTGTGGCTGCCAGTGGTACTGTAAGCCTGCAATTTCTTTTGGGATTAATAAAGTATCCATCCATCTATAACCATCCATCAATCTATCATCCATCCAACCTACCTATCTACCTACATTCGTCTAAATTTCTATATCCATCCATCTTTCTTAAACGGATGCCCAGTAGAACTGGAGCAGAAAAACACAGACGCTACACGGCACAGCCTTGACCCCTCCCCCGTATCATGGTGAGACCCCCACCCCCCCCACTGTGCGGCGAGCTCACCTCGATGGCTTTCTGGTAGATGGTCCTGGTGTGCGTCACCCCATAGATCTCGGCCGCACGCTTGATGTAGATGTTGAACATGTGGTGCTGCTCAAATGTCTCCACGGCCCGCGTGGCTCTCTCGTACACGGCCATGGCGTGCCGCGCCAGCCCGTACTCCTCCTCCAGCTTGGCGTACAGCAGGTAGATCGCTGTCCAATCGCAGACAGACGTACGCCACCGTTAACGCCGGCCCCGCCACCATCGCCACGCGCGCACTCATGCGCTGACAAACACGCGAGCTCACGGCAGCGGTATTCCTCTTACTCTTGGCATATTTGGGCGGGCAGCCATCCAGGGCCTGCTCGAACAGGTCCCTCGCCCTCTCCAGCTTCTTACCGCCGTAGCGGTCAATGAACTTGGTGAGGTAGGTGTTCCAGATGTCGTACACGTTGGGCCAGCGGAAGAGGGCGATGCCCCGCTCGTAGGCCTGCCGACGAGAGGAGCGCGGAGGTCAAAGTTCAGAATAAAGAGAGCAGGAGCCACATACCCTCCACAAGGAGGGGAGAATATGACAAATGGGAAATATGCAGGAGATGGATAAAGGTCCCTCTCACCTTGAAGCTGTCCTCAAAATAGCTGTGCTCCTCCAGGAACATGGCGTAGTTGATGATGATCTGGGGCGTGGCGATGCGTAGATCGATGATGCGGTCGTACACCGCCTTTGTGGACTATGGAGGCAACGCTGACATCAGCTGCTGCCACATGTACTGAATTACTGCTATGTCAGACCTGAACACTGAACCCCGTCTTCCAGAACATTGTATTCCAAAGTACGGCACCGACGGGGTAAAAGGAACTCGGGGTCGAGAGCCAAGCGCATCCCCGGCGAAACGACGCTCGCGAGACAAACCTGAAAGGTGCCCAGACTCTCCTCCAGGTCAGCCAGCATGGACCAGACCTTCAGGGACTTGTAGACGCGGTTCTGGACCGGTTCTGAGGAGTCGAAGTACTCTGCCTTTCTCGACGGTATGGCAGTGGCTTTCTGTGGGTCGGAGGAAAGCGAGAAAAAGCCGTCAGGAGTCTGGTCACGTTCAACAGCCTATCGAGACTCCCCTAGTGTGTGTGAATAACATTGTCACAAACTGTATGTATACATGGTTAATAAATGTGGTCTGGTAAGATGTTCAGACGAGCACATGAAAATGGGTTTGTGTGCTCTGATCCGTCTGCATTGCGGGCAGACCTGCACAAGGCCCCACCCCCCCCCCAAGATGGAGCTCCGCCCCTCACCCACCCTCAGGATCCTCAGCGCCTGGTCGTAGTTCTCGTGCCGCAACTCCATCTCTCCGTACTCGCACCACACGCTCGCCAGGTCGTCCACCTGCTTGTAGTTCACCTTGGTGGCCTTCTCGAAGATCGTCCGTGCCTGGGGATGGGGGTCCAGGAAGAGGACGTTAAAATGAAGAACAGGCAATCCATTCTGATCAGGCAGTCACCAACATCCACCGACTGGAAATAAGAAACCAGTGCAGCAAAATCTGTCAGTTAACCATGTTACAAACACTTAACCGGCTGAATATTTTACCTACCTTGATGTGACTCAATCAGTATATTCAGGTTACACACACTGCTCTGCAGAAACTAGTTTCCAAAGTGACTACCCATTTATGTGTGTTTTCAATGGGACTCGAAGCAGTAACCATCTGGCCAGGGGTCTGATTCAGCAGCACTCACATCATCCAGCTGCTCATTCTCCTCGTAGAACCTGGCAAAGGCGACCCAGAGGGAATGGGGCTTCCCCGTGGCCTTCATGGGGTCCACGGTCTGCACGGCCTCCGTGTACGTGTTGATGATCTGGGAAGGGGGGGGGTCAGGAGGTCAAACGCATGCCGCAGTCACCTCATGCTCCTGCCAAGGGCTCGGACGAGAACCCGCCACGTCCGGAAACGCCATCTCACCTGGTTTGGCTTCCCCTCGTACAGCTTCACCCTCTTGTGCCACTCGTGCACGTTGTGGGGATTCTGCCGCAACAGCACGCTGTTCAGCAACAGGGGGCGCCGTGTGATGAGCGTCTCAAAGCGAGTCAGCCGCAGCTCCAGGTCTATGTCATCTGGGGTGAGAGACGGAGCGTCAGCGGCCTCCGCGTGTGCGCTAGTACCCAAAGACCACACGAGTACCCGCACGAGTACCCGCACCCGCGTTTGCACGCTCGGCCCTCCCCACCGTCGTCATTGGAGCCCATCTCCGAGGTGGTCTCCATGTTGGCTGCGATCATGCTCTCCTCAAACTGCGCGTAGCTGTCGAAAACCTGGGTGAAGTCCCGCACGGTGACCACAGTCTGGATGGCCTCCTCGTATACGTCGCGGGCCTGGTCAAAGGTCACAGGGCAAAGGTCCTTAGGACCCAAAAGCTAGCATTTAGCAGCCACGTGATCAGCGTGTGTACACGTGTTACCTTCTCGAAGTGCCCGCTGCGGATGTAATAGTCTGCCAGGGAGCACCAGAGTTTGCCCAGCTGGTCGGTGAAGCGGGTGAGGCCGCCCCGGATGATGGCGCCCACGTTCAGGGACTTCACCTTGTCGGGGTTCTGGGACATGAGGTCGCAAAGCTCATGCCACAGCTGCCGAGAGACAGAAACAGAATGGAGGAGAACAGTCACATTCAGAGGCATTATTTCAGTTTAGATTTTTTCATGTAGTCTTTGTATTACAGTAAAATCCCGTTATAACGGACTTCAAGGGACCTGGCAAACAGTCTGTTATATCCAGAGTTGCTGTTTGCCCAGAACACAACTACAAGACACCATTTACTCATGTCACACCCCAGCAGACACACTTGTGGTATAGATTATTATACTGTACATGTAATAATCCAACTTTACCTGACCAGATGCGCGACTATTAATAATCCCGACTACGTATTTGCGCAGGATATCACCGGCACGCCACACGCCTTGTAGGCGGAGCTGCATGTCCGTTATATCCGAACAAAACTACAGCTAAAAGCGGCCCTGGGGACCAAATTGTTTGTCCGTTATAAGTGAAATTCTGTTATATACGAGTCCGCTATATCCGATGCTTTTTCTGCATGTCCGTAAAGGTGCACGGCCGGTTATAAACGATATTCCACTACAACGGGATTTTACTGTATTTTCAATATTCATTTGCAATTCAGTTTAGTTTCCATTTTCAATGTGGTTTTATTAAGGAACTTTCTTGGTTTTCTGAGTTTTTATTTTAAAGAAGTATTTCTAATTAGTTTTTACATATTTTAGCTTCAGTTTTAGTTATTTGGTTTCTAGGGACAGACTGAAAATTAGAGCTATTTTATTCGTGTGATCTTTAGATAATACCACAATACACAGTGTAGATATTAATAGGGTGCACTAGTGTAGATATTATTAATGGTCATTAACCATAAATCAGTATTAGAAATTATTGTTTTTATTTTATATTATTCATATTTATTACTCTTTATTACACTGAACTGTCAGTAATCACTTATTTGTACAATTTAAATAATTCATTATTTATTATTATTTATGCTATTATTTATATTACTGCTTTTATTTTACTTCAGTTTACAGAAATGCTTTCTCATAGTTTCCGTTTTTGTCGACTGTAATAACCAAGCTTGGCAGACGTAACAAAAACAAAGACAAACCTGGTAGTTGGACTTGCCCTCCTTGGAGACGAAGCTCTCGTCGTTGACGATGGCCGCGAGCCTGATGGCCGACTCATCGAGCCGACCGATGGACCGCAGGTAGTCGATATACTCCTCCGCATTCTCCGGGGACAGCTGAGGCGGGAACAGAGGACGAGCATTGACGGCAGTGCCAGACACTCGCCACAAACTTAAAAACCATGATAACAAGAGAGGTCGAGTCGCCCGGACCGGCGGACCTTGAGGTAGCGACGGTAGATGCGGATGGCTGTTTCGGGCAGGGGGAGGTTGCGGGCAAACAGGAGGTAGAGAGGCCACACGCGGGCGTGCTGCGTGATGGGAAGGGCCCGCAGGGCACGGTCGAATGTACGGCGACTGCGCGTGATTTTACACTGCAACACCAAGAACTGGCAGTAGTCCAGCCAGATACGGGGCATCTGGGAAAGATGGGGGGGGGGGACAGCAGGAGACAGGAGAGTCAGTCGACACAGAAAAAGGTGCTTCTGTTTCAGTTACCTGTACAGCAGAAATCCCCATCCCAGTTCTCGGGGACCCCTCAAAAACTCCACATTTTTGCTCTCTCCCAGCTCCCAACACACCTGTACCAGGTATTCAGAGTTCTTCATTGGCTGGGAGCTGGGAGGGAGCAAAAATGTGGACCGTCTGGAGGACCTCAAGTACTGGGTTTAAAGACATTGCAGTATAGGGTCCAATTGCCACTGAACAATACTGACAATGAGCGCATCTTTCTGCTTCCCAGGTCTCCCACCCCCAAACAGTAGTGAACCATCCTTTCTCAAAGCACTTATTGTGAGATCACATTCAGACAGGTACAGCTGCTATTTCCACCTGTGGCCCTGCCCCTCTGCAGGCCCAGCACCCCGCAAACTACCTTGTGCATGAAGACCAGCGCTCTCTCATGACAGTTGTTGACCTCCTCGTATACAGGCTCGGTGATGCACTTCCCCTTCACCTGCTTCCTCCTCTCCCTCAGATAATTATACCACAGTTTATAGCTGGAACACAAGTATAATCGGGGTTAGCAATGGGATATTCAATAGGAACACAGCTGGATTAGCTGAACTCCCCATTCCGCATACTGTACACCTGCATACATACTTCTAAGTACAGAAATTCGACACACAGCAGCAACTGGCAGATTTGTCAGCTTGTCATTATTATTATGTGACCGCATTGTGTATGCTTTACCTGCCGGGCAGCTCCTTCAGCGCCCGCTCGTAGATCAAATTCAGGACCGATTTGGCGCCGTTCTGCTTGTGTTCAATGTAGCGCATCCAGCACTTCACCGAGTAGGGATTGCGGATGATCTCCTCCTCGTACGGAAGGTCATCTTCCTCCTGGGATCGTGCATAAGCACACAGTCGTATTTAAGTATGCTGCGAATCAAAGTTGCTTTTCATTTCTTTGGCAACTGTTAATCACGATCATTCTAGCACGTTACGTAATACACGTGCAGAGTTTATAGCTGTGTAGCTTTAACTTAAAACACTGAAACTAGCTTCTAACTTCACATGTAGGGATGTTCGCTTAGCTGGTTCGTATCACCTATTACCGCACCACATCCGTGTTAGGGTGTACAAGACGCGCAACAAAATGTGATTTAGACTGGAGGTGTCAACAGAGGCCTTCAAAGATTCTTCGCTTATCGAAACATTTTCAGAACAAAACAGCGGAATAAAGCAAACATGAACATATGCTACTCACAAAAATAACGTCCGATTTGCCGCTTGAAGACAGCATGGCTTTATTCTGTACCAAAAGACACTTTTTGCTCTAAGAATGTAGCATTAGCCGCTACGGGGACCAAACTGCTGTACGACAATACGTCGCAAAACGTGCAGCAGACGCAACTCGGCCCCGCCCCTGCTGTAATCCTATTGGACGTTAGATACTCTCACAAGGAACCAATAAAATAAGCCGTTTCTAAATATTGCTGACGACCGTAAATAAGTATTTATTAATTTAAGTTTATTCTGATGTAATCACTGTTTATATGTAAATATATTTATATAGCTTTGGGATTGCAGCGCATGGGAAATTATCACAAACAGAGCATATGTCTGCAGTAATGATTTCTTTAGTTTATGTACTGTGGTTCAGTGGGTATTTTGAGAGTTTTCTGATGATGTTCTTAGGAATGTCTTTGGCGATACCATGTATGTTGTAGCTGGGTTAGTTCTATATTGATTTTACAGTAGTTTCAGTTTCTCAAAAAAAAGGAAACGCATGAAACGTAAAATTGTGTTTATCATGCATGAATGCCTTTTATTGGAAAGGGTAATCATACATTCTTACGATAACTTCCTCATAACCGAGGATGAAACTGGATCTGACTCTTACAGTAACTGATGGGTAATTGACTGACACGCATTGCTCACGGCATCACAGGACAGGAAACGCTCGTGGAGGTAAGTGACCTCTTACACAGACAGCCTCATAAGCTCCATGGTTCCATTCCCCCCCTTTTCCCATCTCAATCTTGCTTTACTTCTCTGATTAATATGTCTTTGTGGCTCTTCTTCTCTCTACTCTTTTCACTCATCTACTTTACTTCCATCCCTTTCCCCCCTTTTTTCTGTTTCCTTTCTCTCCTTTCTCTTTACCTCTATCTGTCCACTTCCCTCCCTTTTTCCTCTCATCCTCCCCACTCCCTCCTTCAGCATCCTCTCCCACTGTCCCTTCCTTTTCTTCTCCCACATCTTCATTGCCCCTCGTTCCCTCTTCTCTTTTCTCCTTTTTCCCATCCCTCTTTTCCTTCTTCACCTTTTTTTCTGCTTTTTTCTTCTCTTCCTTCTCCTGTTTCTCCTGCCTCTTTTTTTCCTCCTTTTCCCACTTCCCTTTCTTCCTGTATCCTTCTTCTAGCTTCCCTTTCTCTTTCCCCGCATCATCCCTGAGTCCCCCGGGGCTCTGTAGGCTGCGTGCATCATGGCTTGAGAGGAGATACTTCTCATCTGGCTTGGTCGAGTTGCCCTGACCAAAGACCGTGCTGGGGGTTCTGGGTCTGGGAGACTGATGAAGAGAGTATTGCTGATCCTCTATTCTGAACCCCTGTGGGAAAAATAAAGAATATAGCACTTGCTGTTCCATTACTTGAGCTGGAATCTACCTGTCCATCCATACCAGTGTTTCCCCACCCGGTCCTTGGAAACCTTCAGACGGTCCATATTTTTGTTCCTTCTCAGCTCCATGCCAGACAGTCCACAAAAACCTAGACTGTCTGCGGGTCCCCGAGGACCAGATTGGGAAACATTGATCTATACAGAACCAGTATGTAACTACTTTACTAGGCTAACTGTAGAGAATTAAAAGCAAGGAATCAGCTATCCTTCCTAACTTTTCATGCAGCACAGTCTACCTGTTCAGAAGGTCCTTAATTATGGTTCCTGTTTGTATAAAACTAAAACCTCATTGACTAAATGGCCTGTTCAGAAATACTCACCACTGAAATCAAAAGTATAAGGAGACATATAACTTCCACAGACTCTAAATGTCCACCGTATGTCAAATGTGTCAGCCTGTGATGGATGGATGGATGGATGGATTATCCCAAACCACATTGTAGAGCTAGCCAGCTGTGAAAAGCAAACCTGAACTCCTGACAATAGCAGCTGGGAATCTTCCACATTTGGACGTCCATCATGGTCAATTCCAGACACTACATGTAAAGATCCTATTAGCATTCCGAGAGCAGAGGAGTACCTCTGGTCATCTTTCTTGGGGTCCTGAAGGACAAAAAAAAATTCCATTCCACATAGTCTTATATAGCGCCTTTCCCAACATGGCAGCCCTAAATGATCAAGAAAAGTGGCACGGATTGACACACCACACAAACAAGGCATCATTAGATCAAGATCAGAGCTGTGGATTACCTGTCATAACGCCCTGTACTGAAATGCTCTTCTAAATACTACTCATGCAGAACTAAAAATCTACCCATCCAAAGTGTTCTAAGCCACCACTGTTTTATGATATTTAGCACGTCCTCCATATTTGTGCTTAATTACATTTATAGTTTGTGTATAATTAACCACCCATTTTAACGGCCCTATTTATGTTCTGCATATGCGGGGCGTGTCCATCTTTGAGTTTCCTGGGAGATGGATATAAGGGCACGGAAAAAGGACGGATCAATGGACAGACGGGTGAGTGGATTTTATAACTGCCTACATTGACCTGATGTGTTTATTTTACGGTCCACCTGTAACCTATCCTGTAAGCTGCTAGGACCGAGGACCTACATCATTGTCGTTAAGTCGCCAACCTGTTGTGATCTTTTTTCAGGCTCCGTTTTCCCCTGACCATCCTGAACCATCGTAGATGCTGATTGGAGACCCAGTAAAAACCTTATGCAGACACGTCATTTCTGTATTGGTTATGCAGCTAAAAAGGTGCCTTACATCTGAATATGGAAGAAGATTTATTTCAATAATACATGGTTGACAGGTGAATATACTTATTCCAAATAAAAAAGAGTTATAATTTAACATAAGATGTGTCTACCGTATGGGTCATAAGTATATATGCTGTCTAACTCAGTCTTGCTGTCTTGCTGTCTAACTCAGCACAGACTTGGATGACTGATTGGTGTCTATGGGGATGCTTGAAGTCTTCTTGCTGGGGTCCAAATTGCAGCGCTGATCATCCATCCATTCCCTCTGAACATGATTGAGTAGGTAATAGAATTGATCCTGGTCCTCTGAATATGAAACTGCCCCCTGCTGAATAAAATATAGACTACGTGTTGAAAGAACCAATCAAAGCGGTTTTATTGCAGTTAGAAGATGCTCTGAGCCAATCACACACCTGTCCATCCATTTATTATAATGAGCCTAGAGTCTATCCCAGGAAGCTTAGGACACAATGCAGGGGACATCCAGGATGTGATGCCAAGACATGATGGGGTAAGTCAGGGGCGGATGAACTTTTCTGGGGTCCCTAGGCTGACATAGGTAAGGGGCCCCCTAAATGGGTCACTTGAGCTATTTTTATATAATATTAGGAGGGGTATCTAGCCAGCGGATTGATCTGCCAAATTTACTTTGATCAGCAGGGGGCGCTCTAGAGTGCAGGGTCCAGGGTTTCTCGCCCCTACAATCCCCTGGGGTAAGTTGTCATTCACTTCATTATTATACCCGAGTGGGCAGAATGGGGATATTCTTGGCCCCTACATCAGGTTCTGCAGAGGACCCAGGACCAGAGTGGGTCACACGAGATGGGTTTAGAGACCCTGCTGGCTGTTCCTCCTTCCTGTGGCTCTGCAGGACAAAGAACGGGAAAGCAGCAGCAGTAGGAGAACCGCTCGCCCTCCACGTGTAAAGCTCCTCCCGACTCGTCTAACTACTTTTACCGAAGCAGTGCTTCCGTCAGGGCTGTGAGCTCTCACCGAGAGCAGCACACGGCCCTGACACACTCTCGCGCCATACTTGCAATTTCTCACGCGCTAGATCAGCCACGTGCTGGGTGTGTCGCGCTGGCGAGTCGTGTTTGAACAAACAGTCCCGTGATCACCTGAATGTAAGTGTGATCACATGAGTGCCTGAAACGATGAGGAAACGCCGCACCAGTGCTGCACCCCCGTCACACCACTATAAAACAGTGACCTGAAAAAACCCAGCCACACACGGTCACCTGATCTGGCCCAGTCTGCCCCCCCCAACTACAACCATCAATCTCCTACACGGAGCCACTTTCTACATATTATCTCCACTTCTTTTATGTACCTGTGAGCCTGACCATAATAAGCACATAGAACACAGATGGATGGATAATGTCTACAATGTTACAGGTTTCCCTCAATCAGAGGTGGATAGTTCAGGTTCAGTAAGTAAAAATCCAGACCAAGGTTTTGCTTCAACCAACCGGTTGAGTACTCTGTGAATGTGACTCTTTATACTCAACTGGTTGGTTGAAACAAAACCTTGGTCTGGATTTTTACTTTCTCGACCAGGATGATCTGCTCTCCATGAAATGTCAGCTTATTATCCATGTTCTCTATTAAAATTAGGAATGAACTCTCACCATACTGACGAGCCTGTTTAACTTCTCTCCTGCCAGCATCTGCACTTGCCCATCCTCATCATTACCAGAGGACATATAGTGCTGAAGTACTGTCCCCATAGATGCACGCTGGTCGTCAAGACGACCTCTCTGAGAGTAGGCGACTAGGTTAAAAAGAGCTTCCCCATCTGAATCTGGAAGACAGAAGTAAAAGTTCTGAAAAGTAATATTCATTTGTGACATGCATATATCATGTGCAGTGCTTACCTGTCTGACTGGCATTTGCATGTCTGCCGGTGCTTGGTGTCCTCTTGTTTATCGGGTCTCTGTCTGATTCTAAGACTGCCCCCTGCCGGATAAATCAGGGATTCCTCAATCGCAGTTCAGATTACTACATTTTTTATCTTAATCCGAAGATGAATAAATAAAATCATAAACACAGCTGCCATATTCGACGTGGGTTCCTAAATTAACCAAACCTTCCACATTTTATTTTGCATTGTGTAATGTATATTCAGGACAATATGCCTGTAACTAAATTTTGTACACTTTGTCATTGCCCAACTTCATGAACTGTTGTCATGCAAATCACCTAAAGTTAACTGATTGCATTATTAATGTAAATGTAGCTCTGAAATCTCTTTCGAGAAAGAATGCCAATACAGTAAAGAGAAAATTACTTGTTCAATTGTAGTTGATTAATTTTGCCAGTTTTTACTGGCTTTGTAGGGTATACAGTGTATTCACTTTTAAGTGAAAAATTGTCATTGTTGACACACAACAACAAAATGTGTCCTCTGCATTTAACCCATATGTCACATTGCAGTGGGCAGCTATAATCTAGCACCCAGGGAACTGTACCTTGCTTAAGGAACCTCAGTGGTATCATGCTGGTTGGGGATTCGACCAGTAATCTATCAATCTCTAGTGCACTTCCCTAACCATTAGGCCTCTTTATCATTTTGGTTGAAGAGGTAGAACCTTTCACCTGAGCTTGCTGTCTGTCGTTGTTTTGGTCCTTCCTGTCTTCATGCTGTGACTTCCTGTCTTTCTGATTGGCAGACGCCGTCTCACCGCCGGCCTGGTTGAAGCACACGGAGGGGAAATGGGCCTTAATGGAGATGTCCGGGCAGCCGGCAGTGAGAAGGTTCTGAGAAGAACGCCTGCGCTCCTCCTTCCTGGGTTCCTGGGGGACAGAGACACAGAGACAGAGAGAGTAAAGGAGTACCGGTTGATTCATACTGGCTCTGAAGCCATATCTGCCATGTTGACTTTACCATACTGATGAAACATTCTATAAGGACAAACAGCTTAGCTATATTCAGCTAGTCTGCAGTTAGCCTGTAGTGTCAGAGGTGACCTATGTTTAGTGCAGATAAAATGTTTTCAACAACCAGAATCTGATTAATTAATATTCAAACAAAATATACAAATTTAAATAATTTTTTTACCATATTAAATTCTCCATTCTTGTTATTGCCTGTGGTTACATACAGCCCAGGTAATGTCTTGATGGACACATTTTGGTTGTCAAGGTGACATCTTTGAGTGCTCGCTGCTAGATTTAAAAGCTGGACCACATCAGAATCTGAAAGTTGAAATGACAAAAGTTAATGATCAAGTTAATGCTTATAAGGTCATAATGTGATGAATCACAAGCGCATGAATGTTTTGCGCTGGCCTTTTTTATGAACGGTGTTTTTGTTGGGGATTAAAGCACAGCACTGATCATCCATGTTCCCTCTCTGTTCATGGCAGACCACAGAGTACTGGTCCTGGTCCACCAAACCTGAGACTGCCCCCTGTTGGACAAGTCACACATTATTCAGTCACAAATTCCCCTGCTGAATGGGAACCCATCCACCAGAATTATTTTTTTACTCTATAAACAAAATCTTATGACCCTGTACTGGTGATTGAGTGGTTGGAAGATGAAAGGATGGTATTATGTATAATATATAAATACATTACCCATCAGTGTGGACCTGTTCTGGAACCTGTTCTTCAAGCATAAAGCTGGGAATGTACGGAAATTCTCACCATGTTGCCAAGCTGGTTTGATTCCTGATTTGCTGCCAATTTCACGTGTCCATCTTGATCAATGTTAAACGTTACATGGAGTCCTGGTAGCGACTTCATGAACACATGCTGGTCGTCAAGGCGACATCTCTGCGTGGTGGCCACTAAATTCAAAAGCTGCTCGATATCAAAATCTACAGTAACAAAGATCAATGGATTTACTATCAATCAGGGAATAAATGATCAGATGCATTTCTTTTACAGGGAAGTAAAACACAATAATTGCAGTTTTCATATTTGAGAAATACCACCGTTCTGAACCAGGTATTCACTCATACCGACCTGTTTCTCCAGTATTTTTGTCTTTGGAGGTACATAGGATCTTCATGTTAGGGTCCAAAACACAGCGTTGGTCATCCATGTGTCCCCTCTGTACATGACTGAGCAGAGAGAAGAACTGGTCTTGCTCCATAGAGTCTGAGATCGCCCTCTGATGGACAGGATACACATTGTCCAATCATATATTCAGTTACTGAACGGGGACAGCTAATCAGAATCCCTTTCATTTGAATCTAAATCTTCTTTAATCCAATTTAGTTACAATCAAGAGGTTAACATGCAATTCTCTTAAATAGCAGTCTGTGCTCAATTCAAACATAATGTTAGGGATCTACAGAAATTCTCACCATTTTGACAAGCTGGTTTGATTTCTGTCCCGCTGCTGTTTTCTTTTGTCCATCCTGGTCAGTACCAGCGGCCACGTGGAGGCCTGGTAATTTCTTAATGGACACGCGCTGGTCGTCAAGGCGACATCTCTGCGTGGTGGCCACTAGATTCAAAAGCTGCTCGATATCAGAATCTACGATAACAAAGATCAGTCAGTCTGGATATCAGGAGTTTGTGTCTCTGAAGATACAGTACTGACCTATTTGATTCCTCTTTTCTGTTTTTGGGCATGTAGTACGGACCTGTATGACCAGTATTTTTGTCTTTGGGAGTACTTGGAGTCTTCTTGTTGGGGTCCAAAACACAGCGTTGGTCATCCATGTGTCCCTTCTGTATATAAGTGAGTAGAGAGAAGAACTGGTCTTGCCCCATAGAATCTAAGATTGCCCTCTGTTACACAAATTAGAGATTATTCATTCACATATAACACATAGAACAGCCTTTCAGAATAGTTTTGTTGTACTTTTAAATCACATTTAATATAATAATTATGAACCCATATTCAATCAGTCGATCTTCTCATACTTCTGACATCCCATACTTCCCAGTAGTGATGGCCAAATGAAGCGTCATTTTCTGTATTTTTCGACCCCACTAGATGGCGTTCTTGGTTTGCTTTAGGTCTTGAATTGAGCCCTTTTTAGATCCGAGGGCACCATCTAGTGGTGTCGGAAAATACAGCAATTGGTTCACGAAGCTTCATATTTCCATCACTACTTCCCAGTCTGTCTTCAAATACTCATAAAGTTTGGAACATGCATAAATTCTCACCATGTTGCCAGGCTGGTTTGGTTTCTGTCCAACCACCATTTTTACTTGTCCATTCTGTTCATTACCAGATGTCAGGTAGAGTCCTGGTACTATCCCAATGGATACACGTTGGTCATCAAGGCGACTTCTCTGAGTACTGGCCACAAGGTTAATAAGCTGGTCCATATCAGAATCTACAATATGGAAGGTATAAAAACAATTTTATGCTCATATAATAATTGAACTGAATGTCAACCAATCTCTGCTAAAGAACTACAATATTCATAATGTACCAGTAATCAAAAGAGTATGTGTGCTTTGGATTAACCTGTATGACTGGTATTTTTGTCTTTGTGGGTATCTGGTGTCTTCTTGGGGTTTAAAAGACAGCGTTGGTCATCCAAGTGTCCCCTCTGTACATGACTGAGCAGAGAGAAGAACTGTTCCTGGTCCATCAAATCTGAAACTGCTCCCTGCTGGAGAAATTAGATATCATCCAATCAGGGATTAGGACACAAAATGGGAATAGCCAATCAGATTGTTTTTGTGGTTATAAAGATTATTTATTAAAAATGACAAAGAGTGGGTACATTCATAATCTGTTCTCACTTCAGGCATAAAGCTGGGAATTCTCACCATGTTACCATGCTGCTCCGATTGCTGGTCAGCTGCCATTTTCACATGTCCATCCTGTTCGATACTAAACGTTACATGGAGACCTGGTAATGTCTTCATGGACACGCGCTGGTCATCAAGGCGACATCTCTGTGTGGTGGCCACTAGATTCAAAAGCTGCTCGATATCAGAATCTAGGATAACGGAGACCAGTTGATTTATTGACAGTCAGAAAATGGGAAAATGCATTTCTTATAAAACTTGTTTTCTAGCTCCTGCTTCGATATCGCTTTCATGTGTAGCTGGGCATTCATTGGAAGTACAGCCTAGCTGCACTTATCCATAGGTGACACCTTGCAGCATCTATGTTTGCGATGTGCTATGTGCCTCACTAGAATGTCACTTTGGACAAATGTGTCTGCTAAATATGTAAAATGTAAATGGAAACATTGTCATATATAATTGCAATTGAAGAACAAATTTCCAAAATTCACTCAGACCATTTTTGTTGCTTTTGAGATGAAAACACCTAAAGTTAGGCTTCCTCATCATATGTTACAGTACTGGCAAGCAAATCTCAACCAGTTCTCATGCAATCTGAAATAAAATTTAAAAAAAACTCACTAGCTCAACAACATATCCCATGGACTAAGAGAGATTTGGGAATTTGCTCTCTGGTTTTCATATCTGGGAAATCCCAATGGCCCAAACCCATTATTTGTGAGTCTCATGGTAAGTATAGCCTTGGGTGGTTAGTTTTTTATATACAGGGGTCTAGTACCAACCAGTATGACTGGGATTTTTGTCTTTGGAGGTGTTTAGGATCTTCTTGTTAGGGTCCAAAACACAGCGTTGGTCATCCATGTTTTCCCTCTGTACATGACTGAGCAGAGAGAAGAACTGGTCTTGCTCCATAGAATCTGAGCTCGCCCTCTGATGGACAGGATACACATTATCCAATCACATATTCAGTTACTACATGGGGACAGCTAATCAGAATCCCTTTCATTTGAATGTGAATATCCTTAATCCAATTTAGTTACAATCAAGAGATTAACATGCAGTTCTCTTAAATAGCAGTCTGTGCTCAATTCAAACATAATGTTAGGGATCTACAGAAATTCTCACCATGCTGACAAGCTGGTTTGGTTTCTGTCCTGCTGCTGTTTTCATTTGTCCATCCTGATCAGTACCAGCGGCTTCGTGGAGGCCTGGTAATGTCTTCATGGACACACGCTGGTCGTCAAGGCGACATCTCTGCGTGGTGGCCACTAGATTCAAAAGTTGCTCAATATCAGAATCTAGAATGAAGATTAAATGATTTATTAACAACCAGGAAATTAATAATACTAGTAAGTAAAGGTAAGTAAACAACTGAGGTGTACAGCTGTGATTTTTGCATTTGGGAAATCCCATTATTTTTGCTACTATGTCGGAGGAGATGCAGTACTATCCTTAGTGATTAGTTACTTTTTTAGTGGGGGTCCTAGTACGGACCTGTTTCACCAGTTTTTTTGTCTTTGGGGGTACTTGGGGTCTGCTTGTTTGGGTCCAAAACACAGCGTTGGTCATCCATGTGTCCCCTCTGTACATGACTGAGCAAAGAGAAGAACTGATCTTGCTCCATCGAATCTGAGCTCGCCCTCTGTTGGACAGGATACACATTGTCCAATCACATCTTCAGTTACTAAATGGGGACAGCTAATCAGAATTATTTGCAATTATTTGCATTTGAGTCTAAATATTCCTTTATCCAATAATTACAATCAACATGTTAACATACATATTTATGTACCCTTACTTTACGCATTCAGCCTGGGACGTAAATTGCGTCACAGCTGCAGAAAGTATTGTTTTCATTTCGGCACTCATTTCAAAAGGTTAAAGCAGCCATGCAAAATGAGCAAAATTAGATGACTGACACCAGTCACTATAGTTTAATGTCTATATATTATAAGCATGAAAAAATATATAAATACTAATTATTTTAACCATTTTGTCAACTACAGACGCTCCTCTACTTACGAACGAGATACGTTCCGAAACGGCCGTTAGTAACTTGAAATGTTCGTAAGTCGTTATTCAACATCATTTTAAGGGCATACGCAAGTACAAAGAACTAGGATGCTGGGAGTACGCACGCTACACTGCTGCGCGGCAGGAGTAGCGGCCGGAAGTCATTCTAGGCGGAATTGGCACGCAAGAAAAAAAATTGATGTTGCGGACAGGAAACGGGAGCCCAACTAATACAATTTGGACTTACAGTCTTCTTCGTTTGTATGTCTGAAAATTCGTAAGTTGAAAGTTCCTAAGTAGAGGAGCATCTGTACATGCTACTAAAGGAGAAAGTGGAGGCTATATGTGTCGTGTGTAGTCAGAGCAGAAATCCAGTTTATGCTTTAATTATATTATATTTAATTATATGTCGATAAGTTAACGGAACATGAGGTGAAGCACAGTAGTTTTGCCCTCTCTGTATCCGAACGAGCGTAAACAAAAATAACGTGACTGTTTGCTGGTTAAAACTGGATACCTTTATGGCCTTTTCCAACTTTTCCAAATCAAACATTTTATTATTGATATCCATTATCAAGGCCAATAATGTAGGAAGGTGGCACTTGCAGTAGCAGCCTCACAGCCGCCCTGGATCCCAGGCCTAATGTTAGGGATCTACAGAAATTCTCACCATACTGACAGGCTGGTTTGGTTTCTGTCCTGCTGCTGTTTTCTTTTGTCCATCCTGATCAGTACCAGCGGCTACGTGGAGGCCTGGCAATTTCTTAATGGACACGCGCTGGTCGTCGAGGCGACATCTCTGCGTGGTGGACACTAGATTCAAAAGCTGCTCGAGATCAGAATCTAAAATATGAAAGGAAGAAGAAAAGATGTCTTAGATTCATCCAAATATTTCATCATGAACCCAATTAAAGAAAATAATATGGCAGGTGTATGAGTCTTTTGCATTGACCTGTATGAGCAGTATTTTTGTCTTTGGAGGTGTTTAGGATCTTCTTGTTTGGGTCCAAAACACAGTGTTGATCATCCATGTTTCCCCTCTGTACATGACTGAGCAGAGAGAAGAACTGGTCCTGCTCCATAGAATCTGAAATCACTCGCTGCTTGACAAGATACAGATCCAGGGACAGATTAGAATACTTAATAGCAACAGCCAATCAGAATCATTCTCCACTGAAGTTACGCGCTCATTTAATCCAACAGCTATAAACCGCAGGTCAATAGAGGTGCTATGTTCTCTTACTTAAAGCGTAAAGTTGGGAATCCGCATGCATTCTCACCATGCTGTTGAGTTGATTTGCTGTCTGTCCAGTTGCCATTTTCACTTGTCCATTCTGATCACTACCAGCGCTTACATGCAGTCCTGGCAACGTCTCGATGGAGACACGCTGATCATCAAGACGACTTCTTTGAGCGTTAGTCACAAGATTAAAAAGCTGGTCCATCTCTGAATCTAAGGGGAAGATAAGGACAGATAAGATGATTGATTCAAAATTTGTTAATCATTTTAGAGAGCAGGTCTGAGTGTGATGTGTATGTTTGCTAGACATTATTGAACAAAATCAAGGCTGTTTTGTAGCTTAGGAAGTACAGTTCAAACCTGAGTGACTGGCATTTTTGTTTTTGTAGACACTTGGGATGTTATTCTTGGGACCCAAAGGACAGCGCTGATCATCCATGTTCTTCCTCTGAACATGACTTAGCAGAGAAAAGAACTCTTCCTGCTTCTCTAAATCTGACAGCGCCCCCTGTTTGATCAATTACAGATCATTAGAGTTCTTCTTGATGTTAAATGGTTATTTCCCAGAGCAAATATAAAATAAGTGAATAACAATCTGTTGACCAATGAGAAAAAAATTATGGGGTTACTTTTCATTGAACCTATTATCAATGAAGTTCTTTAGGACACATTGTACTGAGCTGGGTGAATGACCTTATTTTGTTTGGGAGTGCAGGAGGTTGATTGCTGAGCGGTTTGCTTGGAGGACACAGATCCAGGCTGGACCTGACAGGCGGAGGCAGGTGTGGAATGGGCCTTCTTGGAGATAGTTGGAGACCCAAAGGTTATCAGGTTCTGAGGAGAACACCCCTGCCCAACCTTCACAGGACCCTAGAGAACACATGAAGCACAATGACGTATCAGTATTCTCTGCTGGCTCCATAGTCTATTTGACCTGATGACTTTTGAAAACCTCTGAAATGTCACCATCAATACCTTACGAGTCTGAAGGAACATGCCGAACTTTGGTTATTATTTGTGATTTTTTTATGTGTACTGCAATGGACTTATTCCCAGGTAACCAGATATGTGGAAAATTTCACCCACCAGTTCACTGGGCAGACGGCACACATTTTGCAAATGAGAAATCGGCAGATTAATGTCAGGAAGTACTTCACCAGGCCAAATGAGCCTCTTCTCAGCACTTTTAAAGCTGCATATATATATCATATAACATGCTGAAGGGCTCATTAGTCTTGGCAAGCACAATACAAGAAGGATTCCCTCATCGCTGAC
This sequence comes from Cryptomyrus ogoouensis, assembly GCA_025773925.1. Taxonomy (NCBI): domain Eukaryota; kingdom Metazoa; phylum Chordata; class Actinopteri; order Osteoglossiformes; family Mormyridae; genus Cryptomyrus; species Cryptomyrus ogoouensis. The sequence continues at coordinate 15,798,620 of JAOYFF010000046.1, read as the reverse complement.
ATCAATATGAAGAACAATTGACCAATGGACTTTCAGAACCAGAGACAAAAGGTATAATAATAAATGTGTCATCTAATTGAGCAGCAATAATGCTTTTTGCTCATTCAGGGTGCAGGATGCAGGAAAACAAGCCCCTAACTGAGGGATTAAGTTTATAAATTTTCATGTATTTCTATTCTGCCAATGGATGGAAGACTATATTAACTCTATATATGCCTGAGGGAAATTTTTGAAAAAACCAACCACAAAGGAACTCAAACCCTCAATCTTCTGATCCGAAGTCAGATGCCTGATCCATTAGGCCACATGATCCACTCAGGCAAGCACCGAACTCTCTCATAGTCGGTGTCTTCAACATTACTCTATAGGATACCGACTTCATAAAGCAAAAATAACAGGCTTGGAGTAGAGGGGGGAGAGTAGGAGGGTGGGGAGCACTTTCACACATCTCCACCAGCAGTCCCACACACCCCCCAAGCCAACAGCAGACCTTTGGTGTAGAACAATCAAACCAAGATTGAACTGTTAATCACTGAACCACTGTGTTTCTCATGACGTTCATTGACTCAGCAGCATTAAAAGCTTACTTAAAGTTCATATTCAGTCCTCTGTAAGACTTCAGCTCGAACTCTATATGCCTTAGTCACAGATTAGTACATAATTAACATAAAGAGCTACAGAAAATTGCTTGAGGTTCACCACTTTATGGTCTTTCTGCCTCTACTCCATAGCCTACTATTGTTGGGTTACTGTGCATCCATAAGATAAAGGATCTAGGCGAATTCTCACTGTGTTTCCCAGTTGATTCGGTTTCTGTCCAGCCACCATTTTTACTTCTGTATCTTGAACACTGTTAGAAGTCAGCCGGAGCCCTGGTAACACCTCAATGGACACGCGTTGGTCGTCGAGGCGACATCTCTGAGTGTCGGCCACAAGGTTAAAAAACTGATCCATATCAGGATCTGAAGGATGTAAGGGAAACAGTTTAAGACTCATAAGCTTCATTCATTACTGCAGTAGGCTCATAACGTACGACTCCTTATTGGGGTATGTTACTGACCTGAGTCTACAGTGACATTTTGTGTCTTTTTGTTGGGGTCCAAAACACAACGTTGATCATCCATGTCCCTCCTCTGCACATGACTGAGCAGAGAGAAGAACTGATCCTGATCTTCTGAAGCTGAAATTGCTCCCTGTGGAAAAATATCTTGACTTATAGGGTCTGGAACTTCAGATCAAAATTATTTCAAGGAAACGACAAATAAATAGAGACAATCAATCATAAAGAAAAGTAATGCAGCACACACAACAAATGAGAGAGGACACCTGTAAAAAACACCTAATCACCATAAACATCTTCTGTATATGCTCAGAGTGGTGGGCTGTGTAAAATTTATAATAGTTGAAAGTCAGCTAACCTGTTGAATTGCTTTGCCATCCATCGGTGTTTTTGTCTTCGCCTCAACGCTCGTCATTGTCCAGGTCCCTCAATGTGTCGGTCTCACCACAAACAAATTGAAAGGCAACAAATGGTCCTCCTGTCAGACTGGTCAAACCAGAATCTGAATTCCAAAACCATGAGTGATGAGAAAAATGCACAGATTCACGGGCGCATTTGTCCTCATCGACCGTGTTTTGCTTTTGACTCTGCAAGCCCGCAAGGCAGACCCCAGAAGTGGTTTAAAAACAGCTTAAGACCTAAATCTATCTCGACAAGAGGCTCTCGCTCTCCGCCTCCCATTAGAATATTAGTATTACTAATCCAAGATCAAGTTAAATAATCCTCCTGCCTTCGTGGATGAGGTCCATGTGATATGCTCCTGTTTTTAGTTTAGACCTTAGTTTTGGGTCACCCCCCTCAGTGGTCTTCAAATCCTAGGAGTGACATGGTTCCCCTCTGGACTATTTGTGGGTGACCCAGCTTAAGCATCGAATAGGCAGTTAGAACAGGTCATGAGAGTCATGCAAATATTTGCATAATCAACCCGGATCTCACATAGTCAACAGAGCCTCACTGGCTGTTTTGTGGCCCAGCCTCATTCTTCTGGGCCCTTTCTCATGTCTGACGCAGCACATGTGACCCTTCCAGCTTACCATCTGTGCCGACTCCCACTTCCTCCATCTGCAGCTTTGCTATCTGGGCCGTCATACTCATGGGCGGACTTACCATTCGACAAGAGTAGGCAGCTTCCTGGATCCCCGAAAACTAGGGGCCCCGTGAAGATAATGTTTCTGTGAAGACTAGGGGCCCCATGAAGATAATGTTTCTGTGAAGACTAGGGGCCCCATGAAGATAATGCTTCTGTAAATTATGCTTAGGGATATCAAATAATATCATTTAAATTACAGCAATGTGTGTTATTTGCATTTTTAGCAGGAGTGTTCAGGATAGACAATATGTCAGCAATAATTACCTCTCTTTGCACTCAGGTTTAATGGTGGAAGATCCCAGCAATAGTGAAAAATTTGTGAATACTTGGGCATATTAGTGATGATACATAATTTTTAATTCCCTTGTTTCTCTTTCGGCTCCAAAAAAATGGCCCACTTAGGGCAACCCCCTACCCATGCCAGCCTAGGGCCCCCAGAGAAGTTAGTCCATTCCTGGTTAGACAGGTTGACGCATCAATTTCGATAAAATAATTCCGCACAATTCAGGTTGCCAAAGCTGGACGTTTTCTGGGACCTGCACCTTATCTCAGAGGAACAAACCTAGTCAGTAGTCCCAAGATGACAGAAAGGAGATTGTTCAATCACACACCGAGTTTAGCTTTGTGCTTTAAAAAAGGGTGCATACACGGGGCCAGTGATGCAAGCAAAGACAGGTGCCCAAGTCGAAGGCTGATATCATTTACTCAATGCAATCAATTACAATGTTGGCAACTTTCACCCATGCCACATGTTCCGACTGTGATCATTGTAACAGGTCAGTGCAAAAACAACAGGAAACATACATGTGCATTTTTATTTTTAACCAACAGAAAATAAATGGTCCCGCAGCCACTTACCAAATATATTATATATATATATATAAACTGTATATAGTCCATTTAAGTGCATAATTCTAAAGACAACTAACACAGTAAATAGATGCTAAAAAGCTCCACTTAATCGAAGAAGTGAAACCTTCACTTAATATCTGATGTCTAGATCTTTATTCTTTGCTCTGAATATTTTATAATTTGCTCAGAAAGTGAGAATGGGAATAACAGGGCCTCGGTAGGCCACAGATATAATCAAACCTGCTTCCACTCCAAAAAGTGGCACAAATCCAGCTGAATACAGAAATCATTAATCTGCCTTAGCATTAAACTGTACAGGATGTGTGTCAATATGCGTAAGACTCTAAAAATGGCAAAGTATAGCTACAGAGCCAGGCAGGAATTTATGCGAGCGTTGACAGCAGATTGTGTGTAACCCACAGTGTGTCGACTATAGTGCACAGATTACAAGTGTTATATTTATTTAATGGAGGAAGAAACAATGTGCTGATAGCATCTTTTTGATGGGCTTTGGCAGACTGAGTTGGAATTTTTGGAAAAATCACAGCAAATGCCGGGACTGGAAACGGTAATTGGCGATGAGCGTGGGAAATGGCGGGTCTGTGACCGTGAAACGTGACAGTCAACGTTTGAAGACGCCACAATTGACAGTGCCGAAGGAGAACGAGGCTCCGCTTGACTTGGATGACGACGGGGGGGAAGCATCCGGAATAGGCGCTCATGGGACAGTTTGATTGGTGTGCTGGGGTAAACAAAACAAACGTAGGCTGGCAAGAGCTGCACCCATCAGGGTCGGGCGCAGTCTTCAGACAGACGGGGATGGGGTTGGAGTGGTTACGAAGACTGGGAAGGTTGGTCCAGGTCTTTCATGGCGTCCAGGAAGGTGGTGGGCGTGAGGATGTGGGTGGAGCCTGCAGAAGTGAGAGTCGTGAGCGGCCCGTGAGCCGGGATGTTTATCGTGACGCGTGCCCATCGTTAGACAGTCGACCTCCCCGTCTTACCGATGAGGGCTTCCCACTTGCCGTCGGTGGCGCGCGTGACCTCGTACGCGCTCCGCATCTCTGAGAGCGTCACGCCCCCAATCACGAACACGATGAGCCGGGGGCCACTGCGGGACTCCGCCGCTGGCTTGCTCTTGTGCCAGATTCCAACTCGCGCGCTGTGGAGAAGCAAAACAGTAGGTCAACACACACAGTCACGCACACACACACACACACACACACAAGGCCCCTGTTCTCTGCTGATATTAATGACATGCCCTCCAATCACAATTCCTAACCGCACATGTGCCCAAAAATCTTCACTAGCCAGCCTATGTGTGCCTCTTCCTGTGGAACCATAAACACCAGCACCCACCTGACGGCAGTCTGTGTGGTGGAGATGGGAGCCGGGTCTGAGATAAAAGGCCACAGCTTCCTGTCCAGCTTGTCTTCAATAGCATTCTGGGAAAAGAAAAAAGGTCATATGTAGGCTAAAGAGGAAGACAGGCCGACAAAGTTATAGGGCCGATTCAGATAAGACAAAACAGCTTCCTACCTCCATCACGTCTTTAATGATGGGTGTCCATCGGGAGAGCTGGTATGTACTCTCTGAACGCTCTTTCCTGGCAGGTAGCGCTTTCCCAGAATTAGGCCCCTGAAGCAGCCCCAGACAGACAAGGTTAGTTCAACTGGAACCCTACTGAACATTACTATTGCACCTGGAGAAGACCTGCTTTGGATCAGATATGCGGGCTTCACTTCTCACTGCATCTACAGAATGTCTCAGAGAGAAGAAGCAGCTTCAGAAAGATTGAGGGCCTCGATATTGGGAGGAGAATCACCAAATCATACTTTTTGCAGGAAACTTTATCTTACCATAATTAAATAATAGTACAATATGCGAGTATAACTGATTCACAGACTGATTAATCACCTAATTCCTGGTCTTAGAGGAATGTCATATGAGGAAAGGTTAGTTGAGCTAAATCTGTTCAGCCTCAAGCAAAGGAGACTGAGGGGGGACATGATCCAGGTCTATAA
>JAOYFF010000046.1:15762828-15785511 GCA_025773925.1 Cryptomyrus ogoouensis | reverse complement strand
GGGGCCCCCCCCGCCCTGAGGTCAGACTTTTTGCAAAGAGGCGAAAGAACCCGGATGCCCGGGGGGCCCACAACCAAACCCGGGGGGGGGGGGGGGGGGGGGACAGGGAGACTGATTTCACCAACACAAACTGGCCTCCTGCTCACTAATTTTTTTTGTCCCCTTCAATGCATTAGCTGCCACTTCCTTTGAAATCACTTTGATCACCCTTCCCAGAAAACGACACAGAGAAGCGGAAGCAAAGAACAGAGATAACATTCATGACCCAGGCACTTGATGAGTAAATCTGACGGCACACAGTCAAAAACTCTTCCTACCTTCCATTCTCCATCCTTCTTCACACTTTTGATCACTCCATTCAGGATTTCTGTCAAGGAGAAAGAGGTCGTGAATCCTGACGTCCCACTTTAAAGCTGAATAAGAGCCACAATAAAACCAGATGGCTATACCTGCTGTCTCACTGTCGTTACTATCCTGCAGTTGCTGCTTTTAATACCCACTTTTGTAAAGATACTTCATCTTTCCTGAAATTTCAGCAGATCCGTGCCCATCCTTGGATTTTACCTTTTATGGACTCTCTGTACTTGTGGTTAATAACCATATAAATCATACCGCAAAACACTATCATCTTAACTCGGTTCACCAAATAGAATTCTAGCACCATTAACCATATTGTTTTATGGATCATTTTATTTAAATGTCAAATGCTTATGAGACAAAAAAAAAAACACTGTAGTTGCTTAATTAGTGTGACAAAATGTGTAACAGTTAATGTAGAAACTACGGCAAAGCAATAACAGCTGATTTTTCTTTTTGGGGGGGGGCGGGGGGGGGGGGGGTGTTGGGGTAGTCTTAGGCAAGTCTTTGGTTTGCTTTGGATTTGGGATAGTAACCCTGCATGGGATAAGCTGGTCTATAAAAAGGAGCAATGGAGGGAAGGTTTGAGTGCTTCAGAGAGACGTGGGTTGGCTGTTCTGCCTAGAGGAACTAATAGAGGAAAATGCACAAACTCAGAAATGAGGATTCCAAAGAGGGACTATGAAATGTCCAATCAGATCAGCAGGAGTTTGCAGGATAGACTCAGTTTGGACCCAATCAAGGTAATTCGGTATAAATTACTGCGATGCGGAACAAACCAAATTACAAAACAATGAGAAATGTCAGCGGGAGACAACGACCTTGTAAAACACTCATAGCTTTAAGTATGACCTTAAGAAAGACAAAAAAAAAAAAAAAACTTTCCATAAAGTCTTTAGTGCATGCACAGTGGGTGTTTCATTTTGCAAGTCCTTTTAAACAACACAGCCCAAAATTTGACACCCTTTAAAAATAAACCATAATCAACCACACCATCACAGCCACATACATGCGACCAAAAAACATATCAGAGACTTAAAAACAAAGGAAAAACGATATGTGAACTCTAACTATGCAAAGCTTACATTAGTAAGTCATTAACTGCACTTTTCAGCAGTGCTTATAAATGGGTCTTTGGAGAAACTGAAAAGGGTTTTCCGACAGATCCAGCGCCTTTTACTGCCAGCTTAACTGCCATGTGATAGAAACGTTTAGAAGCTCTTGCCAATATTTCAGTGTGCAAAAGAAAACTGGCTTTCTGAACTCTGACAGTAAAACATGGTGAAAATTTTTTTTAAAAACAGCACTCGTTATTAAACTTATAAATGGCCTATAAACAAAATGCTTAGAAACACAGAGTATACACAGAAAGTTAAATAAGTATTGCACACATCAGTTAACAGGGAAAAAAGTACAAATTAGGAACAAGCTGTCATGACTTCTGCACAGTCCAGGTCCAGTCCACACCTATTGCATCTGTCCTCCACTAGGACTAAAGTGTAAACTGACATTGCCTAAAATCAGTTTAAATAAATGGCCAACAGCCAGACATTAACAAAACATTATTAACTGCAAATTTAAACTGTGAAATAAGCAAGTGAACTAAGCAAGATTTTATGGTAATCTAGGAAACTGACACACATTATTTGAATACGACATTACTGAGATGGTGTGTGTAACTTTGTAAAGGACAAGAGAAGCATTGGCTCTCAAAAATATACCGGCTGGGCAACACCCAGCGCTTAATCAAATGCGCTTTACACCATTAAGTCTTCAAAAGTCAGCCAAGAAATAGGTAAAAGTCTTACTAACTTGCATGACTATAAACTAAAATAACCCATAAGATTTGCAATAAGACTTAATTTTGATCAGCCGTTGATATCGTTTTCAGTAAAGCTTCTTTTAAAACAAATAAGGAAGTCCATGACTGCTGTATTGACCGAGGCATTTTGCTAGGCACCTGTCGCGTAATCAACGTCAACAATGTGCTTGCAATTAATAAAAGGCCCCAAATGAAATTGCTCTTTTGCTTCGCTTTGCACGAACTTACAAAGCGGACGCCACGATAATTTGCATTTAAATCACTGGTCACTTACTTTCTCCTACCACTACCTTCAAGCCACTTGGAGCCATCTTGCCACTTCCGTGTTGCCGTATTTAATTTTTTTTTCCACTCCAGTGTGTAAATGAGTATCAGCGCGGTGATGTCACTTCCGGGGACCAGGTAGGTAGTGATGTCACTGAGCCATTCGGTTTTGCTTGTCTTCCGCAATGTGGCTGATAGTCATCTTACTAATTACATAAGTTAATTGATACCAGTATTACAGCACTTTGGTTTCCCTATGAAGTTATTTTAGAATACTTGCCTTTAGGATCTCTCAATAGCCCCGTATAGCATTAACTAATAAAATGTTCTGCCCATTATTATTTGTGAATTTTTATAAATTTATCTCCTGTATTTTAACTATGTAACCTCGCTATCTATGTGAGAGATTTTTGGCTAATTTTTAAAGCTTGTATTGTTTAGTATGCATAATAGTAGGAAACCATGCATTTATATAATTCTTATATAAATGAAGTAAATTTAAATAATTGTGATAGATAGTGTTATCCCTTCTGTGTATCGCTATTGGCCCTAACAGATGAATGATTAGACCCAGATATCCAGATTGCAGCACGTCTCATCTTGATCCAGGACACTGATACAATCACCCGCCTCCAACAACTGGAATTCCAGACCACAATCTCGTCTCGTCTGTCTTCTATTATCCAGAAATTTGCCTGTGCTGTGTATGGGACATTTTGGTGATTTTGCTTTTTGTACAAAATATTTTCCAATAAAACAACTTAAGGGTCTTCTTTAAAGTGGGCAAGTAATATTTCCCATATTTGCATTGTTAAAATATTCCTGAAACTATTATAATTTGCTAAGCATTGAATTTCATGTTGATTCCAAGTTGCTCTGAGTACTGCCAGCTGAGGGAAACCCATTTGTGATATGGGGTGTAGTGTTCATTTATATTCCCCACCAATCATTTATCCTTTTAAACCATGATCATGACAATGATCTCTTCTCTGCTTTGTGGGGTACTGTACCCTATCCCTTAGATCACAGAAGGGATCCTGCTGAATCATTTTGGAGTAGGATACTTGAATTGCATAATATATATATCCAACTCTTTAAATGAGTCACTTTTATTAAAAGCATCAGCTAAGAGACTGAAATGACTTTGTCACTGGTTGTTTTCAGGACACGTATCTTCTTTCATTACCTATTTTGTAAGTGACCCAGTCTCATCAATCTGTCCTGTCCTACATAGAGGGTGAGCCCTTCATCTGGTTTAACGTGGTTCAGACAAAGAGATGAGCAGGTTGTATCCTCACACCATCACGCTCATTATGTTTGGCAGCTGTCATTCCAGGTTAGGGCATCCAAAAGAGTAACTTGTATCTAAATTTCAAAGGCCTATATTGATGTGGTTTCCTATTTCACAGGACGATGGTTTGCATTGCATTGTTTTCTGAAGGGTGCATTTAGCTAGTTAAATATTGTGTATTTGCATGCATATGGAGTCAAAATACCCTTGATACAGGCTCTGCACCACACCGTGAGCATCCACCTGTGTCTGTCCTACCCTGATCACTGATATTCCACCTTCATCCTTTCAGCTGTAGCATCCAGTCTGCCATCCATCAGCTGACTGTGCAGGCCATACAAAAATAAGCCTGAAACAAAGAGAATAGGTGAGGTTTGCTCTGCCTCCTACACTGTTTGCAGGAACTTAAAAAATTCATAGATGGCAGTGTTCCTGAGAATTTCTAGATTGGACTGACAGAAAAACAAAACAGAGATTTTATCAAGATGGTTGCTGAGCTGGCCTGCACCATGCCAATAAAATACAAAAACTTTGCATCTGTTTTGATCAAGTCTATGTGCTCATGCAGAGGAACACTTTGCTGCTTCACTGTGGTTTAGCCCTATAGGCCAGCTGTTTGCATCCCAATCTTGAGGACCACCCAGCCAGTCTGTAATTCTGTACTATTACACCAGCTGCACAACATGACTAATGCAAGGAACAGTGTCCAAGATTGTTAAGAGATTGGACAGAGTGTTTATAAGCGCTGGCAGATGACATCAAGGGAAGAGAGAGAACAGCATGTTGTACCCTAGGACACCAGAGGTGGCGCTGACCATCTTGCTGCACTTGAACGTCTTTCTCCACTGCACTGTACCCTGCAGGGTTTTCTTCATTGTGGATCGCATCACTTTAAGCGGAGTCAAATTGCGGTTTGCAAATCCCTCCCACATTACATGGGTTACAAATCCGAAGAGACATTCATACATGCGAAGGCGGTTCTACGCTTCATATATCATGAGGTATTCCCCAGGTGTAGGCCCATGGGTGATTCTTGGCTATGATTATTCATGAACTGAAGTCATTCTTAATGTTGCAATTTAGTTTAAAGCTGCCGATCGGCAGCCACACTTTGCAGAATATCCAGCTGGTGATCTGGGCCAAGTTGACCAAATCATCCCCCAGGAACTGAGCACTATATCCGGAGACTCCAACTCTCACTAAGCCCCAAAATCAATTAAGTAATGATACTTGATATTGGTGGTATCCAGCACCACACCACATACAGCACACTTAACTTATTTAACATTTATCATTGTTAATAATTTGACTGTTTGCATCGTTAACCCATCTGTGCTCTAGGGCTTGTATAACTAAGCAGGATTTCTTGCTTAGTCAGATAACTTGTTGGATTTAAGATAGACTGGGCTAAATGTAAGTGAACAAGTTTAAACTGGGGTATCTTAAATCTGACAAGTTATCTGGCTAAACCAGCAATCCAGATTAATAATACAGGCCCCTGTTCTCTGGTTGTTATATGTCATTGCAAGCACCATGCTAAGACATTATATTATATAATATTTCACAGATACATTCTGGTGAAAACATAGCACACTTTTCACAATTTACAATTTTAATTTTTACACCACCACCTTAAAAAAAGGAGGAAAAAAACAGAAAATAACTTCATATCACCATGGCTTCAAGACCACATAGGTTTCAATTAAAAAAAATAATCAAAATATAACATACACCAGAAGTACAAAATGTACAAGGGATGAGGGTTGCCATGTCCAATCAAACATCCATTATTCAGGGGATCTTTATGGCACCAGTGTGCCAGGACCTGATGCCTCTTTTCTCCGTCCTCAGTTCCTCCCCTGGTAACCTTCAAGCTCCATAAAGCAGGAAGGTGTCCCTCTTCAGCTTCCTCCTCCTCCTCCTCCTCCTCACTCCTCGGTTGCCAGTCCTGCCTGCTTCAGCAGCCGCTGCTCCCTGCGCTCTCGCATGCGCTCCTTAAAGGCCTCCAGCTCCTTCCTCTGTTCTCCCAAAACAGACCCAGTCACCCCTTTCCCTCTCCGTAGCCCAGATGCCAAACATTCAGCCTTTTTCTACAATGCATGTCTTTGTGATATTATTACCCTCCCCATCTGTATTACTCAGGGAATTCATTCTACCCATAAGAAAGACAATCCGTGTTTATCATCTCTATTCATCAATAGTGTATGTGATACAGGAAATGCTTCACATGCCCAAGTAAACATCTACTTTGCTAATGTTTGCACTGCTAAACATTTACCCTGATTTCCTCGTCCGGTGGGTAGATCTCCCTCTTCAGGGTGACGGTAGGGCCAGACAGTGATTTTCAAGGAAAAGAAACATGAAAATTAGGACATTCCTTAGCCTATGAAACATATTAGATTCAGTGCACAGGTGAGATTGACTCAGAATGTCTCTTATTTTATCAGTCCCATGCAGCTCAAGATACAAGGCAGGGGTCTAAGCTCATGACAGCACATATACGCACACCCACACTATGGGCAAATTAAGGATGCTAATTCACCTAACTGCTTGTCGTAAGAGTGTCTGAAGAAACACATGCGACACAGGGAGAACGTGCAGAATTCACACACACAGTGTGGGGGCAGGATGTGAACATTGAACACAGGAGGTGCAAATCACCAGTGTTATCAACTGAATCACCCTGTCATAGTGCCTCACTACTATCCAGTAGCAGTCTTTTTCATTGCAACACACAAAAAAATAATGTGAACAAAAATATGATTCATTGCAGTGTATAAGACAGATGTTGAGAAGTTAATTACAGACTCCCAGAGAGAATGCTTCAAAGTAACAGCAATATTAGACATGAAGCACGCCACTCATCTAGATGGGAAACACATCAGTCCAGATTATAAAACGGAAAGGGGGAAAGGTGGAAGACTGACGTCACACACACCTTCCTTTTCACCACATATTCCTCGAAGTACTCCGCCTGATTTGAGATCCAGAACATGGTCACAGGAAAAGACAGGTACAGCATCATCTAGGGGGGAAACCCGCGTTGTCAACACTCACAGAACACTTTCAATGAAGCAGTGAGATCAAATTGTATAAATACCTGTAAAGTAAATTATACAATATAATATATTTCCATATTTAAAAATATACAATATTTCCTAAATAAAATATTAAATTTTAGTTGGATAAACTTTATGAAATTATCATAATACTTTCTAATTTTACAGAACAATTAGTAACTCAACCGGAGTTAGTCGTTACGTGTTACGTTACGTGACCAGTAACCACACGGTTATGGATAGCAATTCTAGCGGCCATAAACTGTATAAACTGATCTCCATAAACTGTGGCTACATATGTACGTTATTATGTCATTCGTTTATGTTTCTTCGGTCTGTGTATAAACTGAAAATTTACAAAGGTTGTGTACAAACGATCAAATTATTTCATATACATACCCGGAAAATTTCTATTTTGACTCCCATGGCTGTAACCTTGACTGCACTTCCGGTATAACCTGCTCTAACTGGCTCCCGGTAAATGTCATTCCCGGACACGTCCAATCAATTTCACAGAACGGGTCATTGAGGCGGATCTATGTAATGCGGCGGGGACGCTGCGAATCCAACGTGAATTGGTGCGAAACGTAACCTACGTTCGCTGCTTGTGGTGGCCCGTGTTAAATATGTATTTATGCAAATAATTATTTGTTGAAGTTATTTTATTTCGTTCTTGTCGCTGCTAGTAGATGTTTTCTGGTATCGGACAAGAAGGTCACCAAGTGTATTAACCTCTTGATAAGCCACTGAAAAAATATTCTTGTCCGTCTCTTTGTACCTAAACAAAATTTTTTAAGACGTCTTTCTGAGGATTGGGAGCTAAAGGGCCTTTTGTTTTGAGCCGTTTTGACCGCGGCGGAGACGTCAGGAGGGCGCAGGGATTGAGCTCCAATCCGGAGACAAGTAACCCGAGCGGACCTGCGAGGTACAGCCCTCTGCGGACGGACGGTGTTCTCCCCATCGCGACTGAGACGGGAGATCCTCAAGCCCAGCACCAAGTCCTCGGCAGTTAACAACATGGACAACCGAGGCTTCGGCACAGGTAACGTATCCAGGAATCGTGTCCCTGGGTTTGTTGCTTTTTGTGGGGGAAGGTGATGAGTACTTTGTTTTCGGGATCCCCCAGTGCGTTTTTTCGGTCTTTGGGCGATAATAACCCACAGTCTCCTCTCCAGCTCCTTAAGCAAAAAAAAAAGCCAGCACAATTGTCTCAAATTAACCCTATTAATAGGCTAAGGAGCGGTTCGCTGCTCGGTAGCCGGTTATAGACGGTCGCCCCCTCCCCTTCCCTTCCATTCCCTTCCCCGTGTTGCGTACATCTTGGCTGCCAAAGGTACACTTAGTTAACGTATAACGGGAATTTATGGCAAACAAGGGCTGCAGGGCACGTTTCCTATATGTCCCGGACATGTTATTTGCCTCTACTACCAAAACACAGTTTTTGCTAACATTAGCCAATCCTGGACGGAAACCCTTCACGGGATGATATACAGCTAAACACAGGTCTGCTTTTTCGGGCCCTTGTTGTATGTCAGATGGTAGTCTGGCATCTGCTCGCCTAATGTTTGGAGAGCGTTTTCTCCATTGTGAGCGTTAAAATGGAGTCAGTAGGCATCGGAGTAAAATGGCCGCCGTGCTCCCGGCCGCTGTGGCGACGGCCCCTTTAACTGGCGGCTCGCGACATGATCTCCCCATCTCGAGACAGGCGGCTTGCGACATGATTTCTTCATCTTGATACAGGCGGCTCGTGAGATGATCGTGAGATTATCATTATTGTCTATATTATCCATAGCGTGTTTCAACACGCCATCATTTGCACTGCATATCCCCAGCATGCAGTACTGTAATCACTCACCAAAGCAGGCAGCTCTGCACTTGCACGCTGTGGATAAACGTTAAAAAACAGAGGAAGCACTTAAATCTAGTGACTGAACATAAGCGGCAAGGCCAGATGTGGAAATAACCTGCTGAACGATCAGGGTCATGTATAATCAGTTACCTGGTTAATATAAATTGGCAACTATTAAGGTTTAACTAAAGTAGTGCATCAATGAAAGGAATGTAGTTTCTGCTAATGCGTGCTTATATTCCATGCCAAGCTTTCATTCTAAAGCACATCATTTTACAAAATGTATTTATAGGGCTGTGGTATTGAACCAGCAGTTAAATTGTGTTGTTTCGCCTCTCATTTTAGGCTTTTCGAATTGGGGCCGTGGAAACTCTGCCAGCAGGGGTAAGGGTATTTGAAAATGTACAGATAATTCCCTTATATCAGAGTGATAGGTATTGTCATTTGTTAATGTGAACCCTCTCATTTCCAGCACATCATTTTAGACTTTTACCAAATCAATGGATTTAATCTCCTGTAGAGATTATAATGTTTATGGTGTGATTCCTGTGTATCTAAAAATGTGTGTTCCTCACCGCTGCCCCCTTCAGGCTCAGATAATTATGGTTCACACGGCTACAAAGACTCCTTGTCTGGAGGCGGGGGCTTTGGGGGAGGCTACGGCACCGGCGGTGCTGGACTGATGAAGAGGGGCTTTGGCGGGAGCTCGGTGGCCTCACCCACAGGCACAAGTGCCGACGCCGTCATCGCCAAGATCAACCAGCGCCTGGACATGCTGACCCAGATGGAAGGGGGGATGAAGAGAGGGGCCCGCAATGATAGGTAACGCAGGCTGACCTTTGACCCCCACACGGCCTCTCTCGAAGTTCACCTCCCATTCCTTACTTCTTCATGACACCACGTGGCCTCATACCTTCCCCATTCTCCGTCGTCCCCAGAAGAAGCTGGCCATGTTCCAACCCTAGATCGGCTTGTACCCATTCTCACCCTCTGCTTCACACGGCAACTTAGAAATCAGCCTATAGTGGTGAGCTTAGACAGAGAGACCGTCCCCATAACCCTATTCACCTACTATCAAGGAGTCCTTTGTGATAGCCAACACATCTTGGGTGAAATTATTTGGTGGGGTGGAAGGTGTAGGTCACACACGACCAGTAAGGTTCTGTTTTGCAATGTACATCTCATTGGGTTGCTAATTGAAGAGTAATAGGCATTTTATAGGGAATTGGCTTTCAGATGCCAAAACTTGAGTCTAAATGACCAATGAACCATCGTCTAGCTAGTGACATTTCTCCTGCATGCTTATATCTGACTAAAAATTAAGCAGTGTGTGCTTATGTCTGTGTGTCTGGGTGTGTGTGCGATAAATACTCGTTATTGATAGATGTGGTGATGATGATAATGGGGACCCTTGTTTAAGGTAATCTGTACTTTAGTTGTTCCTTCACCTAGACCTCATATTATTGTTGACTGACATGGCTTCTCACAGCTGCCCACTTGTTTGCCTTTGCTCTCTCCCATAATGCATCTCATGGCACTTTTCTCAGTTTTGGCGTACTGCAGCGTATGTATGATAGCATGCATGCGCTTCTTTGGGGATCTCAGTTGGTCTTCAAGATTTATGCGTTTTGGCCTGTTCACTTGGAGATGGAAGGGGTCTAAAGGGCTACACCTATTCCTGTTCACCTCAGTACACACAGAATAGCTGAAATCTGCCTTTCAAATGTGTCATTATACAGAGTGACTAAAACTCATGGTTTTCAGAAGTGTCTAACATGCATATCCTTGGTAGTAAAGCTCTCGTTGTCCCTTGTGTTCTCCATCCCCCTCTACTGTGTTCCTCTCCCTACTCTGGTGCAGTTCGCTTGCCCACTCCGTCCCATCTCGTTCATTTGGGTGACATCGCTCTGTCTGTCCGTCTATGCGACCATCACCCTTCATGCCAGAGTTTGCTGTCGGGTTAACTCTTGCACCTAGTTATCCGTGCCCCTACACCCTATATAGAAGAACTGCCTATAGAAAACTCTGGAAATAATGCACTGGTTACTGGTCTAGGGCAACCAATCAGTTGGCTGGGTCACTGACCACCTGATCCAGGACAACCAATCAATTTGAGAGAGTCCGTAGTGTCAGTGGCACCTTGTTGCAAAGCAGCCCATCAATTGGGCAGTTCGCTGACCTCTTGATCCAAGACAGCCAATCCCTGTCTTGATTTGGGGAGGGGGGCATGCGGTGGTCACAACACCCTACTGAGAAGTAGTCTGCCATTGTATTCAGATCTTTATTGGTTGTATTTTGATTTGCCTTTGGTCTCAAACATGTATGAGAAAGGCATGGTCTCTGGTGGTCACACCTTCACTCTTCTTGCTCTGCGACTCCTTTGCAGGTTTGACCAATACGAGTCCTTCGACTCACGCCCCTCCTCCCTAAACCCACGCGATCTCTACAGATCCAGTAACTATGGTTACAATGAGGGCCAGCGGGGGGGCGCTGGCCTCGGAGGAGGCAGCTTTGAAGGTTCCTCCTCATTCGGATCCACCAAGCCCCAGATGGCGCGGCAGCCTCGCGACTCCTACCCTGGCCCGACTTGGGCAGGGCAGCGCTCCCCAGGGGGCAGAGTAAGGGGACAGGGCGGTCCCGGGTTCGGGCGCTGGCAGGAGCCCGCATTGGGCGGAGGCCCCGGGAGCCACTTCCCGGGGGGGCGGGGCAAGCCCCCGTCACTCCTGTCCCACCACATGTACCCTGAGATGGGCGTGTACCGGCAGGGCCCCAGCCCGCAAGACTTCCCTGGCGCCGGCCACTTTGGAGGGGGCGCCTGGGCGGGGCACCAGCGCGGGCGCAAGAGACCCGTCAACCGAGTAAGTACCGCCATGGATCCCCTTCCCCACCCGGCAGCCATGTGCCTGGAGTGGTGGTGGAGCCCCAACCCCCCCCCACCACCTGCCCCCTTCCTATAAAAAGGCGTCCCACTGAACTTTTATTATTGTCCCCATGGCCCCGCCCCCATGCTGAACGAGCCCCCATGATAGGCTCCCTCCTAATAATCCCACTCATTTTTGGGGGTGTTCTATTGGGCTAACCGATACCGAGCACAGTGACCTCATCGATCTGGCCCCTTGCTACCCTTCATGTCCTGTTTACGTGAGGGGCCATGATATAGGCCATAAGCCCCCCCTGATCCAGAGCAGACTGAAGGTCCACTCTGAGCTCTAGGATCACTGTCTGACGCGTGTGTGTGCGTGTGCATGTGTGTTTGCCTGCGTTCTAATGCCTGGAAACGCGATGGCCTAGTGTTCCTCATGGGAGTCTTAATTTTGTTTAAAACAAAATTTATCTTCCAATAACTGTGTGACAAAAATAGTGGTTTTACATGTGTTTATGATTTGTAAGGCTACAGACAGCTGTTCTGATTTGTCTGTCTCTATGGGGAGTATGTCTCTCAGGTACAGCAGTAATTAAAACAAAAGCTTTGGTCTTTAGCACCAGCGATCAGGAACATTGCTTGCAGGTCGCCGGCTGGATATTCGCTCGACGGTGATGGTGGTAGATGTGTGCGTGTGTGTGTGTGTGTGCGTGTGCGTACACGCGGCCTTGCCCCTGCGGTCGTCTGTTGCACATGCTGAATGTCGATCGCTCCAGCTGACGGGCCCCAGACTGGGGCTTAACCGAGCGGTGGGGGGGGGGGGGGGGAGAGAGAGGAGGGCATGCTGATGTGCGGTGCACCCAGCAGGCGAAACCAGAGAGAGACGGGAGGAAGAGGAGAAAGCTGGAGCAGGATGTTGAGTCTGGTGCGGACAAGGCTGAGGCCGAAGGGGCGGAGCTGGGAGAGGCGGAGCCGGCTGACGGTACTGCCCCCTCCCCACAAACACACACCCCAGCCTGAGCCAAATCTGGTCTTTATACATAGATAATGGCCTGATTAGCCATCCTTTGAGAGGATGCCACTCCCCTGTAACATGCTTCTTCAGAGACTCACACTTTTTTTCCTGTCTCTCGGTCTGACCTGCAGAGGGGAAGGAGGTTATTGTGAAAATAGAAGAGCCCGACACTGCAACAGTAAGGAATAATAAACGTTTAGGGTGATCCCCTGCCTCTGTGTGAATGATGTACTGGTGATGAAGAAGAGTACAATTAAAAACCGGGGAATTAGGAAAATTATGATTAGTAGTTACAATGACTGCAGCTGGTTTGCACGCTGTGATCTTCAGTGATGAAATATTTTGCTACAATTGTTGATACTGTAACGATACTAATTTACTCAAGTGTTGATATTGTTTAGTTGCGCGTGCATACATGTGTGTGTGACAACACAGGAAGGTCACCTCCCCCCCCCCTCTGCCCCCACAGGAGGAGTCGGCCACAACGGAGGGCGACGGTAAGGCCTGCCCGTGTTTCCTGTCTCCCTCTCGTCTGTGATGTCAGTCCCTCTTGCTTAGCTAACTGTCACCCTTGTTCCTGATCTCGCCCAGCCCTGACGATGCAGGAGGAGATCGCGCAGGTGAAGAAGAGTCTGCAGGGCAAGCAGTCACCCGCCCAGGACAAAACGCCTAAGCAGAGAAAGAGGAACACCCGCTTCCCTGAGAGGTCAGGGGTCAAACTTAACGCTCAGAGGTCAGAACCGTCCGCTCGCTGCTTATGCTGCGGTTTGCACCTCTCGTCCTTCTTGGGGTGGGGGGGGGAGAGATGGACACGTTGTATCCTCCTGTGTTTTCCATTTTGACAGAACATTGAGGCTCACAGAGGGGAAGTGATATCAAAAGTTAGATAGCCATCCTGTTCTCTAAATGCTGTTTCACTGTTTGACAAGAATTGTGGCCTAGTGGACAAAGGTCATCAACCGACTGCGGCAGTGTGTTATAGAACCAAAGGTGTTACCACATGGATGTGAGCAACATGTTAATGAGGAGTAAATGGGGCTGTAAAGTGCATGTTGGTATGGAGGCCTGTTCCCGCTGAGCCTGACCTCCTGCCCTTGTCCCCCCGCCTACAGGCTCATGTTTGCCTGCTCCGTCTGTAAGTACCGCTCCTTCTACAGCGATGAAATGGACGCCCATCTGGAGAGCAGATTTCACAAGGAACAGTTCAAGTTCCTGTGTGGAAAGCTGTCCAAACCCACCACCGACTTCCTGCAAGTGAGTGCCCTGTGACCCCTGACCTTTCGACCTCCCGAGCCGCCGAGGCCCATCTGGGCATTTTGATGAAGTTTTCCGGAAGTCCAGCTGGCACTAAAAAGGATTGTGAACCTTGTGCTTCTGGCAGGAGTACCTGAATGACAAATACAAGAAGACTGAGTTGAGGAGGAAGCACATCGATGACTTAAATGCCGCCATCTGTCAAGTGCACAAAGATCAAGACCTGACCCGAGGTAAGGAGGCT
Organism: Cryptomyrus ogoouensis; assembly: GCA_025773925.1. Classification (NCBI taxonomy): domain Eukaryota; kingdom Metazoa; phylum Chordata; class Actinopteri; order Osteoglossiformes; family Mormyridae; genus Cryptomyrus; species Cryptomyrus ogoouensis. The sequence continues at coordinate 15,771,493 of JAOYFF010000046.1, read as the reverse complement.
CCATTTTGGTGTATCTATCTGCATCTGCTCATGGACCAATCGACTTTCGTCTGCGTACATGAGAAGCGTGTCTGAAGTTTTTATCTCTCAGCAAGTCCAGGAGGGCTTTTCCCATCTGTATGGCTACACAGCCTATGAAGCAAATCATCGCTGAGTGATTTAAAAGCAGCTGAATAAACCGTGTGTCGTGTCCCTGTAGACCTGGGAATGGAGCACTTCCTAAGGAAGGTAGAAGCTGCCCACTGTGCCGCCTGCAACCTCTTCATCCCCATGCAGCAGCACCTCATCCAGAGGCACCTTAGGTCACCTGAGCACAACTTCCACCGCAAGGTGAGCCTCTCTGCCTCAGCGCCTCCCTGCTGGACACATTGAGAAATGTTGCGCAATTATTAAGGGTGCCAGGCAGTTATTGTGGTGAGATGAGGCAAAGTGATCGACAGTGTACATTAACCCCTACCTTGGATGTTGAGGTCCTGATGATATCATTGCTGGATTTAGGCAGACGGGAAGCCCCTGAGTTCAGTATTTACCAGGCCTGATCTCTCCATCTGTGTTTCTGAACCAGGGGATGATGGAGCAGTCGAAGAGGGCCAGCCTCTCTGTAGCCCGGAGCATCCTGAACCATAAGGTCATCAGCAGAAAGCTGGAGCTCTACCTCAAGGTAGGGCCCCTCCTGCGCAGGTGCTCCAACATCATTTCCTGCGAGTTTGCGGTTATGTGGATCTCACTCTGAGAGCGACTGTTTTGTTGTCTCCCGTCGTCTTCAGGGTGAGAACCCATTCAGCAGTAACCCGGACGAGCAGGACCCCGACGAACACGCAGCGGACGCACCGGAGGCAGAGCTGGCCAACGACGGCCATGACGGGGAGGAGCACCAGGGCGGAGACGAGGCGGAGAGTGAACGGCCGGCCGAGGGCCTGGAGGGAGGCGGCGCGGAAGAAGAGGGGGCTGAGGAGGCTGAGGGAGAGGAGCTGGGACAGGCGGCCAAGGAGGAGTCTCTGATAGAGGGGGATGGGGGTGGCGAAGAGGTGGCCGAAGAGGGGGATGGCATAGAAGAGGAAAACGGTGATGACGGGGAGGAGCTGATCACGGGGGCAGCAGTGTGACGCCTTGTTTGGGGTGCTGCCCCGTGTTTCTGTCCGTCTCTGTTCCCCGAGCTCTTGTCTTCCATCTGACATCTTTTTGGAGAGCGGTCTCCCCTGGGGGGAGGTTGGGGACACTCTTTTCCAGAATTGCAGCACTCCTTGTGTCCTTCCCCCAAATCCATCCGCCCCGCCCTGCCCTGTCATTTCCAGATGTAACACAGTGAGATGTACTACCATTGTTTTATTTCCTGTGCTTTGCTGGGAATTATGGGAAAATGTGTTTTGTATTATTTGGACAGGATTTCATTTCCATTTTGTTGAAAAAGATGGTCGTTATGTCAGTTCATGTAACATACATTTTTGTTTGTCTTTTTAGACACTTAAATAAAGAGCAGTAGCTAAGGTTCTATTTCTTTTTGTCTCTGCCAGAAAATTACAAGTGTTATGGTCATACTGAAGCCAGTCTATCCCTGGATGATCAGTACTGGGTCATTAAAATATCAGTTCACTGTAGGAGGAACCTGGGGATAACCTACATGAACACTAGGACAAAATGCGAATGGCACCCATACCAGGACGGGAATCAAACCTACAACCAGGAGGTGCACAGCTACAGTGCTAACCATTGTGCTGTCCTGAAAATGGTTGAATGATAAATGTCTCTATTACTATAGTAAAAATCTAATATGCATGATCTTAAAAATAACACTCGGTGACAGAAAAGATACTGTGCTTCACGCTGGAGGAATACACTGCAGGAAAGCTTAAGCAAGCTTCATCATAAATACTTGGATCTGAACCTTTGCTGAACCTGATTCTAAGACCACGGAGATGGAAGGGGCAACAGAGGAAGTACAATCACCTCAAGAATTTGGGGACTGGTGGACAGAATCAGTAGCGGTGATGTTCAAAATCATGCTTCATGAATCATTTGCTGTATTTTGTGACTCCACTAGATGGTACTCTCTTCAAAACATGCCCCAAAGCAACCATAGAGCGTTATCTACTGGGGTCAAAAAATACAGTGAATAGTTCATGAGGAGTTATTTTGTCCATCACTAGTCAACAGCTACAGGTACTTAGGAGTATATATCTCTGAGGACCAGACATGGGCAATCTGAGTGAATTCACAATCTCCTCTGCACTACAAAAAACCTTCCAGAACGCTGCTGTGGGACATGTGCTTTCTGGGAGGATCAGCAGAGGGTCATTGGGTGTGCTGAGCTAATCAACGGGTCAAAACTGCCTGGCCTGCGGTGACGTAGGTCCAGTGTGTCAAGTATTATCAAAGACCCTCACCACACTGCCATCAAGTGTTACATTGGCTTTGCTCGGATAGCTACCCTCCGAGGCTTACAGCCAGAACCAAGGGTATAACTTTGGGATGAGCATTGGGGGGTTTGAGGTCTCCACCCATTTAAGGGGGCCAGGGGGTTGTATTGGCTGGAATTTATTATTGGGGGGTTACAACCCCCACATCCTCCCCATAATTTATGCCCATGGCCAGGACCGACAATTAACATCACCAGTTAAAATAAACTATAGCTGCAATCAGAATCTTTTATTTGTTTGTTGGACAGTATGAAGTAGCGGCAGTTTCGTTTCATTCCTGGTATACCAGTACATGCATGAACGTGATAAATAAAAATCTTGAATTTTTAAGTTATTCCTTCAGAGTACGAGACGATTGACGAAAGTTACAATCCCTTTCATAACCACATGGTGGCGCATAAAACCTACAGAATAGTGGGCCCGCCCGCGACCGAGTGCAATTCTACCTGACTTCAAGGTTGCGCAGTCACGCCCTTTTTGCATTAGTTACGTCGATAGTGAGCACACATTTTGATCTGGATATATTTAAACTCATTTAAATAATACGCAAATATAAATAGGTGTGAAATTTCACGTTCGATTAATGCATCTATACTTTTCATATATATATATATATATGCTGAATAAATTATGTTATAAATATTACCGGTTAACAGAATAAAATATAAATAGATTTGACTGTATTTTGACCTGTGGATGATTGCATATTGAGATTTGAAAATACAGTGTTTTACATACTTTTAATGTATTTCCACTGAAATGATCCAACCAGCTCTTGGGATAAAGAAATACATAAATTGGTAACATAGCTCGTTGTTCTTTGCTCAAGTCTTGGTTCCTTTATTATTATTATTTATAGGCCTGGGCCATGCAAGTCGAGGCGACAGCATCCCGTTTCCGCCCGTCTGGCTGGCCCGGGTGGGAGAGGGGAGCGGGCGCAGGGGGTCGCTGTGAAATCGCATTAAGCCGCGCGCGGCGTCCATCCTGCGTGTGACGTCAGCGACGTCAAAGAAGCCGTTTGTTCTGGATCACGGAGAGGAAGATCCGCGCGCGCTGACAGCCGATTAAACGAGGTAAATAGACGGCGGAGCGGCCCCATTTCGGTCTCAGGGGCGCGTCAAGCGGTCGCGTTTGCGACAAAGTGTCGGCTTCGCCGCCCGCGTCCGGTGACCGAAAGCCGCGCTGGATTTGTCGTCTCGGGTGTGCGGCGCCAATTGGGCTGCGAGTAAGTCTCAGCGGAGGCCTGTCGCTAAGTGAGTCAAGGAAAGATGGAAACTGGCGAAATGTCGCCGCTGTTTTACACGGCGTTTTTTTAAAGCCGTCGCTGGGTGACCGTTATTTTTTTACGACTGAGGAGCCTCCGTCTCTGTTTATCCCTGCCTCAAGTTGTCGCTTCGGATATGGGAGTAAGATGATGAACCTAGCCGAGTTGTTTTTTTTATGTACAGCCTCAAGGCCGTGATATGTTACGTCCTCCCCGACGTAGCCGATGTTGTGAGAGGTGGTTGCTACGTGTGAAATCTCTCGTACATTCTTTCATGAATACGTACGGACCTAAGTGGTATTCTTGAACGTTGTTTACGTTCGGAGATGTATTTTTGTAATGCGACGAAATTACATTGATTTTGGCGATCATATGTTTATATCCGTACTAAGGAGAGTGTTATATATTTGTAACTGTTTTTTTCCCCGAATTTTAATCTTTGATTTAATGTGAGTCCATGGGCTTCTGCGCGCAAGATGCGTACGCAGAGGCGCAACACTACAAATTGCGTATCTCGTTAGTGTCGCTCTAGACGGTCTCGACTGTGTTCGGGTACATGTAATCTAGTGCTTCGGAGATAAGGCTTAGATGTAATCAAGTTTATGACCCCCTATTTGACAATCGGCGCCCGGCGTGGGTTAAAAAATTACGCCGAGAATACCGGAATTTGGGATTTTACTAACGGCGCGTTTGGGATTATTGGAAAAGAAATCGAAGCTGCCCGCAGTCGCCATTTTGTGCGTTCCTAGGAAGAGTGAGAGGCGGTCTAAGAGCTCTAAAGAAACCACTCCGTAAGAAACGGCGAGCTACATTTTCCACTTTGAATATGAAATCTTCTGCTGTGTAGACTTTGCTTGTGGTGTTGGATGTCTTTTGTGGCGTTTGAGCTGGCTCTCTGTCGGCACTTACTCATACCTATTGATGCGCAACCGCAGTAGCACGCAGCATCATCCCATGATATAAACATACAATGTCTCCCTTCAGCATCGTCCGCAAGTCCGTACTGTAAACTACATAAAGGCGGTCGAAAGGCTTACCCTCCTTACCCTGACACGTACTGTTTGCCTGCCCGAGTTTGCATCATTCCCCTAAGCCGACATGGATGGCATCATGTATGCACATAAGGCGTAAAAAAGTCCCCACGAATCATACAGGGCCTTATTTGAGGGTGCTGTGCATAGTTGCAATTTTCATTATCTAAATAAGACAGATGTGGATTATTCATAATGTTAAACGTTGTTTTTCTACGTTGGAGATGCCCAATAAAATCTATAAAATTCTTATTTGATGGTAGTGGAGGCTTAGAGGGTGTATTGGACACGAGATGTCTGAATGTCATGGTTTTACTTAACTGACTTACATAAAAATAAACATCTGTTCATTTTATAAGCAAGTTTTAAGTCATTAAAACACATGGTTTGCTACAAAACATCTGGCAGTTGTCCTCTGTTTTGCCCTTACAGAAATATGAATGAAAGCTTTCTTTTGTGTGTGAATTTTTCCAGTGCTGCAGGATTGTTGGTCATGCCTGTCTGTTGCACAGCAAAGCTCTGTGATGATGCCATGATCACAGTCATTTTTACCTTGTCTTTGGTTTGAAAAAACAGTCAACAGTTAAATGGAGAAGGCATTAAAGCAGAGGCAACATTTGTTTAGAGCATGGCGCCCATTAATTTGACCTGCTGGTGAAAAGTCACAGTGCCATTTTAGGCTGGCACCGCGTGTAGTTACTGTAATATTTCAGACGTGACCAGCGAGCTGCCCACACTCATTGCACTTTCCCTCGAGTTTATTCTGCTGGGAAATGGAGAGAACGGTAAAGTGTAAAGTAGAAATGCTTCACCCACGGAAAGTTGAGCTCACTGCCTCAAACCTGAGGTGGCCCCAAGTGGTCTGATTCCCCAGGGGTGATCTACGAAATTCCTTGTTTGGAAACTGAGCGCTGAGATGTGCAGCAGTGGTTTTATTTCAACTCTTCCCAAACAATCTGCAAAGGCTGACACACAGTTTTATGTAGAAGCGGCTGTCCCGCATTTACATTTACTTGCTTATATGAGGTTGTTCCTCCATTTTAATCTGTTTACATACTTGAATATTTTACTGCAAATTCATTAAAGCTACAACCACACATCCCTTGTCTTACCTTAGCCTCACAAATCCTTTTACACTATTCTGCGTGCTTCTTCCTGCCACAGAACTAGGTCTAATTGTGTACGTGTTTGCTCTATGATGTAAGTCCATAACTGGTGTAAATAATTTGTAAATGAAATGTTTGGGTTTCTCTGAAATTAAAAGGTGCTCTGGTGGGGCTGTGGGTTGTACTGTCTTGATTGATTGAGGTTCGCCCTTCAGGAAGGGCAGACCCTGGCAGGGTGCGGAGCCGGGCCAGCTGTGGCAATGGGGTGCTCACCCCACCCCCAGGCAAAGCGGCGGGCCTAGTTTCTGCCTCACAGCTGTGATCAGGAGTGCTCAGCAGAGATTTTCCCCGAGGCCTGCATTGTTTGAAAAGGCTTTGGTCAGTCTCCATAGCTAAGTCTAATGAGGGATAGAGCAGAAACACATAGGTCATATAACATACCTACCCCCCCCCCCCCCCCCCCCCCCCCTCGCAGATCGGGTTTCATCAACCTGGACAAACCGGCCAACCCGTCGTCACACGAGGTGGTTGCCTGGATACGGCGCATCCTGCGCGTGGAGAAGACTGGCCACAGCGGCACCCTGGACCCCAAGGTGACGGGATGCCTCATCGTGTGCGTGGACAGGGCCACCCGGCTGGTCAAGTCCCAGCAGAGCGCAGGTACGCTCCCCACCCACCCATACACATGTTCACCCAGTCCGACGCGTCCTGAACGCGCACAGTAAGAGCGGCCCCTCCTCACTACTCTTCGACTGTCCCTTTCAGGCAAAGAGTATGTGGGAATCGTTCGGCTGCACAATGCTCTAGAGAGCGAGCACCAACTCGCACGGGTAAGTCGCCCCTGCTAGTATCCATACAGTGACCATATCCTGCCAGACGTAGAAACTCCACACTAGAGCGACGTCCTCGTGTATTTGGCATGTGAAATGATGAGCATGTTTATCCATTCTCGGAGTCCTGCCAGCCCTCCCCTTCTCCGTGACCCCGAGGGTGACGGCTTCCTTTACCCCCACGCTGCCACCCTAGCGTTCTGCTGGTCTGGCTGGTACGGGGTGGGAAGGGTGGAACCGGAGGGCCTGGTGGTGGCAGGGATGAGCACCAACTCCTGATCACATGCCATAGGGGGCTTTAAACTCGAGTGCTGGCCTTGTTTAGCCCAGGCGCACGCAGCCAGTGCTACGCAGCCAGTGCTACGCAGCCAGTGCTACGCAGCCAGTGCTACGCAGCCAGTGCTACGCAGCCAGTGCTTGTAAATGCATCAGAACCATTGCGCACTTGTTTCAGGAATTTAGCTTTTCTTCCTTGCAGGCGCTTGAAACCCTGACGGGGGCACTGTTCCAGCGGCCCCCCCTCATTGCTGCGGTTAAGCGGCAGCTCAGGGTACGGACCATCTACGAAAGCAAGCTCATCGAGTATGACCCCGAGAGGAGATTAGGTGAGAGACTGTCACCTGTTCCACTAGCAATCATCAAAGCTAGCCTCTCATACCCAGGCCCTGCTTAAGTTGTAGCTCCTCCAGAATGCTACCCAGCTAAATGCTTTGCCTACAATATCTTTCATACGGTTATTTCTGGGGAACAGCCATTATTGCAAACTGTGATTTACACATTAAGTGTAGTCATTTCCTAAAGTCATTAAATGCACATCCATCTGGTAGCTGGTAGTGGTGGCTGGAGCGAGGGAGATCCGGGTGTCTCTCCTGAAGTTGCTACCCCCATGACCCGAACCCCGGACAAGCGGATGGTGATGGATGGATGGATTAAATGCACAGAGAGTAGAATAGAATAGCAATGCTTTATTCCGCCATCTGATGTTACATCCATTGAGGCACGTATACGGGTGACAGGAAGCTTTGGGTCGGCCAGTGTCCAGCACCTCTAGAGCGACTGGGGCTTAAGGGTCTTGCTCTGGGATTTGAACCAGCAACCTTCTGTTCATGGGCACAGACTACCCCCAAATGTCACCTTTAATCAAACTTGATTTGTTTAATCTAATACTTGTAATGTCATCCCATCTTTCCAGCATCTGTCCCAGAGCGGCGTACGTACGCTGCTCTGACCCTCTGCTCTGAGCCGCATTGAACTTTCTGTTGGCGTAAGCAGTAATCTGATCCGCGTCTGTGCCCTCCGCCCCTAGGCATATTCTGGGTGAGCTGCGAGGCGGGCACCTACATCCGCACGCTGTGCGTCCACCTGGGGCTGCTGCTTGGCGTCGGGGGACAGATGCAGGAGCTGAGGAGGGTGCGCTCCGGAGTGCTGGGGGAGAAGGTGAGTGGCGCCCCCTACTGGAGACGTTTGCATGCTGCGGCCAAAGTGTTGAGTTCAGCTCTGGGCATCTTCCCCAGTCCTGGTAATTAAACTTTGGTAAATGAAAGCAGCCCGGTGTTGAGTGTCATGCGGATTGGCCTTGGTCGCCTGTCCGGTCAACTCTGGCTGACAGATTAAGCGTCTACCGCTGTCATTGGTCTTTGAGGAGTTTGTCCCCCTCAGGGACCAGTGTGACCAGTGTGTGTCTTTAGCGTAACACAAATTATTCCCCGACGCAGGACAACCTGGTTACCATGCATGACGTGCTGGATGCTCAGTGGCAGTACGATCACAACAAGGATGAGACGTACCTGAGGAGGGTCATCCTCCCGCTGGAGAAACTGCTCACCTCCCACAAGCGACTGGTCATGAAGGACAGCGCTGTGAGTGGCCCGGCTGCCTTCTGTACCCAAGCTCCGATTGGTGGTGCAGTGGTGGGCGGGACTATACCACACCTCCTATAGCAGGGGTGGCCAATCTTACCCGCAAAGGGCCGGTGTGTATGCGGGTTTTCGCTGCAACTCCCTAATTAGATTACTAA
>JAOYFF010000046.1:15743246-15757336 GCA_025773925.1 Cryptomyrus ogoouensis | reverse complement strand
GTGTTGTTGTGAGGTGTGCCTTGCGGACCTCGCGTTTGGGGCAGAGGGGGGGGGCGGGGGGGGGAGGGGGGTGGTGGGGGGGGCGGGCGCTAGGGACCAGGAGGGAAAGGCAGATAAGCGAGCCCACAATTTAGTGTGGGGGAGGGGTGGGGGGGCAGGGCCAGAGGGGTGAAAAGGAAGGAAAGAGACAGGGAGGGGGTGGAAAGGTTGTGTGTGTGTGTGTGTGTGGGAGAGCAGTTAGGGAGAAAAGGAGGGCTGAGCGAGAGAGAGAGAGCGAGAGAGAGAGCGAGAGAGTGAGCGAGCGAGAGAGAGGGAGGGGTTGACGAGTGCGCAAGAGCAAGTGAGCAAGATCGGGAGGGGAAGGGGTGGGTTTAAAATATCCTCCACGAGGAAGCGGAAGAAAGCCATATTTGCTGGTGTGGAGCTGCACGCCACTCTTTGTGTGTGTGTGTATGTGTGAGGGAGAGGGAGAGAAACGCTCTGCCTGGCTCTTACTGGGCCGTTCTCGCCTATCTTCCCTCTTTTGGTCTCTCTATACCCCCCACCCCCCTACCGTGTGTGTCTGTGTGTTTCTGTGGGAGCGAGCGAGCGGGGGGCCCGGGGATGGGCGCACAATGGGGCCGGCCTGTGGAGACGGGGCGGGCGACTCGCTGAGGGGGGGAGGGGCGCAGCGGAGGCTGCTCCACACGGCCAGCGCAGCCTGCCTGCCGCGGCTCCCTCCCAGCCTCGGGGGCTCCACTCTGGGCTCTGGCCTCCAGAACTACCCCCTGGCCTGGACTGTGGATTAAAGTACGCTTTGGCTCACCGGGGCCCGGGAACGGAGCTGTCTGGAAACTAGGCGAGTTGGACTGGAAGGGGACCAAACTTCTGTCGCCTGATTCGTCGCTGCTGGTTCTGGTGGATTTGTTTCCTTTTGATAAACTCCTAAATGGATTACAGGATGCACGCCAAGTCAAGCGACGTGCTGGATTTCCAAACCCTGGATGCCCTTTTGGAAAAAATTGCTCGTTACTCGGTCCCAGTGAAAAGGTAATAGACCAGAGCTTTAAAACGTTTGCGTACATGTCGCATCTCAGCCAAATGCAGTGTCTTTATTTTGCGCGCCGTCGGGTTCAAAGTCCGCCAGCGTTTGCACCGAAGTTTTCTCAACTCTGTGTCCGTGTAAACGTAGCGAAATCCGCGCGTGACGCTAACCTCTGGCTAATCGCGACGCCTCCGGAGCCATTTGTGGCCATTCCTTACCATTGTAGCGAAAGCAGAGTGTTTCGCAAACGTAGTCGTTTGCTGGGCAGAGACTGTATTGTTATCTGCAGAGGAGCCAGATCTTTCCTGGGCTGGTGTCCTGGTTGGGGGGGAGGGTGGGGTTGGAGGATGAGGGGCTGTTTGGAGGCACAAGGACTGGGTGTACCCATCACAGTAGATAGGGCAGCTCTCCCGACCAGGTTCCGGGTCTCGCTCTCCTCCCCGAGGGTCTGTTGGCGTTTAGCGGGCCGTGACACGCACGCTGCTCTCAGCTGCTTTGCTGCCTCACACTTCCTTCATGGCCGCCTTTGTTTCTGGCTCAAACCGAGTAAAATCTCACGTCGTCCGTTTCCTCCTTGTGAAAGTCCCTCCTCGGAGGCGCTCAGAACTGCTTGCCGTCGATGTCTATGTTAACGTAAATGAGAGATTCCGGGAAAATGTCACTCATTGGTCATCTGCTTTAAAACATCTGGTTTAAAAAAAAAAAAAAAGTCTTGGCAATACAGCGGTATGTAGCATGTTTATTGCTTGGGATTAATAGCCGTAGCTATTAATTATTCTGAGGGCCTGTTTTTCTAGCGAAATGTCTGTTTTCAGCATATAGATCAGTGTTTCCCAATTCAGTCCCTGGAGACCAACAGTCGGTCCATGTTTTTGCTCCCTGCCAGACAGTCCACATTTTTGCTCCCTCCCAGCTCCCGGTAGAGCAAAAACATGAACTGTCTGTGGGTCCCCGAGGACCGGATTGAGAAACACTGGTATATATGTACAGAAGGATAACAGGAAGACCCCCTTGTTGAATCAGCAGCCTTTTCCATGTACCGGTCCACACCCCCCACTGCTGAAGGAGGAGAAATGTGCTGCTCTGAGGCTCCCCACCCAGTCCCTCACCTCCCAGTGACACATCTACCTCATTGTGAAGTGTTTGGAGATCATTCTTCAACGATTAGTCTGTCCAGTCTGAGTCAGCGCATGCAGAGGTCTCTCCTCCTTTCTTCACTTGGATTGTGTTGTCCGAGTTGCTCCGAGAGATTTGTCCTCTGGTTCATGTAAGGCCGGCGAGTGAGGAAGACGAGGTGCTGCCCTTAACGTGAGGAAGGAATAGCTGGGAGGAGGATGTACATGCCAGGAAGCCCCCCCCCAGTCCCCCATGATTACCCTCCTCTCTGCCTGTCGGCACATGTCGCCCCAGAGTTTACAGAACCGAAGGGACGGGGGCGGCGGATCAGCATCCCCCCCCTCGGAACGCTCCACGGCTGCCCCCCCCCCCCCCACCCCCAGCAGTTCCTGTCCTCTGGACCCCCCACCTTCGGCAGATGGCTTCACATCTGTGAGGATGGCGCTAACCTGCGTGCGCACGGGGGGAGGGTGTTGCCAGCTTTCTGACCTCGCAAGATCACGTCCGTTCTCTGCCTGCCTGCTTGCTGGTTTCCCGGTTCTCCTCGCTCCGCTCACGTATATTTTTAGCCAGTGAGTTCAGGAGTTATATTTTGGCCTCAGGCTAGAGATGGCCTCGGGCTTGAGGCTGCCGAGGCTGCCGTTCAGGTCCGTCTTGAACAAAGTATCCTGTGACCTGGGATTGGAGGAGGAGAGCCGTTCAGAGCTGCTTCTATTCACCACATAGCTTTGGGCTTTCTAACAGCCAGTGGGGGTGGGGATGCCGTGGACTGTTTGGACCTGACTTGGGACTGCTTTTTTCTGTACATAGGAGTCAGCGTTCTTTAAAATTTGTTTCCTTCCAATATATGTGATGGTATCACTTGTGTGTCAAGTGATGGAAGGTTCATTTTTCTCTAGGTGTTTGAAAGGTCTTAGATACCTGCCCTCTGCTGAATGTAACATGCAGATTAGGGTCATGCTGTGATGCCTCCAGCGCCCGGCCCTTGATGTCTTCCTCTGCCCAAACCAAGTTATGAGTGTAGGACTGATGTGAGGAGTGGAAAGCCCTGGGCCCTGCCTACTTGCAGACTTGCTCGCATTACTGGATAGATATTTATGTTGCTGCTCATGATGTGAAGGTTCCCTCACTGAAATTTCCCCTAAACTGCTGGCCCTACAGGCTAGCAGCTCCCCTGACCTTAAGGGCATGGGCTTCACAGTACTGAGGGGTGGGGGGGATTTCCCCTCCTCTTGTGTGGGACATCCTGCACCCATGCTGGTAACCAGCTGATGACCCCACTGTCTTGACAATAGTCACTTTCCAGCTATTAAGTAATAAGCACACACCTTAATCAGAACCAGAATGTGGGCTGCAGTATCATCCTTTCTGATTGAATGGTGTAAAGGCAGAAGCTCAGGAAATGTGGCACAATTTCCCATAAAACAGCATGATGATCAGATTCTCAAGAAATCAGAGAATCCGTCTCATTTATTCCACTTCTCTTATCTAACTGAAGGCTGTACTCTGGAGTTTTCCTCCTTAAAATGAAACTATCATTGATTCTTAGTGGTTTACTAGGCTTATCAAGCCACTTTCACAGTTCAGAGTGAACTATTTGAACCAGTGGTTTTCAGATATTCTCCATCTGCAGTAGGTCAGCCCTCCCACCTGCCTGTTCTGTCACTACTCTTCACACTGGTAGTCCAGTGCTCTGCTGGAGGCCCTGATCGGTGTTGTGGCATACCTCGGCCCCCATTCGCATGTATGTGCAGAGACACATGCACGTGCAAACATGTGTCACACTGATACTGGGTTCGGAGTGTTTGATCTCAGGATGGTTCACGAAAGGTACCAAGGACAGATGAAAGAATTGCCGTTTATTGTCCCAGAATGTGTGGTTCGCAGACTCCCGAGCACCTTCTCCGACCTGTGGCAGCCATGTCTGCTGCAGATGACAGAACTTCAGATGGAGAGTCCCTTCAGTGCCTTGTGGCTTTGCCTTATTCAGGAGGGGATCGATGGACCCTTAAGGAGTTTCATGTCCTCCCCCGGCCTTTACAATTCTGTCCCCGACATCCACTTCAGTCTGGCTTTTATTTCCAGCTCTGAGGGCTCTTCAGATTAGATGTGGGTCACTAGCAGAAGGGAGGGGAGTTGATGTAATCCTTAAGCCATCTCTGTGGGGGGAAAGGACACCACATGCTGAAGTGATGCAAGGTGCCCTGGAAATTAGCTTCTGGGGGGGGGGGCACCGGGTATGAGACTCAGGGTGTGATTGTTGTTATGGTGAATAGTCAGTCCTCGTCCGATGAAGAAACTGAAGGTGGTGATGGTGTGTTGGGAGGACGTGTTTCTTGTCAGAGTTTGATAACTTTGAAGGGTGGTTATGTTTGACACCTTATTATTGGCTTAAATATTGGCTCATATTTAATGAAAAGCCAACTGCATGAAATGGAGGCTTTGCTTGTACATTTAGGATGAAGGAGAGTCTGTATATGGGGGAAGCTTGCTGAACTCATGGTGGCGGTGACCGCTACGATGTTGTGATGTCGATGGTCATATGATGCTGGCAGTATGGATTTGGGTTGTAGGGGTTGTGTGATGATGGGTGTCCCTGGGTTTGACCTCTGCTTCTGTTCCTCCACAGAGAGCCCGGTGAGGAGTGCAATGGGATCCACAGTGCTCTCCCAGTGGAGTCCGTGCCGGAGTCGAGACTGAACGAGTGGGGTCCCCCTGTCCCCGCACACGTTCCCCCGCCCCTCCCTGCTGGCATGGGGGACGGCCTGGACGGTGCTCAGATGTCCGGGGGCAGCAGCAGCCATGGGCAGCCCTCGGCCCAGCCCTCTACCTTCAACCCCCCACCCCCCGAGACAACGAACTCCAACCGACCCAAGCGGCAGACCAACCAGCTTCAGTACCTGCTGAAGACAGTGCTGAAGTCGCTCTGGAAGCACCAGTTCTCCTGGCCCTTCCAACAGCCTGTCGATGCTGACAAGCTCAATCTACCCGTGAGTCCTACAGGCCCCACTCCTGCTTGGGAGAACAAACCCTCGCGAAAGACACCCTGACGAAAGCATGCCGCCGTTTATTTGAACAAGTCAATAATTTAGTCCCTAGAAGGTTTTTTTGGGTCATAATTTTTATGAAAGCGGGAAAGTGATTTGCTTGGCGATCTAATTACCACATTCCATTATCTCAAATCATATTCGAGAACGTCCATTGCTGATGAATCACCAAGCAGCTGTGTGTGTATTTTAAGATGCTGAGGGTTTTGAACCTTATAATTTTTTTTTTTTTTTTTTTTTGGGAGGGAAAATCTTAGTCTGGCAAATACCTAATGATTGCTATGTATTGTCTTGCTAAAATGTATGAAACATTGATATCAATTTGATCCATATATAGTTTTGGTTGTTCAGATGCTAATATTAATGAAAACCTTGGCATCGCTGGCTGCTGAAGCAGCGGTTAAAGGTCGGGTCTCTGTATTGGCGGGGATCCTGGCGGGCTTTTATCCATTGAGGTGTCTAACCGATGGCTGAGACACTTCCAGAAACTTCGGTGTGTTTAAATCATGACCTTGAATGCCAGGGTCTCTCTCGAAACTCGTACGTTGCCTGTGTTATTGACCGCTGTAAAGCAAAGCTAACGAATGTGAACGTCTCTCTTGTTCAGGACTATTATAAGATCATTAAATGTCCTATGGACATGGGAACCATTAAGAGACGGCTGGAGAACAGCTACTACTTGAACGCCCAAGAATGTATCCAAGACTTCAACACCATGTTTACCAACTGCTACATCTACAACAAGGTATGGAGCCCCTGCTGGGTTCTGAGGTGCTGTGTCATCTTGGTGGAAGTGTCAAGACTTCAAGAGATGTTAGGGCGTGATGGTGTTGCAGGTTCAAATTTAGAATGGAGCGCTGTGTGGCTGCTAGTTTGACTACTCTTCTGTATTTCCTTGGGTTTATTCATTTATTTACATAACTCAGGAAATGTATATGTGCACCTGCTCCCATTCTTGGTAAGCAGGATATTTTCTCACTTAGCTTAAGGAATTTGGTTTGTTAAAGCTGGTAGGAATTGTGCCGTTTTGTGAGACTTTGGTTCCGTGGCTCGTCCGACCGCGAAGTATATGGAGGAGGACCCATGTGGCTTGGAGGTGAGATCCACCTTCGCCTCCCGCATGTTATCCAGGCCGGTCACCTGCTCCTACGTGCAGGAGTGACACACTTAGCGCTGGTAGGGAGCGGAGCAGGATCTGTGTCAGAGCCTGTAAACTGGGGCACGCAGGATGGAAAAGCATGCGGCCGATTGATGACAATCAGGCATGCAAAGAGGACTCGGGAGAGCAGAATATTTTTAAGCGAGATGTATTTTCATACAACTCGCAACTTACACAGCGGTTTGGGGGGGAAAAAACAGCCGGATATATCTGTCGCAGGCAGCCACAGCTTGTGAGACGTGAATCTGTAGTATTTGGAAAAGAGAACATCTGCTCGCGATTGATTCAGCTGTGGAGCTTGTTTGAACTCCAGGTCCTTGCACATTGGCTGCCCATATTGACCTTAGCGAGAAATATCCCGTCTGGCGTTTCTCTGCTCTCACCCTGAAAAGTCTCGGGTCGGCCTTGTGGATGAGATGCTGTATCCTAAACGACCCCATTGCATTCTCTGTGGAGCTGTTTTCCAAGGTCCGGATGCCGCTAATGGTCTCTATAAGCAGGAGCGGTCTGAAAGTCTTGAATTAGCTTTAATGGGATTTTTAAAAAGTTCTTTTTGGCCAAACAAAGAGAAGTGTGATTGTGTATCGATGTGCTTCTAATGTGGACATGCGTGACCGGAATCTCTGTGCCCACAGCCCGGAGACGACATTGTCTTAATGGCTGAGGCTTTGGAGAAGATGTTCCTGCAGAAGATCTCCGAGATGCCCCAGGAGGAGATGGAGATCACAGTCATGACGGGCAAAGGGCGTGGCCGGGGGCGCAGGGATGGAGGTAGGGAGCTGGACGTAGTACACTGTGCTGTCACATGGGGGCACTGTTCGGCTGAACGGCAGTGCATTTCTTTCTGGTATTCTTGGCTTTCAGAGATCTCTGTGAAACCGATCCTCTCTGTTTCCTTCTAGGCCTGAGCGTGAAGCCTGGCTCCGCCCTGGACTCGCCCTCCTCCACCCCCCACACACGCGCCCTGTCTGCCCCGACTGTAGCGCCACAGACGAGGGGACCGCCCGCCCCGCCCCCTCCCCCAGCTATGCCCCGCGTCCCTCCCACCCTGAACACACTCGCGCCTCCGCCAGGGCCACCCTACTCTCTGCCACCCCATTCTCTGCCACCCCATTCTCTGCCACCCCACTCTCTTCCACCCCACTCTCTTCCACCCCACTCTCTGCCACCCCCTGATTGTATAAGCCAGGCTCCCATCATGACCTCGGTGCCTCCACTGGCCCAGACCACCCTGCCCCTCATGTCCATCCCTCAGGCAGCAGCTCCGCCCCTTACGAAAGTGAGTGTAATGGGAGGGATGGCTTCAGTAAGGGCAGCAAACCTCTGCCTCCATGCTAACAAGCCTCCTCCCCCCGCCCCCACGCAGCAGAGGAAGAGCCAGAAGAGAAAAGCGGACACGACCACGCCCACGGCCAATGACCAGCTGAGCGAGTCCTCACCCGCCGCTTCTGAGCCCAAGTCCGGCAAGTCGCTGCCACGCCGCGAGAGCAGCCGGCCGGCCAAGCAGCCCAAGAAAGAAGCACCGGACTCCCAGCACCATCTGGGCGTGGGCATAGGTGCGGCCCTGGTTGCGGGTGGGGCACAGGGCCCCAAGCAGCAGGAGCAGCTGCGTTACTGCGCCGGCATCATCAGAGACATGCTGTCCAAGAAGCACGCAGCCTACGCCTGGCCCTTCTACAAGCCCGTGGATGTGGAATCGCTGGGGCTGCACGACTACTACGACATCATCAAGCACCCCATGGACCTGGGCACCATCAAGGTGAGCCAGCCTCAGGGGTGACGTGTAACCACATGCTGGCACGGCAGCACCAGTTCCCCGGGGTCGTTATGTCTAGGGTGTGTGGAGAATATATTCTGGGGGCCCAGGGAGGCTTCTGTAGCACTGGGGTTAAGCTCCGCTCTCCATCCCGTTCCCCCCTCCCAGTCAAAGCTGGACAGCAGGCAGTACAGGGATGCACAGGAGTTCGCAGCTGATGTACGGCTGATGTTCTCCAACTGCTACAAGTACAACCCGCCGGACCACGAGGTGGTGAGCATGGCCCGCAAGCTGCAGGTGAGCAGGTGTCCTCAGAAGGGCTCTACAGTGTGTGTTAATAGTACCCGTCAAAAATCTGGACATACCTGCTTTTATTGCATTTTAGCTGTTATTCGCCTTACGGTAAAAGGCCTCGAGGCAGTGAGGTATATTGCAATGACTGAGAATTTTCTTACATTTTAAACGCTTCAGAACAGCTCCCTTTTGCTTCGATGACAGCATTGCAGACCCTTGCCATTCTTTCAGCCAGCTTCCAGATGTAGCCACCTGGAACGCTTCTCCAGCAGCCCTGAAGCTGTTTCCACAAGTTTTGAGCAAAATTTGGCTACTTTTCTCTTGCTCTTCGATGCAACTCATCCCAAACCAGCTCTGTGGGGTTTAGGTCGGGGGGTTTTGGGGGCCAGGTCATCTGTCACAGCACTCTCCGTCTCTTTCCTTATTCACAAGATAATACAGTACTTGCATAACCCCAAGATGTGCTTAGGGCTGTTATCTTGTTGGAAAAACAAATAATATTCAGTAGGTGTGCCCAGAGTTTTGACCGGTGCAATATATGTGTATGTAGATTTGCACATTTAATGTTCTGCCTCACGTATTCCTCGTAACCACACCCCCTTCTTCCACGCTCACTATTCCCCCTCCCCCTAGGACGTCTTCGAAATGCGTTTCGCCAAAATGCCGGATGAACCCGAGGAGCCCTCAGCCACCACGCACTCGCACGGGCTTCTCTCCGCTCCCGTCAAGCAGCAGCCACCGCCGGCACCACCTTCCTCCTCCGACAGCTCCAGTGATTCCTCCTCTGAGTCGGAATCCTCCACAGACGACTCCGAGGAGGAGCGGGCCCAGAGGCTGGCTGAGCTCCAGGAGCAGGTGGGAAGATTTGATCCCCCTTTTTTTTTTTTTTGACAGCTGATTGGCTGACATTTTGATTGACGGATAGTCTGGCCTATCAACCAGTTAAGCCACCAGTTGAAGTGTATTTTGTTAGGCGAGGAGGGGCAAAAAAAAAAAAAACCTGCCATTTTGTTTGGAAGTTCACAGTCCCCCTCAAGGTCTTTGTGTTTAGGATCTCTCTGCTATTTTCGTTTTAGAATGCAGGGGGTGGGGTGGGAGTTGTATGGTTGTTACAGTCAGATTAGGCTGGTTGTGTCTGCGATCATGGCTCACACTGACCCATGATCCCCCCCACAATCCCCCCCCACAGCTGAAGGCGGTACACGAGCAGCTGGCAGCTCTGTCGCAGCCCCAGGCTAATAAACCGAAGAAGAAGGAGAAAGACAAGAAGGAGCGCAAGAAGGAGAAGCACAAGAAGAAGGCTGGCGGGCCTCCCTCGCTGCCCGAGGAGCTGCAGGAGCCACCCACACAAGGCCCCAAGAAAAGCAAGAGCAGCAAGGAGCTGCTGCCCAAGAAGAGCAAAAAGCCCAGGTAGGGAATGGCCAGCCTGGCCTGGGGGCTTCACCGCAAGCAGGGGGCCACAAGCGATGCTAATGATCACAGTACTAACACCGGCTTTAGGGTCAAGGGTCACTGGGGTGCCTGCTGTCTAACCAGTGTCTCCATCCTGTACCCCACAGTAAAAAAGAGGCGTCGAAGAACGGCCGGTCCGCCCCCCCGAGCGGCCAACTCCCTCCCCCCTTGGGCCCAGCTGCTAGCGGAGACCCAGAGGAGGATGTGGGGAGTGCGGCGGGCGGGCCGGAGCACTGCAAGCCCATGTCCTACGAGGAAAAACGACAGCTGAGCCTGGACATCAACAAGCTACCGGGTGACAAGCTGGGCCGCGTGGTGCACATCATCCAGTCCCGCGAGCCCTCACTCAAGAACTCGAACCCCGACGAGATCGAGATCGACTTCGAGACACTCAAGCCCTCCACACTGCGCGAGCTCGAGAGATACGTCTCGTCGTGCCTGCGCAAGAAGAAGAAACTGCCTGGTGGGTGCAGGCTGCAGTGCACGCGGGCGCCTACAGGGGGCAGTGTGACCTGTGTCTCTGTGCGGGACTGATGCACCTCTGTCCTCCGCAGTTGCCGAGAAGACAATGGAAGCGATGAGCTCAATGAAGACGAAGACCGGGTCTTCGTCTGACTCGGGAAGCAGTGAATCTAGCTCCTCTGACAGCGAGGCATCCGACACTGGTGAGAGTTTCACCACCGTTCACATTTACGCACTTTTACACAAGCGTCTGTGAAGGTGTGAGAGCTGGGAGACAGCGTGGCTGGATTCTTCTCGCTTTCTTCTCCCAGGCGTCATCTCCAAGCAGAAGAAGAAGAGCCACTCTGGGAAGGAGGGCAAGAAGCCGCACCCCCAGGCGATGGGTGCCAGCGCCCCACCACCCATGACCCCGGTGGTTCAGCCCGCGCCGCCACTGAAGCAGCACCCCTCGCCGCCGGCCTACGTAGCGCCTTCTGCGCCGGCTCTGGACCCCTCACAGCTACTGGGCGGCACCTTCGACTCACTGCCGCACTTCGGCCAACAGCTGCGGCACCTGCCATCACCGCCCCCACACCTCAATGCCCACGCGCCCGCTGGGCCTGCCTCACCCCTGACCACCGAGCCGCACCCCTTCCTCAACCAGCACATACTCACCACCCCAGGTGCGTCCCGCCGATCCGAACAAGACATGCCCTTCAAGCCGGAATCGGGCTCTCGAGGGCCGTCTGGCCGGATCCCAGCACTGGGGCTCTGATCCAGGCCGAGGTCGCTCTGTCCTTCGCCACTGTCTGTGGGGCATCTTTTGAGTTTTAGTAGCGATTCTGCCTTTTCATTCCTCTCCATCCCCCCTCATGTCTCCCCAGCCCTGCACAATGCCATGCCTCAGCAGCCGTCGCGCCCCAGCAACCGGGCCGCCCCTCTACCTCCGAAACCTGCACAGCCCTCTGCTCCCCAGCAGCCACAGCAACAACAACAGCAGCAGCCACCGCCACCGCAGCCTCTTCAGCAGGCGCAGCCGCAGCCCCCGAAACCGGCCCTGCCCCAGCAAATGCTGACCCACCTGCAGCCACTGCACCAACCGCTGCGCCCACGGCCCCTGTCTCCACCCACCCTAACCCCCCAGGGCCTGCTCTCAGCCCAGCCTCCGCAGATGATCCTGGAGGACGACGAGGAGCCCGTGCCGCTCAACCCGGTACAGCTCTACCTGCAGCACCTGCAGCAGGCCCCGCTGTTGCAGTCTGTGCAAGTCCAGTCGCAACCTCCTGCGCAGCCACCCCCACCGGTTCAACCGCAGCAGCAGCCGCCACCCCCCCAGCAGCAGCCACCACCTCCACCGCAAGTCCAGCAGGCCCCCCCACCACAGCCACAGCAGCACCAGCATCCGCACCCACATGCCCCACCGCAGCATGCGCAGCCGCCCAGGCACATGCAGCTCCTGCAGCAGCCGCTGGCCTATGCTCCAGGTCCCAGCCAGCTGGCGCAGGTGCAGCAGCAGCACAAAGTGCCCGCAGCCCCTGCCAAAGGGCCGCAGATTCTCCAGCAGCAACAGCAGCATCCATCGCCGCATCAGCACACGCCTGACCCCTACAATGCAGGTGAGGCACGACACCCATGTCCTCTGCAGATTTTGTTCCACAGCAGGAGACCGACACAACGAATTAGCTCATTAACCCCCTGCTGCGTTTATGCTCTGTCAAATCGCGTCATGCAGGTGCTGATCTGTAACACCTTGCCCTCTTCCGTGTTGTAACAGGACACCTGAGGGAGAGCCCCTCCCCACTGATGATGCATTCCTCCCAGATGCCCCAGTATCCCCCCATCACCCACCCATCTTCCCCGCACAGCATGCAACCCAAGAAGCCTGTAAGTACATCTGCGAGCGACCCCGTGGATCGGCCAGGCTATGTGTGTGACCATAGTGACCGGCCCCTCCCACTCATATTCATGTGACAGGAGCAGCGGGTGCCCTCAGCACTGGCAGGGGTGAAAGAGGAGAAGCTACCCCCCTCGCCAGCATCCCAGGGGGAGCCGTTCAGCCCAGTGCTCCGCCAGGAAGCCAACAAGCACCCAGACAGCAAGCCGCCGCAGCCAGGACACGGGCCGCAACGTAAGCGGGGGGCGGGGGGGGCACATAAGGGTGTGGCATTGCAGTGTTTGCATGTGGCTGCCCTTCTGCATGTGGCTGACAGGGTTTATCCCTTAGGATCGGACCCCAAGCTCCTGGAGAGCTCCCGCCCTGTGATTCGCTCCCTCGACACCGGAGGCCCGGCCCAGAATGTTCCGGACAAGGACAAGTTCAAACAGGAGCCTAAGACTCCAGTGGCTCCCAAAAAGGTAGGATGGGTCCACCGTTCTGCGTGGGGATCACGGCGGCTTAGGACCGCAGGGTTTAATCCCAGTTCCTCCTATCTCCGAAGGACATGAAGCTGAAGAACATGGGCCACTGGGCCAGCCTGGCGCAGAAGCCCGCACTGGCACCCTCATCCACGCTCAAGTCATCAAGCGACAGCTTTGAACAGTTCCGGCGCGCCGCCCGTGAGAAGGAGGAGCGAGAGAGGGCACTGAAGGCCCAGGCGGAGCAGGCTGAAAAGGAGCGGCTGAGGCGGGAGCAGGAGAGGCAGCGGTGAGGGGGGTGGGGCTTTTCAGGGTATGAAGGCAGTGTCACTGTTCTCTTGCTAACCATGGTGTACAAGCAAATGTCTCGGTCGGTGTTCCACAGCCGCGACGAGGAGGAAGCAATGGAACAGGCCCGCCGGCCCCATGAGGAAGCACGCAGGAGGGCGGAGCAGGCGCAACAGCAGCAGCAGCCGCCACAGCAGCCCCCGCCTCCTCACACGCAAGCGACCCAGCAGGTCCAGCAGCCCCCGCCCGTACAGCCGCCCCAAACACAGACGCCCTCTGCTTCGCAGCCCCCGCCCACGGCCGCTGCCCCACAGCCCCCCTCTTCGCAGAGCGCGCTTGACCAACAGAGGGACCTGGCGCGTCGCAGGGAGCAGGAGAGGAGGAGACGAGAGGCGGTGAGCAAAGACAATATGGATTTAACACCATAGGGGCACCCTAGCTGAAAGCTGATTGGCCCCCACAGTGCACTTATTCAGAACACGTCATTGGCTAAGGTTAGAATCTTAATAATAACGAACCTTAATGTATGATTTATACTCCGCACACTTTTATAAAATCCTTGAACTGGCCCCAATTAAACATTAAGAAATCAGCTTACACTGCACATTTTCAAGCCCCTGTGTTCACAGGATGCCGGCTATTTAAGAGGTTAATTAATGCCAATAAGTTTGCTCACATGCTTTAGTACCCAAACCAGCCACCTCTGTACATCCACAGCAGGGGTCTGAATTCCTGTACTGGGCACCGCAGTCTTGGTACCTTGGAAGTTGGGGGAACCCAGCTGATGTCTCTCATTTATCCTGGCCTTTGCTGGGCTGGGCGAGTTAGGCCGAACGCATTGGTTTAGGTGGCTGTCAGTCGCTTGTCACCTGACGCCCTCCGTCTCTGTTTACAGATGGCAGCCACCATCGACATGAATTTCCAAAGCGACTTGATGGCCATCTTTGAGGAGAACCTGTTTTAAACACAGGAATGCAACTTGGGGAAATACAAAGAGAAACTCACCTGGGGAGAACCATGGACACAGACTCTGGATGAGACAGGGGGATGTCAGCCTGGGGCTTGTCCCGGGAGGCCCCCAGTGCCAGGGGTATGACCGAGGGCGTCACGCTGCTGATCCTGGCCGTGCAGACAGGCCTGATCGAGCTGCAGGTCATC
>JAOYFF010000046.1:15725116-15742474 GCA_025773925.1 Cryptomyrus ogoouensis | reverse complement strand
TTTTTTTTTTTTTTTTTTTTTTTTTTTTTTTCCTTCCTCCTTTTTTTTTTTTTTTTTTTTTATTTGAGGGAGAATAGGTGGGGGGGGGGGGGGGGGGGGGGGGGGGGTTGGGGGGGGGGGGGGAGGGACTTGACGTCTTGAGATTTGTAGTATTCTCAGGAGAGGAGGGTAGAGACAACATGCCTTACACTTCTGACCTGTATACATACACAATATAATATATATTATATATACACTCACCTGGAGGTATGAACAATGATACGGATGCTAGTTCAGTCTTGTCGGGAGATTAGCTCATCGTGCTTTTGTTTTTGTAGGATCTACTGTAAAGGTTTCTCTCTCTCTCTCTTTTTTAATGATCGTTTTCATTTAGCCCCCTTACAGCACCCTTTGCAGCTGGTATGTATGCCAAACCATTTCTTAGGGTTGACAGTCCCGCGAGGTGTGTGTGTTTTTTTTTTTTTTTTTTTCCCCTAACTCTCGTAAAATGACCTGTATGAGTATTTAATATTTTCCTGTCCTCACCCCTCATAAACAAGCAAGACGGTGCCAGAATCGAAAGCAGAGCTTCTTCGTTTTTTTTTTTGTTTTTTTCCTCTCCCTGCCCCCCCCCCGACAGGTGACGCAGAACAGGGAAGTGGGCCCCTGAGGGCTGGTTGTCATTTCCTGTTTAGTGTGATGTCACAGCTGACAGAGTGATAACTTTCAAAAGGCATCCCCCACCCAGACCACCCATGTGGGGTTACCAACATGTCAGGAAGGGGATGTGATTGCTATGCTTGTATTATAATTCCTCACGCAGCTTTAGAGCATTTTTGCGCACGTCTTCCCCATCCTGCCTCCCAAGGCTGCCCAAAACACCGCGTCAGGAGCCCCTGCCCCAAATAACAGACACGTAACACACAGGGAGATGGTAGCTGTCATTTTATCGCCCCCTGCAGGCCACACGTCCACAGTTTTTCTTTCATTGTTTTTTTTTTTGTGTGTGCGTGTGTGTGTGTGTGTGTGTGTGTGTGTGTGTGTGTGTGTGTGTGTCTTCAGGAAGGCCCACTTTGCCCCCTCATAGCCCATGCATGAGTGTGTTCATCTTCAATCGTTTTATCTGGACTGTAAATGGTAGGCACTTCGGAAGCTGTAGCAGATGCAAAAAAAAAAAATCAAAAATTGAAAAAAAAAAATAACTTTTTGAATTTGTATCATTCTTGATTGTAGTGGAGTGTGACTTCCTATTCTATTGGGGCACCAAAAGGGGATGAGATTTAAGACTCCTCCGATTTTTTCCAAGTTTTTTGCTAGTGTTTTTCCCCCCATCCAGAGCCTGTATTGTATAATAATTCTAGTTGGCATCTGTTTCCTATTTTTGAAGGGATTCAGGGTGGGTGGGACACCAGAAGGTTTGTGTACAAATAAAAATAGTCAACATGGCATTTTATCCATTTAATATGTTCAGGTTTAAGTCTAGTTTTAGCTGTATTTCTTTATTGTATGCCTGACTCCTCCCCCCCCCCCAGCTACCCCTCCCCAGATCTGTATATCTCAAGTGGAGCTTCACGGAGCAGATTATATACTGTTTATGTGTGTTTGTTTGTGGGTGCGTGTGTGTGTGCGTGCGTGCGTGCGTGTGTTGGCAGTGTGGCGACTAGCATTCGTTTTAAGTGGGGAGGTCACGCTGCCGTTAGTGCCCCCCTCCCTTTTCATTTCAGTGAAGTCCACTTATATGAAAGCTTTGTTTAAATAAGCAAGAGAAGTCACTCATTTTTTCATTCCTTCATGCCTTCATGTATTCTGATTGTTTTTTCATTTCTTCGTTACCAGTTGGTTATGTGCCATGGATATTCTGTTCAATGAAATCGCTGACCTTTGGCACGGCGAGGTTTTTCTTCATTCAGGTTTACTTTTTTTTTTTCTCCTTTAATTACTGTTGGTATGTCACTGAGTACGGAGGAGAAAGATTTTGTCTGTTATGATCATGGAATAAACTCATCTCTTTTTTAAAAAAAAATTAAAAAGAAACAAAAAAAACTACCTTTGTGTCATGGGGCAGGTGTTTGTCTTTACGGAAAGAGGGCAGTCTCCCTGCTTTTGTTTGTTTTTGTTTTTTTTTGGGGGGGGGGGTGCTGATTATACATTGGCTGGAAGGTCTGTGTTAAATCTCATTTCCCAAGGATGGTTGGTGCTGGAGGACGTTCCCGTCAGTGTCCCGTGGGCCTTTGTTCCCCAGTCCTGTTCATGGTGACCTGCTGCTCTGTCCGAGCTCTCGGTTAGCCTTGGTTTACGTGTTGATTGAATAAATTGCACATTGCAAATCACATGAAATGACGCGTCTGTGGGTTTGCTGTATGGTCTACGGCGCAGTCTCCTCACTGCGGGCCTGACATGGAGTCGAATGCCACAGGCGTGAGTAATGCTGTCCCCCCCTCCCCAAGCAGATTTCTGTGCATGTTGCTGCTGTGTCATTGCTTTTCGTTGAAGAACCACAGTTTTCCCCCTTCGCTTCCTCTTCCATATCTGAGACTGCTGCCATTCGTCGGCCAATAAGAGCACCGAGGACTGCGTTAAACACTAAATGAAGGTGAAATTTAAATGTTGTGCTGCATTATTCATGAGGCGCTTGAAGGTAATGGGCTTAAATGCCGATCTCATTTGGTAAACGGACATGTCACCTAAGGTTTCCTTGCAGATCTTGTCTTGACACTTTTAAGCAACAGCTGTAATGCTGATCGGACAGGTTTTCGCAGAGAGCTCAGTGCAGGTGACCAGTGTTTTATCATTGCTGGAGTGATTGAGCTGTGTGGGTGATTACGTACAGGATGCTGACACGCTAGCTTGTCGACCTCCAGCAACTCTAAGACTGGGACAGAAGAAAAATTGTTTCCAGCTTTTCCGGTCTGTGTCCACAAAATGCTTTGGGATTTTCAGAGTTTCCTTGATGTGATTGATAATGTGGCTGCTCAGTGTTACACTGCTACCAGACACCCATGTTGTTGAATTTTTTGATTTATGTGTTTACATCCTTGACTCATAACAAGAAACTGATGTATCTAAATATCTGTAATAGCACTCCTAATCCAGGGGAAAATAATTGAAGCACATACTGCCCTCTACTGACATGTTTTTGCCAACACATTATGAAATGTAATGGCTGGTTGATCTTTAATCTTGGGAGTTAATTTTAAAACATGTGTAATATCCAAACAAACCTAACATACAAATATCCAGAGTATAAAAATAAGCCTTGGTATTGTAGTTACTGATGTCTTTCAATTTAATCGTGTCATTCAGTTTAAATTCGTATATGTATCAATTATTGCAATAGGTCACTGTGCCTTTAAGCTCCTCTGGCATATAGCTGAATAAAGGCATTATATCTAACGCGCTGTGATCTTCCCGTCATAAAGACACCTTTCCCATTTGTTCTTACAGACACTGTCACCTTCAGATTACTGATCGGAGCCACTAAAATTACGTAACAGTCTGTTGCACCGAAGTTATGTCACTTTCTGACCAATGAGATTTTCACCTGGAACTGATTGACAGCATTAACAGGACAATGATGATTGGCTGCGCCTATGCGCTGTCCTTTTCACTCATTGGTGAAGTAAAATGCCCTCTTTGGCTACGACCAATGAGTGTGCAGACCAATAGAATCCATATCCCGTGCTTCCCTGATGTTATGTGACAAAGTCCCTTGGCGTAGTATATATGTACTAGGTCTGATTGATTGTTTATGTGTTGTTTACTTTCAGACAGAATGGCTAGTTTCAGCTTTTATGATTTAATTACTATATCTGATTATACGTCAGTGTTGCGCGTTTCTTATTTCAAAGTGCACAACTAATGGCTACAGGTTGTGCTTGCGAACTTCTTGGTGGCGATCCTGAAATATTGGATTATAACTACTGAGATTAATTTGTCAGCTAGACGATTCGGATTTAGCAAATGCACGATCGTGGCAGATCGCGATCTCACCGAGCGGACACGGGACTAGGCTCATCCGTCCCTAAAATAAAAAATTCATTCAGACAAATGTGGGTCAACAACGACCGGCGTGCTTGTTATTCATCTAATTTAATTACTCACCAAACAACATTTCACGTTTGATTACGAAGCTAGGAGCAATGTCCAGCAAGATTACAAGGTTTCTGCTGCTGCCGACCCGGTTCTGCCTGTGTCTCTTATCTTTACTTTACTGGGTCCTGGTATATGGCACGGCTTTGATAACTGCAAGCATGGTTCTGACCCGTATTGCATGGAGAGGACTGAAGAATCCCCGTAAAACGTTTCAGTGGACAGTTCGCAAATCCCCACCATCCTGCCTGCGGGAACCCGAACTAGGAAGACACGGATATGTGCGGGCCAGGGTAAGGGCTATAATAGAGAATCAACTTTTAAAAATCAATTCCAACGTGGAAACTAGTATATATTTGACTGCAACGGCATTTCCGTGCTTCCGGCTTTTTGCAGTGTTCTTTTGGCCCCCAGGTGCGCCCCAGTCTAACCTCACTGCCGACAGTAAGATGTGGCTTCGAAACGCCGAATTTATAAACTGCACACAGCGTTAATTAACAGTATTTAATCTGAATGAACAGATAAACTTGACAACCTCTCCTTGTTTAATTTTTAATCAAAAACGGCTTCGGTCTCTGTCCTTTGTGCCCTTTGTGTCACGTCCTCTGTTGCCGATGACTCAATGTCCCACCTTGTCTATAATTAGAAAAATAACCGATAGGAGCGCGATTGGCACCAGTGACACGGGGCTGATGCCAAAAAAGAGCTTAAAATTAGTCGAGCGCCTGAACCTCATCCCGGTAACGTCTCCACCCGTACAGACCCGGCGCTGAGGGGTGTGATGTAGCAATGACAACTTCAAAAGGCGTGATGCCAAATGATGGTCTTCATAACATTAGTGTCTTTCTGTCTTCTGTTGTCCTCCTTAATCTCATTTCTTAATTTTAATTTCTATCTGTCTCCGCTTTATTCCTTGTCTCAGAGCTCCGGCCTGCGGCTCCATTATGTAGAGAAAGGGGACCACAAAAATCCTCTGATGCTATTCCTTCACGGTTTTCCGGAGAACTGGTGAGCGCCGGCACGCACATCCCGAGTAAATCTGCTTATTATCAGTCACCAGTAGAGGGCATTAAACAGCGAAGTGCCGTGTAAGAGCGCCGTCATCATTTCTCACGCAGCGTCTATCATCTGATAAAGTTATTTTAAAATGATGCTTCCTGGGGGAGGTGATTAAGGAGCAATCTGCTTGGTTTTCCCACAGTTACAGCATGTGTCTGTGCACACGTATGCATCCCAGTTGTCTTAATGGAGAAATCCCCATGATTAAAATTACTCCAGCCCCGATCCGGTTACTTAGCTGTTAAGAGACTATTAGGAATGATTCATTGCAATCAAGTCGTCATCGCTGATATTACTGAATGCTTTACAAGGAAATATGCAAGAGAATTACTGACAAAGTCTGGAGCAGTCCCAACAGCCCCCACTGGAGTCACAGACTACCAAAGCATCCATACTAATTGTTAGTAAATTGACAATAATTAACTGAATGTATTTATTTAGTGACAAGACTGCAGAACATGTTTGTGTTGTTGATATTATTACATTTTGTGTTTTAGTCACATTTGCTCAGTAAGAAATTCACTGTATGTGAAAACATTATTGGGACTTATTGAACAATTTAATTAAGCCTAATTTAACAGACAATTCAGCTTTCATAGATTAACAGTTGGTCCCAGGGATCAGGACTGAAATTATTCCTTCTTGTTCTTAATTTTATTGAGGATAATTCAGATGAAGCCAGATCTCACTGTTTCCCCGGCCTATTGTAGGTACTCCTGGAGGTACCAGATGTGTGAGTTCAGCACTCAGTACCACACAGTGGCCATCGACCTGCGTGGCTGTGGAGACTCTGCTGCCCCCTGCAGGCCAGAGGACTATGCTCTGGAAAAGCTGCTGGATGACATCAGGGACACCATTAGCAGCCTAGGTGTGACTCTATTTGCAGTGAATAGGAGAAATAAGGCTTCCAGATCCACAGTAGGTGGGACTTGCCATCTGTGACCAATCGCTGCCTTGTGCATCCCATTGGGAACCAGTAAGAAGGGGATTAAACATGTCAGTGATGGATAACACACAGTAATTAGTACTGTTACTTATTTAGCAGATGCTTTTCTCCAATGCAACATACAGTTGAGAAAACAGGGGCAGCCTGTCCCAATTGGGTATAAGCACCTTGTTTAAGGGTCCGATGATGACATCATACTGTCAGGCACGGGATTTCAACTAGCAACCTTCTGATCATGGGCACAGCATCCTAAACTGCTGAGCCACACATAACCCCCTATTAACATTGTACATGTTGGCTCTGTGTGTGTCAGCATCACCTTAACATTAATTAAGGTTTTTTTCCCCCATATTTCCAGGACACACGAGCTGCGTGCTGGTTGGGCATGACTGGGGCGGGATGCTGGCCTGGTACTTTGCCCTGGAACGCCCTGATATGGTGCAGTGTCTCATCATCATGAACGCCCCGCACCCCGCCTCCTGGCTAGGTAACATTATTGTTGGTTTGGGATGGTGCCAGAGGCGGAAACGCATGCCGTGGTTCTTCCTCGTGTGGCTCAGCCCCTTCGCCGTTTACCGGGAATTTGTGGACAATGTGAGGTGGCTCTGCAGAGCTGTGGCTCTATGGCTGTTGGTGCCTGTCCCAATGGCAACCCCCCCCCCCCCAAACCCGGTGATTGAACGTGGTGTTGGAAGCAGTCAGGCTAAAGAAGGAGGCCTTCAGAGCCTGGGTAGCTTGTAGGACACCTGAAGTAGGTTCCGGCAGGCCAAGCAGAATGTGGCTTTAGCAGTTGTGGAAGCAAAACCTTGGTTGGCAAATGATCAGGTGACTCAGGAGAAGGAAGCAGGGATTTATCTATGTTTACAGCAGGGATGGAGTGCTGTTGACCTCAACTGGAGATATAGTCAGGCGTGGAAGGACTACTTTGAGGTCCTCCTGAATCCCACTAACACTCCTTCCTTGGAGGAGGTAGAGATGGGTGACTCAGAGGAGGACTTACCCGTCTCTGGGGCTGAGGTCACTGAAGCAGTCCTGGGCCCTGAGTTCCCAAAGGCACTTGATGTTGTTGGGCTGTCTTGGCTGACACACCTCTTCAACATTACATGGATGTTGAGGATAGTGCCTTTGGATTGGCAGACTGGGGAGATGGTCCCAGTCTTTAAGAAAAGGGACCAGAGGATGTGTTCCAACTTCAGGGGGGGGTCACACTCCTCAACCTCCCTGGGAAGGTCTATGCTGGGGTACTGGAGAGGAGGGTCCACCCATTAGTTGAACCACAGATCCAGGAGAAAAAATGCAGATTCTGTCCTGGTCATTGATCAGTTCTTTACCTGCGCAAGGATACTGCAGGGCTCATGGGAATTTTCTAACCAATGTACAGGTGTGTTGTGGATTTGGAAAAGATCTTGTTGGGTGGGTAGATGAATACCAGTTCATTTCCAAAATCATTCCACAGGAGCACCACAACCAGTCCATGTATTCATTAAGTTTCCCAATCAGCTTGGTTAATTAATTAATTAGTAAAATAATTTGAGAAGGTATTGATTAGCCAATCTTAGTATCCTAGTGGTCAAGTTAACCAATACATGGGTATATTGGATGGCTAGTCCAAGACCAAGCTCAAGGCATTTAATGACTTCTTAGGCACAGCCGTCAATAGTGTGTCTGTCTGTGGGGAGAATGTCGACCTTGTCAAGAGATTTACCTACTTCGGCAGCGACATTCATGTCTCTAGTGACTCTTCCTATGAAGTCAGCAGACGGATTGGGAGATCATGGGGGGGTCATCAGGGTGCTGGAAAGGGGTGTGTGGCTCCTGATATCTTTGCAAGAGGACGAAGGTCCAAGTCTTTAGAGTCCTGGTGCTCCCTGTCTTGCTGCATCAGCGCATGCTCCCCACTTGACCTGACCTGACAGTACTGCAGCTGCATTACTTGCCCACTGTGTGTGTTCCCGCTCTCCTCATATAGATGCGGTCTTGCGACGACCTTCTCAGCTCCTGCAGGCTGGACATGTCTGTTTCTTCCAACTGCCCCTACTGCCTGAAATCGCCCTCTCCGTGGAGGACTTCAAGGTACCATCAGCCTCAGACTCAAATCCCATGCTCCTTAGAGTAGCCACATCTCTGCTGGGCCCTTGAGCAAGTTAATACCACCCCCCCCTAAAAAAGAAATCACTGGATCGATAACAGACCCTAAGCTTCACTCTTACCTCTATAGGCGTGTGGTTGTACCTCTGTATCTTCCAGTTTCCCTATGCCACGCCCCCTCTGCACAGTCCTGTATCCCTGTGTACCTTCCTGTATCTCTGTGCCACACCTCCTCTGTACCTTCCTGTTTCTCTGTGACACACCCCCTCTGTACCTTCCTGTATCCCTGTGCCAAGCCTCCTCTGTACCTCCCTGTCTCCTTATGACACGCCCCCTCTGTACATTCCTGTTCCCTGTGCCCCGCCCCATATGTCTAACCCCTGTTCCTTCCTGCCTGCATACAGCTGGTGCGCAGCCTGTTCTGCGGCCGCCGTTTGGGGATCAGGAACAGGGCGCGACAGCTGACGGCGGAGCAGCTCGAGGGATACCTGTACCGCCTGTCCCAGCCTGGGGGGCTCATGGCTCCACTTCACTACTACCGCGCACTGCTCAGGTTAGTCGGAGCAGATCCTGAATGCCGATGGTGCCTGTGTGGGGGGTACTGGTGGTTGGTGGTTGGTGGTCACACTCAGGTCCTGCTGGACCAGGGCTCCGCTGGGTTTGATTTTCTGTCCTGATTGTGCCCTTGGACATTTTCACAGCTCCCCAAAATTGCACCCCTGAAACAGGTATTTCCTGAAATCATGGTGCAGTCGATGTGCAAAAGCAGAAATCATAATTATTTACTCTATGGAGTAATTTAGGGGAATTTGGAGGAGAAAGTTCTAACTGTGATGACTTCATAGCCCCGCCCCCCACCCTGTCTTGGTTACCACGGCGACCTTTGTAAATCAGTCTGATTCCCATTTCGTGTCACAGCAACAGCCTGTACAAGCACCAGGACGCGCAGGTGGCCTGCATGCTCATCTGGGGCGAGGACGACGGCCTGCTGGTGGAGGGGAGGTCGGGTGGCGGGCGGCCGTACGCCAGGGCCGCTGCCGCAGTGCACATGATCCCGCACTGCAGCCACTGGGTGCAGCAGGACCAGCCTGAGGTGGTCAACAAGCTCATGTCCGATTTCCTGTTGGGTCTGGGTGTGGAGCAGCACCACACCCATCAACAGGGGCAAGATGGACTGCATCCCTGAAGCTGGAGATTGTGGAGGCTGGACAATGAAGCTTCTGGAATTCTCTGCTAATATTGCTCATCTTCCTGCTCAAATAATTATCTGTAATTAAACATTGTGGACTCTCCAGCTGACATGCCTCTCTGTGGGAAACCCCCCCAGAGATGGTGTTTGGCTCATTGGGTTACCACTCTGTGCTTTTAATCAGAAGGTTGCTGGTTCAAATTCAAAAGCCAACAGAGTGGTTTTGCTGTTGGGTCCTTGAGCAAGGCCCTTAACCCCCAATGGCTGCAGGGACTGTCTGGGCCTGCTTGCTCACCTGTACACTGCTTTGGATAAACGTATCTGCGAAATAAATCAAACATGATACCCCACCTTGCTCTCTTTCTCCATCCTTTGCTACCAGCGATTAGTGAAATGAGTCTTTGAATTCCACAGTTGCCAGGATTATGTACTAACTCCAAGCCTCCTCCCATTGGTCGCTAAATTAGTCCTCCCCACTCGACCCTCCCCGCTGTTTGTCTCTCACCAGCTTCCTCTCCTTGCGTTCCATCCCATTCTCCTTCCTGTATCCTCTTTCCTCGCCCCTCGTCTCAGTATCTCCATTCCCTGTCCCGCGCTCCGTCTCCCCCATCCACTCCCCCGGCAACACGACCTCGTCTCTCACAGAACAATGATCGCCTCCCTCCCCCCTTCCTTTCTCCATGTCTCTCTTTGACCCCACCCTCACCCCTGCTTCTCTCACTCCATACCCATCCTCATTCCTGTTTGTTTTTTCTTTTGCCCAGTTTCCCCTCCTCTCTTTGTCAGAACCCTGTTATTCATTCATGCAAAATTCCCCAGCATGAGTCTTCCTGGGTTTCTTTTCCTTTTTAAATCATTTCATGTTTTTTGACTAAACTACACGCCAAGTCCTGAGCTAAGACCTTCTTGGTGCCAAAATCTGCTCATGTTGGATGTGTCCTCAGTCATCTGAAACAGTCGTCCTAGGCTCTTCGTTTTACAGTTTCACCCCCCCCACCCACTCAAAAAACTCCCCCATCACCCATTGGGTGGAGGATCTCTCCCAGAGACCCCCTCCTGTGAAGTGTTTCTGCCCCCGGGCCAATTTAAACTCAACCTCCTTCACAATCCCCCCCCCCCACCCAAGAAGGGCAATGCAAATGAACGCCCGTGTGTGCGTGACCACAGCTTGGGTGCTCACCACAGGCCCGCCTCTCATTTTCAGTGTGACTGGCAGATTAAGTGACTCTTGGGACCACGATTCCCCAGCTTTAACCAAAACTTCGCGGTGTGTGTTACTCGTTTTTGCATTCCTGGAATGTGTAGAGTCGGCTGTTCTCAGCACTGAGTGGGTCTGGAATGATGCGCGAGTTCGTCCATGTTCGTGGCTAATCGCTTCCAGATCGCCGAGTACAGTAACTCGATCTGTGCGTGATTACAGATGTGAAGGAAGGACCCCCTGCACTCAAACGACCATAAAATGGGAGGGGGCCATGGTTAGTAGAACTAATTTTTATTACAGGAACGGAAATACTCCTCTCCCTAATACATTCATTGCCACTTTGGCTTACCCCCACCCTCTCACTTTATAATCTACAAATAACAGACTTCTGGCCCCTCTCTGACTTCATTAAATCATGAACCGCAATTTCAGTCTCTCAGCCCTTCATCTTATGCTTCCTGAACCCATTTAGGTGTCTCACTACACCACTACCAAATAAAGGTTGTGCCTGTATCCTTAACACCCTGACTAAAGGCGTTAATGACTCACTGAGCCTCCCATACGCCTCCATGTCCAGCAGCGTCGCTTCCACAACCTACACAGGAATCTAGTCAGACCAGTCGTTAGCACGTTAATGTCGTGCCCACCTAATACACAGTAAGAGAATGCTCTAAACATTTGCATTTAATGACACTGTGACAGCCATTGCTGTACCACTTCTTGACCCCATTTGTAAAAACCCAACAGTCATTTGGGAATCCCCTCTTATGTCTACCCATTCTCCATGTTTTTGCTACCTGCCAGGTCACGGTAGGGTAGGGCAGGAAGCTGGAAGGAGCAAAAACATGGACCATCTATAGGTCCTCAAGGACCAGGTTGGGGAACACTAATAAAAAATCCTGGGGTCAACACACTGGCGAATTCTTGTAGACATTTTGTTCAAAATGCAAAGTTTTTACCACAGACATGGTATTTAAAAATGTAGACTACAGTGTTTTTCTAAGTCAGACACATCTCTCGCCCATAAACCCTGTTCTAGGATGGATGGTCTTCCCCAGATGGTCCACGTTCTTGCTCTCTCCCAATTCCATGGCAATCGGGCAAGAGCAAAAATGTGATGTGGACTGCCTGGGCATCCACAAGGACTTGGATGAGAAACACAGACCTATGGCATATTCGTAGTCACCTATTAATGTATGAAGAGCAGGGCCCAAACTTTGATAAACAAATGTTCGTCTGTCAGCCATGATTTGTGTCGTCTGGCCCATTAAATGCTTTTGGAAAGGGCAGGGGAATGTAGGTTCAGGCAGCGTGTGACTTTGATACTATGAGGCCTCCTGTGCCTGCAGGCTCTGTATTTCCCCCGCATTGCCTGGCTGCAGCTCTAATTACAGCAACAAAGGCATACCAGGCTCTTGCAAGCAAGCAGGAGCATGTCTTACCTCTCCTCCTCCTTTTTAACCAGTTTTAACCAGCTGCTTGTTCTTTTTTTTTCTTTGGAACATGTCACCTGGTGTGTCACACCGCGGTTCACCCTGACTGCAACGAACAGTTGCATTTAGCCTTCAACAGGGTTTCAGTTCGACGTATATGGTCAGGACCGAACTTGTACGTCACGCTATTTCCCCGACGACGCCTTCACCATTATTTACACCACGGTCACCAGAAGCGAAACTAATTTTACGGCTTAAAAGAGACCTAGAGACAAATCCGTTCTAGAGCTACACTTACACGCGGGCTCAGACACACGCGGGCGCTCACTAGAAAATCACCTTCATGCGCAGAAAATTAATTTATGGTTATTGGCTCTTGTTCCCGGTCTTAGCCAATCATAAGCCTGAGGGGCGGGACAAGCTGGCTCAGGTTGTAGAGACCGAGGAAAAAGCAGAGCTACTATGGCACCATAAAGGCGAGCGGTACCGCACCCTTTCTGTAAGGCGGAGGGGCTGCTGTCCACAGGTAACCCGAGGAAGTTACGAAACCCAGGGCTTACATGCAAATGTGGAACATCTCTGATTGAAAAATAACGACACACTTATGCAGATGGGAAACGCCAGAAATAAATCTAATTGATTGGTAAGAAACTACCAGATTTAGTCTTTTTGGAGCTGTGTTTGTGTACGTAAATGTATGACTTTTATAGGCGAGACTATCAGCGGAGATGGAAATCCAAGTTTGCTTTAGTATTGTTAGCTCTAAGACTTGCTTTTCGTAGTTATGTTTTTACTCAACTTTCTTAAATGTACCCATTTACGGCCAGTTAGGCTGTGGTCTTTGTAATTACTAAGATTTTGCAGTAGTGTTGAATGTTTTAATGGTTCAAAAACTTTAATTTGGAAGTCGCCCAGATATCTTAGGTTTATGCTTTTCCAGCATGTCGCGTTATTATTTGTTCCGAATATGTATGAACGTGTCAAATTAAATATCGTGATTTTGTATGTTGGATGTACCGTGAATGGAAAAAAACACTTTTGTTTCTGATCGGAGCGGCAGATGTTTTTTGAAAGTCTTGCTGCATGCATTTATAAAACCAGAAAAACAGGGTCGACGCCAGTATGAACCTATCTTGCCTTCACAAACAATATTGGTATATAATTTATAAAAAAGTAGTACATAGTTATCCTTTAGTTTTGTTAAAGGCGGAGATTCATATTACTGTTACTACTCAAATTAGTCATTTGATTGAAATCTCTTACTCTTTGACCTTTTGGGTCGTCTCCACAAAATCTCCCATTTAGGCTGAATTGTAAAATACATTGATGTCATTGTTTCCAGACCATGCTGATGCCCACGAAACATCAATTTCCTACCATTGTGCGAAGGTGGTATTTGCGCTTTCGGGTGCAACCGAAATGACATGTTTGCAAAAATATGTGACGCAAAGATGAATGATGAACCTGAAATTTGGTGAACGGGTGAGTTGGGGGGTGGGTTTGAGTCCGGAATAATGGGAAGGACCACTGTAAGGACGTGAAAGGATGAATGTCAGGGCTGTGGCGATGGAAAGAGGGTGTGGTTGAGTCATTAATAACAGGACAATCATGTTTGCTGATTCGAAAAGAAACAACCAAACCCATGTACAATGGACACTCACACACATACTTGTAACACGTACACAGAACTGGCAAATGTACAGCCATGTGTCTCGATAAATTCATATGAATTTATATATATCAGAATGCATTTTGAACCTCCACATATACTCGCGGGTGCCCACCACTTCGCAAAATGTCTCTGTACAGTAATCAAAGAATTCACGCTAATTTTTTTGTCAGGGGGTAGGGGATTCACTCCTACATTCAGTCAAAGCATGATTTCACTCACAGGAAATAATCAGGTTACCAAGAAGAATTGTGGCCTGTAGCACAAAGCGAGATTTGTCAGATAGCTACGTAACTTTACGATTTAAGATACCTCATTTTCAACAGACTTTAACGTCATTCACTTTCATTTAGCCTAAATGGCCTTAAATCTGATGACTTGTCTATTATCTAGGTCCCTAGATAACACGTTATTACAGTAGGGCTGGACAGTTAATCGAATTTCCAAAGGCAGTGAGTAACCGTGTTAAATAATTGTGATCTCAATATTGGCCAAAATAATTGTGATTATGATTTTTGCCATAAATGAGCAGCCCTAGATTACTGGCAGTGTTAACTCCACCCACTGTGGGTCCTGAAGCATCTTCCATGCAATAGGCAAAGAGGGGTTTTTAATTAAGGAATTATCAGGCTGTCGGTGACAGTATTTCAACATTTTAAGTTTGTGTCCCTTAGTCAGTCGTCAGTGTTTTGGCGGAATTTTTTTTAGAAGTTAATTCAAGTATCTGTGTTACATGATGGTGCCACACGGATGTTGAGACTAATGCTTAAAGTTAGAAATTACCCAGTTTCACCAGGTTCTCTCCGTTGGTTTAAGTGGGGTGTACCGGAGTGTTTTATTTTGCTGTTTTTTTCCCCACACTGAGATGGCTGGCTCTTCATTCACTACCTCTGTTTAGCAGATACTGCGTTTGATAGGGAGCCTTCATCTCATTCGTGCGTAAAGCAGCTTGTTTGCTTGGACATGTTTCCCCTGGGACGGGTCATCCTGGTTGTTGTTGGGCACTTTAGATTTCCAGTTCACTCTGAAATTGCACTTTTTGCTTTGTTTTCGTTTACTAAAACAATAGTGTGTGTGTGTGTGTGTCCTGCCCTGCTGCTATGTTGTTCGTTTTCCTGTGTATATTTTAATCCCTGACCATAAATGCACATATAAGTCTGATATAGCTCTGTACAAGTTACCTCATGGGACCAAATTCTGACATTTTATAAACAGTGGTATCAGGTTGATGGGAAAGGGGAGTCATTTTATACCCTGAGAAGTTTCTCGACACCCGTACCTGGTTTATGTTTGAGGTGTCTGAAAGTCGGCATGTTTCAATGAAACTCATTCTGTAATTAGGGGACACAGAGCTTTTCTGTCTGCATTCATTCTTTGTGGTTCCAGGCAGCTGTGGGGGGGGGTCTGTACTAGGGGTGTGAGTGGATAATCGACTATTCGGAAAACTGTTCAAAGCATTATTATTTAAATGCTGATATCCCTATTTGGTTATTCTGCTATTGCAAAGAATCATGGGAGTTTATCAGAAAATATGGCAGCTGCCACAAAAAGCACAAAGTGTGGAGGTATTTTGATACGCTAACTGAAAATTGCATTTTGTGCGAACTCTGTCAAACATAACTTGTATACAGACATTCGACTAGTTCAGTGCTAAATCAAATGAAATGGAAAAATCTATCATACATGAAGCTTCACAGCAGAGGCAGTAGACACATTTATTTTGCTTAGTTCTCTGGTAGGGAGCTGGAAGGGAGCAAAACCGTGGACTGTCTGGGTGTCCCTGAGGACCGGGTTGAGAAACACTGACCTAGGCTACATGTTAAGATTGATGGGACTGTTGCAGTCACAATAAAGAGTGATTCCGATACATTTTGCATTTATTGTATTCCCCTTTGTTTTGTGTTTACTGTAGTTTTAAGGTTTTGATACATATGATGCTTTTATCCAAAGCAAGGTGCCACAGAGAGAAGGGTTGTTTTATTGTTTTTTTTGTGTTCTTGTTGAACTACAGGAGTTAAATTTAGGAGTTATGGGAGATTGATGGATGAGTGGATAATGGACAGTCCTCTCTTCTTAATGTCTGCCTGTTTCATTGAAACCTGAAGTCTGTCTCTTTTTCTGCTTGGGGATGACAGGTAAAGACGAGGACTTGAGGGACAGTGCGACCCGATCTCAGACTGGGAAGCCGCGTCGCTAAGCTGAGCAGTCCAAGTGTGCCATCAGGATGGCCAGCATCTAGTCTGTCCCGCGCTCTGCTGGCACTCTCGCATCCAGTAGCTGCCCGTCTGTCCTTCACACACGTCTCTTGCGCTCTCCTCCTCCACCTCAGCAGCAATGTGCATAGAGATTGTAGGCGACGACGCGCCCGGATGCTACTGCAACCGGACGCTGGAGTTCTTCTACAACCACAGTGGGAAGTACATCAACGATTCATGGACCTCGCAAAGCCTGCTGGTGGTGACCCTGGGCATCATAGTTTGTGCCTTCATCCTGTTTGCCAACAGCTTGGTCATGATGGCCATCATCATCAACCGTGGCTTCCACTACCCCATCTACTACCTACTGGGCAACCTGGCTGCGGCCGACCTGTTTGCTGGCGCCTCTTACCTCTACCTGATGTTCCATACGGGCCCCTGGACCAAAAAGCTGTCTAAGCCCCAGTGGTTTCTTCGGCAGGGTCTGATCGACACAAGCCTTACGGCCTCTGTGGTGAACCTGCTGGCCGTGGCAGTGGAAAGACACCAGACCATCTTCACCATGCAGCTCCACAGCAAGATGTCCAACCGGCGGGTGGTACTGCTTATCCTGGGCATCTGGCTAGTGGCCCTACTGATGGGCCTCATCCCCAGCATGGGCTGGCACTGCCTTTGTGATGTAGAGAACTGTTCCATTATGGCGCCATTGTACAGCAGAAGCTACCTGGTCTTCTGGGCCGTGCTCAACCTGGTCACCTTTACCATCATGGTGGTCGTGTACTTGCGCATCTTCCTGTATGTGCGCAGGAAGAGCCAGAGGATGTCGCAGCACACCACACAGACTAAGCACAAGGAAACCGTCGTGAGTCTCATGAAGACCGTGACCATGATCCTGGGTGAGGCACCGCACGCACGCACGCAGGCACGCACGCACGCACGCACGCACGCACACACACACACACACACACACACACACTTGTGTTTATATCACTGTAGGGGTCCTACTGATGACTCTCTTAAATGTGATTACTGAGTCTAACCGCACCCCTACAGAACTTAAAGCCAAGCTTCAAACCCTGAAACAAACAAGCGGAACAGATTAAACTTTGTGAGCATTTCCCCGAGTCAAGATTTCTGTGTCTTGCCGTCGGTTTTGTGCTGTGGTCTCTCACACGTGCACACACACAGGAACTTGGGCTCTGCAGCCTTTTCATAAGCCATCAGGGATCATTTTATTCAGTGCTTGTTTATGGTGATTTTTAGGGAATGCACCCCCCCCCCCACCAGTTAAGTATAGAGAGTTCCAGTTTCAGGACATAACTTTGGCTTGGATTCGTATTTTCTGGACCTGAACTTACCACCTCTGTCTGTAATGGGTTACTTTTGTGAGTGACTTACTCAACACTGACCAAGGGTCACTGGTCACTGTAGCAAAGTCAGAAACGGACACCAGTTCCTGCGGCTGCCCCCCCCCCCCGCCCCCCCCCCCCCGCCTCCCATGCCACGTCGC
>JAOYFF010000046.1:15670424-15688983 GCA_025773925.1 Cryptomyrus ogoouensis | reverse complement strand
AAGGGTTAAAAAAAAAGGAGGGGGGGAGTTGTTAGGCGGGCAGACGGGGCGCAGGGGGGCGCGCCAAAAGTGTAGTTGCCGCCGGAGGGACGGCGGGGGGGGGGGGGGGGGAGGTTTGGGGCGATGCTAAGCAAGCGGTCTGTGGCAGGCAAGAAGAAAATGAAGGAGAAAAGTGAGGAAGAGTGGGGGGGGGGGGGATGCTGTTAAAAAGTAGAGAAACGAGAAATTATCACGTCAGAACATCAAAGGTAGGAAGAAAAATAATCAAGCTGAAATAAAAACAGAGAAAGAGGCAGGGGGAGGAAAGCAGAGTCCGACTTTGGGACAGAGTGAGAGTTTTATAGGGGGGGGCGGTATGTTATGGGGGGGTTCTGTCAAAGCTGCAGCAGCCTGGCGACGCCTCTGGCCGCCGCATTCTCCTCTCCTGCTCATTCTAAACGATGATTTCACCAGGAGAGTAACAGATAGGAAGCCGAAGCGGGACAGAACCGCAGAACAGCAGAGCGGCCAAGGCAGACGATACAGGGAGAGAAAGGAGGGACAATGAGCAGGCCGTGACTGGGGAAGAGCCGAGACCAGGCGTGTTGGGGCAGGGCAGGCCGGCCGGATCAGGGGTCCACGCGCTCTGCCAGCTGGTGCTGGAGAGGGTGAGTTTCAGCAGATTCCTGTTCAGATTTGGAGTTCACATTTTGCGATCCAAAGAATTTGACTTATGTGCTTGATGTAACTGCTGAGTCTATCATTGAAACAATAGATTTTTTTGTTTTTTTAAAAAAAATGCACATACAACATTTTACTACACTCTTAAATTTAATACGCATTGAAAAGCAGATACAGAATATAAATCGAACTACAGTATTAAGAACAGCAGTGCCATCTAGTGGCAACAATGCATAAAAACACTAAAGACAAAATTTATCAAGAAAAACACTTGCAATTCTTTATATAAAAAAAATCCACACTTATGTTGGTGGGGCGTAAAAGCAATACGTAAAGTGACAGGAGGGGGGCGCTACTGAGCCGACCCCAGTTTGCAGGAAGGCTGGGGGACCGCCATGAGCAGCTTCCTGACTGGGGAGGACGGCAACTCCTGGAACCCAGTAGTGGAAGCTGAGGAGGACAAATGCGCTCGGGTTAGATGTGGGGAACTCACAGAGGTCATTTTCCCAGAATGCCTTCTTCCCACTCACCCAGGCGGCTGCTGGTCTCTCTGATGAGCGCCTGACACTGCTCCTGGTATGACAGCGCCCCCCTCAGGATCTTACAGTGCGTGTCCAGCTACAGGAAGGGAGCCGCGTAAGACAGGCAGAAGCGTGACACGGTCTGCGGGGCAAGACTGCGGGACAGTAAGCTCACCGTCAGCTCCATGGTGTGCAGCACTGTCTGCTGCCTGCAGAGGGCGCTGTTATAATCCGGCTTGCTCATGATCACCTGGCTCTGTGAGGACTGGGCCAGGCAGCTGGGATCCAGGGGTAGCCCACCTGTCCGCCCCTGCTCCACACGCCTGTAGGGGGTGAGAGAGGTGAGGAAAGGATGGATTGGACGTGCTCTAGTACAGAGGGCCAATAACAATGGGTCACCATGACTGGAGTTGATAACCACTGCTTTATTATTGGCTGATTCAGAGGTGATCCGAAAAGCTGCAGCCGCACCGACCCTCTATGGGTCAGATTCCCAACCCCAATGATATGGTAACAGCTGGAGGATATTTGGATCTTCTGGACAGACGGGAATGGGCTCACAAGCGCCCTCACCTGGCCAGGTCCTCCGCTCTGCGACGGTGTTTCTGTAGAAGGGACTCCCAGGATCCACATTCCACCTGCAGGCTGAGGCACAGGCACACAAACACGCGACTTTAACATCCCGAGGATCTGCAGGATGGCATAAGTGCGTCTGTTGATGCATCAAGGCCTGGCCACATGCTTTATGCATTATGGGTCAGCTGGGCCCAAACGCCCAAGTGCTTCAATCTGTCTGGAGAAGATACCTGTGGATAGACTTCCTGATCTTCTCCATGGCCTCCTGCACCTTAGAATCCCTGGGGACAGTAGGGAAAAGGGTGAGGAGAGGAGTGAGTGACATGGAGGCGGGTAGACGGACGGACCAATGGCATGGAGGCGGGTAGGCGGACGGACCAATGACATGGAGGCGGGTAGGCGGACCGACCAATGACATGGAGGCGAGTAGTCGGACAGACCAATGGAGGACATGGGCAGGGATACAGGGAGAGTGACACTACCTGGGAGGGGAGGGCTGATTCTGTGCACTTTCCCTGATCTCCTTCTCTATACACTGCCATTCCTGCTGTACAGACTCCACTGAAGGGGGGGGGCGGAGAGAGCAAGGTTACACCAATAAGCATCAATAATCAACAGCAGATTAAAAGAAACAATCTTGGCTGTAGTTCTGCAATGTTCCCCAATCCACCAGCTGTTTCAGCAGTTTCTTACATGCGGCTCAGAGCAGGCAGCACGTCCGAGGCTTAGAAGTAGCTTGAAGAGGCACAAAAGAATATAAATCAGAAAACAACAGTGTCCCTCACGCTTGGCAGGCAGCACTCACCCTGGCTGTGAAAAACCTCCATGCTGGCTTCAGGGGTAGAGCGCAAAACAGCCTCCAGTTTCTGTACAGCCAGCTACCAAGGGAGAGAAGAAAAGAAATTCCACATTTGATATGGACGGCATTCCTTTTACTTCTCCTTTGATGCATGGAAATCCTTTATTTCTGGGAATGGGGGGGGGGGTGCAAGTACCAGGCGCTACGTGTTCCTGGTGAGGTGTAATTTACAGTTATATTAATACTCAAGGAAAATACAGCTATCAGATTAGATTCATAATTAATGTATCTATGTTTCACATATAATATCTGATACTGCCCAGTGTAAGTGAGAGAAATAACAGAGGTGCTATCCCAACCCACCTTCATTGATGCCTCTATCAGTTTCCCCAGCCTCTCCTCCTCTGGTAGTGAACTGCTGATGATCTCACACAGCTCTGAAAAACATTATTGTTTTTTTTTTACATTTTCCTCATGCAGATAGTTTTCCAGCAGTATCCTAACCATCTTTAACAGTGTGTTGATCTTTGAGTTAGGATTTGTGATCAGGAAGCCCGCTGGTTCAAATTCCGTATCAGCAGAGCAATGTCACCGTTCGGCCCCTAATAGCTCCAGTGACCGGTCCACCCTGATTTCTCAGTTGTATGTTACTTTGGATGAATTGAGCATCTGCTTAATAAATAAATGTCAATATGTTTTAAGTGCTTTTCTTTAATTTCTACTTTACTGTTCAGTGCATGTTAACTGGTTCAGAAAGGCAAAGGATTTTGGGAAATTAATGGTGGAGGGGGGTGGTTGGGGCTCACCATGGGTGTTACTCTGTGGGGCGGGGAGAGAGCGCCTCCCCCTGGCTGAGCGCCTCCATGACTTCCTCCGGGTGCGGGGACTCAGGAACGGGCCGTTATCCTGGTCACCCTGCCTCTCTTCCTGGGTGTTTAAGCCAACGGGCTCCTCCTGTGTCCCATCTGCTGGCAGGATGGCGGCTTCGGGTGGGAGGGCGGATGGCGATTTCTTGGGGGGCCCTGGGCTGAGACCTCGAGAGGGTGTCGTCTTTGTAGCCCGAGGGCTGCACTCTGAGGCGGACTCCTGATGGGTGCACAGCAGCGGCATCTGTGTCATCATCATATGTTTACGCAAAGGAAGGTCATTTCCAAAGCTGAGAAAAGTGCAACTGAAACTCGGTGCATTTATGTCGATAAACGACATGAGCTTTCACAGGTCTGACACTGGCACGAGAAAAAAAGCCTGATTTTCTAAGCAAAACGAGTTAGGAGAGACGAAGTCATACCTTGTTTTGTACATCATCGCTAGTGTCGCAGCTGGAAAAAAAAACATTGCTAAATAGCTTTACAAATGTTAAAAATAAACCATATAGATATAAGGCATAATATACCTGCAAATAATAACTAGAAAGAGCGTCTAGCGAAAGAAAGGTACATATTATAAAAACTAGCTATGTCAAAATATTAAATCCTTAACATAATTAATATGGATAAACAAACTAAGACTAAAACCTGAAAATTCGTCAGAAATACACCAACTCACCCTTCCACCGATATCCCAGTTTGACGTTCCGCCATTTTACCGAGGCTTCCTTTCAAATTCGCGGGAATCGCGCAACCAAAACAATAAACTAATGCGCATGCGCATTAACTGTTCCTGAGAATCTTGGGATGTGTAGGCTTTAGGAAGGAAAACCAGTTTTTATTTTTTAACCGGAAATGTAGTTCTTAATTTACCTAACTGAAACTGGGACTTTCTTGAAAAAAACCCGAAACATTCGTGGACCCCTGGTTGTTATCACTCAGATTTATTAAAATAAGTATCATTTTCTGGAGAGGACTTTTTTTTTTATATGGATTTTTCGCACACCAACGTGATTTATTCAGTGTTTCTTTGCAAACACATTTTAATCTGTACGTGGAAAATTATGCAAATTCATTTATAATTTATGTCGTGTTACACAGGAATATA
This sequence comes from Cryptomyrus ogoouensis, assembly GCA_025773925.1. NCBI lineage: Eukaryota > Metazoa > Chordata > Actinopteri > Osteoglossiformes > Mormyridae > Cryptomyrus > Cryptomyrus ogoouensis. The sequence continues at coordinate 15,684,453 of JAOYFF010000046.1, read as the reverse complement.
GCAGTTATGAAAAATACGTTATATATTTCATCACTACTGCCTTTAGTTTTTTGTTGTTGATATGACTAATGCACATTATAGATTAAATCTAGAAACACGTTATGCTTTTAACATTAGCACAAAAGAATCCCATTCCCTTTTTCTCAGTACTTTGCCTAATATTGGAAAATGGTAATAAGAAAGATACCCAACACTACTGTACTGTAGGGGTGCCAACTCTCATTCATCTGGCGTGACACACGCAAGAAATCTTACAGCATATATTGTTCCATTATACACTAAAATTAACTACATGAAAAGCGTCGGATTACTTTGCAAACCCTACAAACTCTTACATACATGTAATTGAGTGTGCATGTGTGCGCAGACTTGCCTCAAACTGAAAACCTCACACCAGCCAGGTGACCAAAGTTGGTGACACTGGTACTGTACATTACTGCAAAGTTTTGTGTGGTTGCCGATACTCTTCGGCCGCTTCTTGGGGAAACCCTGCATCTGATCTGTGTTTAAAGTCTTGCAGATAGAGGGACGGTGTCAGCAGTACAGAATGCAGTCTTCTTCAAATGTGCAGCCACTGGATCCTTTACCAGAAGAAGTGGGTCAGAGCTGATGATGACATAAACACAAACGCAACCGCATGCACTATACAGCTCTTCTATTTTGGCGTGTAAACCAGGGGTGGCCAGTCTTATCAAGAATGGGCCGCTGTGTATGTGCGTTTTCACTGCAACTCCCTAATTAGATTACTAATTAGAAGACTGATTGCCTGAGGAGTCCTCACGCCTGGGTTTGAACAGCTTAACTAAAGGTTACCCCAAAAACCTGCATACACACTGGCCCTTTGCACATAGGATTGGCCACTCCTGATGTAAATCAAATGACAAGATAAAAAAAACCATCTGATCACTTGGCTGCAGAGTCAGACCTAAATTGGTGTCTAGCCTTTTGGCCCATTTAGTCAAGTTAAAATGAATTACGGTCCTGTCAGGAACCCGAACACGGCAAAACACCTCTTTCGATAACGGGAAAAACAAGAAATGGACAAGATGGTAATGTTTGCATTTTTTGGTCTTTTTATAAGTCTGAATTCTGTCTTTATTTTTTACAAAATGATGAGGGGAACGATAACAAACACTTTCTCCTGGAGAACGTTCCCCCTCCCAGCCACATGGGGGAGTTAACAGCAGAGGCGGGCGGGCGGGCGGGCGGACACTGGCATCGCCGCACGCGGCACACAAGCGCCCGACCCCTCACAATACTGCTGTCTTCTTGGCTTGCTGTAGGAGTGACAGCAAGGAAGGAGAGGATGGAGGGCAGGAAGGGAGGAGATGAGTAGCAGGGATAAAAGTGTTAAAAAAATCTCAAGTAAGAAAAGAAAACGGGGAGATGAAGGCAATGAGGAAAAGGAAAGGAAGTAGCACTGAGCTAAGGCTAAAGGAGAAAGAAAATGAGTCCAAAAAGGGGATGAGCATTTGACTGACAGGTCCTCTCGGCACTCCTGAGTTTGTACTTCAGTCACTGTCCTCTCCCTATCCCTCCTTCCCCTCTTCACTCCCCACAGTCTCATCGCTGAGAGCAGAGGTTTGCTCGGGGAGCAGCGGTTGGCATGACGATTCAAGAAGGCATCCTCAGGGTCCCTTTTCCCAGAAGAAACTGCAGTACTCGGTCCACCAGCAGGGCGGCGACAAAGTCCACCACCAGTACCTGGGCGATCACCAGCTTGAACTGGGTGGGGGGGGTGGCAAAGGTTGTCAAGGAATGGAACAAAAAGCACGAGTCACGATATCCAACAGATAAAATACGAACACACACACAATAGGTGGTATACCTCTGTTGGAATATCCACGAGGGCGAACTGCTCGTTAAATTCGGGGGAGGAGCCTGAGAGCAGCCCCACGATGGCCAGCCCCGACACGGCGATGCTCCAGAGCAGGGGCCGGTTCTCCGTTAGGGACTCCATAAACGGGTGACCCTGGTGAGACAGAACACTTCAGTGCACGTGAACAGCACCGGAGCCCTAACAGCGGACTAGTGACAGGAGAAACAAGACCTTGGAAAACCGCACTGGGTGAGAATTCTGCATGCTGTCAATCAGCTTTCTGGTATATTATTGGCCCCCATTGGGTTAAAACAGGGAGTGAATGTGAATCTCATCCACTTCAGGGATTCAGAGCCTTAATAAAACAAACAAACAAACAAAAGCAAACAAACAAACAAACAAAAGCAAACAAACAAACAAACAAACAAACACACACACACACACACACACACACCTTGTAGTTAATAGCGAAGGTAGCCATCTGCATGGCCATGGACATGATGTAAACAGTGCTGTTGATGAGGCTGGGCTCAAAGTCCTTGTAAAGGTCCACAAACTGCTCCAGTCTGTCCAGGAGGCAGGAAAAGGGACACATCAGTAACATATCAGGAGAAGACGGGACCGGTGTCACAGTGCCAGAATCCGAACTGGGCAGGCGGGTGTACCTGGGAGGACTCCTGGTCTGCGCCCCGCGGTACAGATACACCAGGCTGCAGAAGTGCACTGCAAACTGCAGCAGAACCGTCAGCACAGTGTACAGGTTGAAAATGTTGGGTAGAGGGCGCTCTCGGGACAGACTCTTCAGGGGCTGCATGAAGGAGAAGCAGCGAATGATATTTCTTTCCGCATTTATGTAGTACTGTACATTCAATGATGGATTCATTTACTTACTTTTCAGTTAATGGAATTTATTTTCTTATTTAGTGACAGCAGTTATTTATATTCTTATCATATTCATATTTTCAACTTGCAATGGATTCATTGGAACGTAACCCCATTGTTAGTCGAGGAAAACATGTACGAAAGTCTAAGTACACAAACACAAGGCTAGCTGCTGTCCACAATTATTATAATCCTTGAAATGCATGAACGAGTAACATGGTCAATTATTGCCCCTGCAGAGAATTTTCATTCATTAATATTTTGGATGATGTGTAATAAAAACATAGTTTTATCTTATTTTATACATAGCCTAGGCTATCATCAGCGCCATCATGGGCTACAAACTGAGGAGCCTTCAGTGATGTCATCATGTGGCCCCGCCCCCTCACCTTTGACCTGGAGATGAACAGGAAGCAGCCGGCCAGCAACAGGCCCTGCAGGGTGGCCTGGAAGTCGCTGAACTTGACGCCCTCTAGGTAGAGCACTGACTGGCTGTAGGCCAGCACTAGCGCGTTGAGAGCTAGGATCTTGAACATCTGCAGTGTGGTCACCAGTGTGCAGCGGCCCTGCTTGATCACATGACAGACTGGGGGGAGGGAAGGTAAGGGGCGGGGCAGAGGTCAGGGGGGTCTGTTGCATTGCATTAAATTACCATCCTGTCTGCCCATGAATTTATTCTTGCTGCTAAAGCTATGATAAGAACCCAGGTCCCATCTGTCCCATCTTAGGAGGGGGAGGCATATAAAAATGAAATTGTAACACTTTACTTGACGTGGCACAAATACTTAGTAATAACTCAGCTACTACCGAAGGACAAATCATGAACAAATATAGTCTACTTCAGATAAAAGATACATCAGGATTCATTAATGGCGAACAAACATGAGATCAGTATTTCACTTGTGTTAATCATTACTTGTTCCTTCAGTAATTCACAAAGGTTTACAGAATTAACACATCTGGTAACAAAATTAGTAACTGCTTGATATGACACGCATCACGACTCATGAATGATAAATTAACATGAGATCAGTATGTAACTAAGACTTAGTTTGTGGTTAATTAATACATAACTAATTGCACAAATTGTCATCAAATAGAAGAAAATAAAACAAAATGAGATGTGCCTGGGGATAGGGCAAGAACCTCATCCCTCTCTGCTAGCTATACACCTCCCCCACTTCCAGGGGCACATTCGCCCCCCCCCCAAGCCGTTACTCACTGCACTGTATGGATGACAGCTTAGAGGTGAAGGGGGCGGCGATGGAGGCGTCCCCGAGCTTCACCACCTGGATCTGGTCCTCCTCCAGCTCCCGCAGGACCTGGCTGATCCGCTCCTAAAGCACAGGCACTCCGTCACAGAGAGGCTGGGGTCACATGACCCTTCACCCCCAGGGAGGGTGGGGGAACGCACCTTCTGGGCGGCAAGCTGCTCCTCCCTCTGGGCCATCACCCTGTGTCGGGCGGCGCGCGAGCTCAGCTTCCCCCCCGAAGCCGAGATGGGCGGGAAGGGCCTGGAGTCACCAACAGGGGGCTCCCTCTCCCGACCACGCTTCTTCTTCTCCGGTATGCGCTCGGGGGCATTCGCGAGGAGGGCCACTCCTGATGCATTGAGAGGGGGAAAAGGGGAGGGAGGGAGTGAGAAATAAAGTGAGGGAGGTGCTTAACCTTATTCTGGACCACCCACCTGCATCCATATGTGATTCCATTAGCTTTAGTACAGTGAGGACAGCCTTAAAGGCAAAGTCCTTAAAGGCGAAGTCCTTAAAGGTGAAGTCCTTAAACATGAACGTCACATTGGTCTTACCGATATGGGCGTGTTTGAGCGCCCCGACGTCATTGGTGCCGTCACCACACATGAGTGTGATGAAGCCCTGGCCTTTAAAACTGGTGATTACGAACTCCTGAGACAGAAAACGACAGCAATAAATGCCTATGATTAAATGGGCCAGAGGACTGGTAATGGGGGAGACTGGGAGTGAAGTTGGTTGTCACACACGCACACAGGCAGGCAGGCACGCACACACGCACCTACATACGCAGGCATGCACGCCTAAGTGCTCAGACGCCTTCACACAAAACAGGAGAACCAGGGCTATTATCATAAACAATTACAATTAAGAAAACGTTTCTGTAGACTGAAATAAAATTAAATATACAAATATAATTACAACAAAATAAAAACTACAAATATAGCTTCAAAAGCTAACTAAAAACAAATACTTTCCATTGCTGTTTTAAAATAATATTTTAAGTAATATAATATTTAGCAAAAGTAATGATTTGTTTATTCTTAATGACCATTAATCATGCCTGGAACATTTTGAGGACATTAGCACGTACACTGTGTATTCCTGCAGGATTCACTAAAGATCATATGCATAAAATAGCTCTAATCTGTCCATAGAGATAAAAATGATTAAAACATCTACAACAATTACGAAATTAAAATGACTAAATCATTAAAATTACTAAAATATATAATAACTAAATAAAAATATATCTTTAAAAACTAATAAAACTATGCTGAAAACTAACAAACTAAACTACATTTCAAATGAAAATTAATAATATAAAAAATTTGATTAAAAAAAATTTAAAAATCAAGACTATAATGATAGAGCAGGACCTCTGACCTTCTGTTTGGGGCTGACCCTGGCGAAGACGCGGATGTGGGGCAGCAGAGCCTGCAGCAGCCGGGGTTCTGCGGTGAGCTGGTCCAGTCCCTCCCCGGTCACGCACAGGTCGTACTGGGCGATGAGGCTGGGCACCAGGAGGGGTTGCAGGGGCACACACACGCTGCCGTCGATGGACTCCCAGTGCCACTTGCCTGAAACGCAGACATACGGCATCACCACTGGGGGGAGATTTGAGGATGGTAGGGGCCAAATCTGTCATTGACAGTGGAGGGCGAACTGTAAGGACCGATCAGTTTTCAGTTCCCCCCCGAGACCCCACCAGTCATCACATAGGGACAATCGTTTCAGACACGCGGCCTCACCTGGTGTTTGTGCTGGTCCCAGGATGAGTGTATGCTCCCTCTGGATGAAGTGAAGCTCCCGGGCCACGTGGCAGGCGGTCAGCGGGTTGTCGCCGGTGATCATCACCACCTGCGCGGGACAAACGGGAGGGACGATGAACGCGGGGGCCGGGGGCCGCGGGTCGGCTACCGCGCGAGTGAGGACAGCCGCGCTCACGTGATGCGAGGCCTCTTGGATCTCCCTGATCACCGTCTTGCTGTCATTCTTCAACGGGCAGGAGACGACCATGAAGCCCGCGAAGCGGAGGTCGCTCTCCAGGGCGTCACGCGTGATCTCGCGCACCTGCAGACCACAGCGGGTCACGGCGGGCGGGAACGTGGACTCACCCCCCCCCGCCCACCAACCAGAGCATGCACAGCATCACCAGCCGCATCAGCGGTTACCTCAACCGGTTATCTCTTACATTTCAATCCAAATTATATCACCATGATTTTTATGGTAAAAAAATGACTAATTTCACACCCACAAAAGCCCACAGAATCTGAAAAACAAATGCAGGGTCTGAGAGAGAGAGAGGACCCATAACGGGTGTCCATCATCCCTGATTAGGAGCTTCCACTTATCCATGAATGCCAGCAGAGAGTAAAGCAGTATAGAAATGCAGTATAGAACAAGTATCAGAAAAGTATCCAAGACGTTTCGAGAGACTGTCGGAGTATCAGAGCCCCCATTGGTGGGGACCACAGAGGGCATCCTAACTGGCCAGTAAGAAGGCATTACAGCAGTACCTGCTGGTGGGTCAGATGTCCCATCTCCTTGTATCCCAGGGCCAGTACCCTCGCCCCCTCACGGGACATCTCTTTGTGCACTTTGTCGTAGCTGCTTGGGCACTCAGAGAACTGCAAGACAGACACAGACAGACACAGTCAGACACAGACAGACACAGTCAGAGTCGTAGAAACTTCCAAGAGCTGAGCTCCCTCTTCCACCTGACCTCCGGCACCAAGACTTATGGATAGATTACGTTCACTGCTGTTGGGCAAAGAATGACAGCTCAGTCATCGAAATACAGTCCGGCATCTAATCCGAAAGTACAAAGCAGGACAGAAGTGCTGGAAACAGCTGCATAATATATAAAAGCGTGACAAATAAATAGTGAATGTACATCTAAACAGCGGTACACATGGTGTGGTATAAATAATGGGTATATACAGTATCTATGATTGCAGTAGCAGAGGAATGAGGGTTCGGCATATTGCTGATGGTATAATAAATCGAATCAGAACCAGAAAAGGGGACGAACGGTACCCTTTATGAAGACAAGGATGAGTGGTATGGGAAACTGAATGGGTGTGGCCTTTGTGGTGAGCTGGGGGGGGGGCTTGTTAAGGGGCAGATGTGGGGTGTGATGAGGGGCGGGGCCACAAGGGCACTGGGCCCAGCTGAAAGCTGATTGGCCCACAGCGTGCCCCCTCCCCTGTCACTCACTGATTCAAAACAAATCATTGGCTAATGATACTGTCAGCCGCTCCTCTTATGCCACCTTAAAAAGTCCTACAATCGCCCCTGGGGGAAATGCCGTTAGGTGAGATTTGTTGGATGCTGACTGGGAGTGACCCCAGTGTGGGGTGAGTCAGGGGTGAGTGTCCCGTGCGAGTGGTGAGAGGTAATCACCATTCCCCGCAGCGTCTCCGGGGCCCCCTTCACGGTGGAGATGTAGCAGAGCTCGGTGGAGCCCAGCCGCTCGTATGACGCCAGGACAGACATCCTCTTGAGGGCGCTGGCGAAGTGGAAGCGCTGGTGAATCTTCAGGCCCGGTGTCCTTATGGCCCGAGGGAACACCTTCTCGTCTGCGGGGGGCGACATCGAGACCTCAGTGCTGGAAAGGCTAAGTGTGCGAAGCACGGCCTTGCTGGGTAAACTGGGTAGTGTTCGCACATCCCGTCTTGCTCTCCATGTGACACGCAGGTGAGAACACAGGATCAGCTACTTCACAGCAGGTTAAGGAACAGACTCAAGACCTCAACGGTGACATTACTCTTCTGGTCATGGGATCTGAACCAACAAGCTTCTATGAGACTGAATCCAAAGAACAAAATGTTATCTCAAAAGAACTGGAGAAATTACAGTGCTTAGGGTAAGAGCTGGTCAGTAGCTTTGGCCACAGTCAGTTGCTTGGAAGAGAGGGCCAGCACTGGAGGAAATGTTAGCTGGATGCTGATTGGATATTTAGAGGCTCAGCATTGGTCGGCACGGACTCTGTACCTTTAGTGAGGGTCCAATCAGCTGCCGTCAGCATGGCCTTTTCCAACGGGTCCCCAACCAGCTGCCCGTCCTCCAGGGTGACCAGCGAGTGGCAGGTGGCCACCACCCTGTGAGTCTCCATTGGGATTTCCGAAACTGGCATCACCTCCTTCCCTTCCCTGCGGGACACCGGGGCAGGAAGCATGACTAACGGGGATGTCAAAGCCACACGGGAGGAGCCGCAATACACCCACCGTCCACGGGGGGGCGACATACCTGAGTCCGGCCACGCCCCTGACCACTAGGCTGTCGCTGGTCAGTGTGCCCGTCTTGTCGAAGCAGCAGACCTCCACCTTACCCGCGAATGGGATGCGGAAGGGCTCGGTGCAGAACACGTCTGCGGGGCGGAGGAAGGCATACGCGTTTACTCACGCTCTCACACTATCTCCCTAGTGAGAGGAAAACACAGGAAACCACTCACAGAGCTTGGCCAAGGCGATCAGGGAGGTGTTGACAGCCAGCGAGAGCTCGATGGGCAACTCGGGGGGGACCACAGAGGTGAGGATGAGGGTGCATTCCAGAAATAGCTTATACCGATTCCTGGTCAGGTCTCTGGTCCCTGGTGGGAGGTCATCATATCAAGAAACACCATCAGCCTTCACCAACACTGCATACGCCTCGCCACTGGCCAGTCTGTGTCCATCCATGGGCCGGCAGTCCCGCCGCACTCACCCTCTACCCACACGTAGACTGCCGCCGCAATGGCGAAGACCAGGAGGAAGAGGATGAAGATGAAGGTCTCGAGGTTGTTGGCCGTGACCCTCTTCACCCCGAAGAGGATCGTCCTCAGCAATTTCCCCTAAAAAGGATATAGTACAAACCCTGTCAGATATGTAAACTCAGATCCATAAACAAACTTTGCGATGGACGAAGGTGTAATTCGGAGGTTAATTTCCCAGCTGCTCACCTGGGACGTGTAGAACCCTGTCCTCAACACGTACGCCACACAGCCATTGTCCACAGCTGCCGAAAAACCAGGAAAAGATGTTTATTTTTGCAGCCTGGAGTTCAGCCCACTGAGCAGCGATCCAGCTGGTTGAGACGGACGGCCACCCTTTGCTCTCACAGCCGGTACCGCAGGGATGAATAACACCAGCCGGAGAGAGATGTAAAGCCTGCTGGAGTCTTCTCCCCCGCCTCAGCACCGCTACCGTAATTATTTTTACGGTGATTCACCTCAGACAGTGTTTCGGGCATAAATCAGCCGCTAATTAAAGTTTATTTCCAGAACCTGTAGGACGGATGCTCCTGAGACCCATGGCTGCCAAGTCCCGTAGTCTTAAATTAAGAACAATTACAGCTGCCGTGCAACAATGCACTGAATCATCCCAGAGATTTTACTGGGAACAACCTCAGCCCGCCAAGGTGGAAGCGAGCGAGAAGATGCATACGATTTGACAGACTTCCCTTTAGGGGGCGCCTGGGCATGCGTGTGCGGGTTCGGCACGCTCGCGGAGGTAACCGAGCGGAAACGGCAACGAGATGCAGTCAGGCAAGCGGAAGGACAGAGCAACTGCACTGACGTTTGAGTCCGGCGCTGGCCTTCTGAGGCGGGGTGTGCTGGACCACCTTGGTCCCACCAGAGATGACGTGAAGACGGGAATCAGACTGTAGGTCCAGGATCTCCTCAGGGTCCAGGTCCTCCACAGGCTCCTGGGAAAACAGGCAGATGAACGAGGAGTGGAGAGGCGGGCTGGGAGAGGCAAAAATGTTTCGGTGGGTAACGAAGGAGATACAGGATGCAGAGCTTTGCAGGTCATGGTATGGTGCTGCAAACAGGAGGTCATTCTGACCTTCATCTGCGGGACGGACTCTCCGGTCAGCATGGCCTCATCCACAATACAACGACCACGAAGCAGCAGCACATCACACGGAACCAAGTTTTCCTGGGGTGAGCGTCCTGAGGGGGAAGCAAAATGGAGACGCACACAGTCAATATGCAGCAAGACGCAGAACAGAACGGCATGACAAATGCACTGCACCGGAACCTTACCAACAGAAACGATGTCCCCTGGGACCAGTTCATCACTGGACACTGGCCTCCACTTCCTGTTCCTGTATACCTGTCAGCAAGTCCATACAAACCACAAAAGCTTCACAAGGGCCATAATACAGCCTCGCCGTAATCTTAAACTGGGAAAATCTTAAATAGGGAAATATGATTTTTAAAATAGCATTTCTTTGCTGGACAATTTGGTCACACGTGGCTGAAAGTGTGACGAGAGCCTGACCAGACCCCGCTAAGGCTGTGAGGGCGGCGTACCTGGATCATGTAGGGTTTATTGCCCATCCTGCGAATCTCAGACATGTTCCTCATCTGTTGTTGCACCAGAGAGGCTTCGAAGGCCACCAGCATGAAGAGAGTGAAAACACTGTAGTACCAGTACTCGTCAAGGCACCAAAGCCCCACGCAGAACACCTGAAGGCGTAAACACACGTGGACTATAAGCACCATATCCTGGCGAATACCCGCACCAAAATGTCAGAACCATGAAGGTGACAACATACTTCAAGCAAAGTCCACACGAAACGAAACTGAACACGTCGGCAAGAAAAATCTGTCGCAAGCTTAAAAGGCCTCTGCCACTTTGTTCATGCTATGGCAAGTCACAGCCCTAGAGGGTGCAGAATGTTTTCGAAGCAGCAGACCCACATAGAAAGTGTATTGTGACCCTCCCAGCTCCCAGCCAATGAGGAACACAGAATACCTGGTACAGGTGCTCTGGGAGCTGAGAGGAAGCAAAAACGTGGACTGACCAGAGTTCGCTGAGGACTGTGTTTGGAAACACTGGTCTAATACTAGCAGCAGCAAAGACAAGGAAGCTAGCAATGTACACTGCAATCACGGTTACATGCTAACGAAACACCTGCATTTCAGGGAAAACAAACGGTTACGACATTTACATAAATTCTATATTAATTTACCCCAATTAAAGTTATGCACGGTGAAAAGAATGCCGGTAACTGCATAATTAGTCCTGCTGACCAACCCCACGGTGTCACATTCGTGTCAGCCAATCGTGGACAGTGGGTGGGATCAGAACAAAAGAAAATTTTCACCACGGAGACCCTGCACAGCTGGTGCAGCAAAACAATGATCACCGCTCATATGACGTCATTTAGCTAAAACACCATCGATTTTGTTGAAGTGTCTGGCCACCTTAACACTCCCCACACTGAACGCCTAGGGTAGTAAAGACACATGTTCTACAGCAGTGTTCAGGAATCAGCACCTATAAAAAATAATTTCAGGAAAGTTCCTCCTATCCACCATATCCAGAATACCTCCACCACATCAGGACTGTAACAATCCCAAACACCAGGACTTCACTATTCCATCCAGACTGTAACCTCCCCACATCTGTATCCAGGCCAGAACACTCCTTCCTCCACTCTCTCTCTCTCTCACGCACAAACACACCTGGAAAACAAAGAAGGGCGCAGTGGCCCTCTCTTTGAACAGCTCCAGGAAGTCAGGCACCACCATCTCCGCGCGGTTGCTGCCGTAGCGCTTCTCCGCTGCCCGTAGCTCCACCTCTTCCTGGTAGCCCCGCCAGGACTGGAAATAGCCCATGGGGTGTCTCACCGGAAACGCCACGGGCTGGAAACGGCGGCTCTCCCTGCTGTCGAACACATAGCGGATCTTCTGGAACTCGAAGGAGAGGATCCTTCTGCCATCCTCCTCCTGGAGGGGGCGACGGAGGCATTCAGAAACAAGGGCCACCATGTCCAGAAGAAGACACACACATGCATACACGAAAGGCTTCTATAGAAAAATCAAATGCATGTGTTTGATGTTCCCATGGCAACCAAGTGAATGATGTCATTGTACAGACAAGTCATACATCAACATCTTTCTAATGCATTGATAGAAGTGTGGCCCAAGATTTCATACAGCAAATCTGGATATAATCTTGGTGATGCAGAGGGTTGTGATCAGGCACATGAACTAGCACTAGCAGACCTGAAAATCCACCTGACTGTCACCCTCCTCCCCCACTGCCCGCAGCTCCACAGTACAATGGGCAGGCATGTGGAGACAGCAAGTGCTCACCTCATCTCTCTGGAGGGGCACCAGCTCAGCAGAGCCATTGTTGGGGGTCGGAATGACCTTCGCGAGGGTGGCCTTGTTTGGATCTGGCTCCTGTATGCGCACGCACACACACAGACAGACACAGATTCGCAGGGACTGCAGATCTCAAGATGACGAGTTAGACTGACAGAGCAGGTCCTGTCACCCAGCATGCCTTGCGGCTCGGCCAGATGTTCGAGCCTAACAAGGCGACTCTGTCAGATTAATTCACACATCAGTTAGTATTCTGTCCTAAAACTGAAACGGAAACCTCTGTACGTCATTGCTTTTACAAAGCACGCAAAACAAACGCAATTCATCGAGTGTGTAGCTCCATACACCTATGACAACTTCATTTATAAAAAAAAAATAGCTTCAAGTGCCTGGTGATAAGTCTGAAGGGTTGCTGTGGCTACTATCACATTACACGAAGAAGAGAATGGAGTTAAGCCCTATTACTACAGTAGTTTTCTCGGAAAAGATAACAGATATGAAAAGCCAAACAGAAACAGAAATGCGAACTTTCTTTGACAGTCGTACCTTGGCGCAGGTGAGCCAGCAGTGCGCGTGTACGGACCAGTAACCCGAGAGCGCGGTCAGGACGTGCGCGATCCCGATGGCGGCGAGCGCCAGAAGGCCGGCCTCCGGGTACTCGGCCGCTCCGTACACGACGAGCCACGCGTAAAGCCAGCCCGGGTACAAGAAGGCGACGAACGGCAGCACAGTGCCATGCAGCAGCCGCGGCCTGCGGCGATACAGCGACACGGAGCTGACGAGCTCGTCGCTGGCCTCTCGATCGTAGCTGTGATTCATCGCGGCTGAATTGCGGTGCTCCGGAATCCCGTCCGCAGCCACGTCTTCCTGTTTTTTAGTATCGTTCATTCTCGCTTGTCCCTTCTTGCCGTATCCCCCCCCTTCCCGTACTCTCCGCCACCCCCTGGCAAGCGCTGTTGGTAAAGAGACGCTTCTCCCTCACGATCCAGCGGTCCGGCGTCCAGACTCCGTTCCCTGCCGTCTATCGCGCACGGCAGCTTCCGTGTACGCAAGCACGCAGGTTACGTGAGGCGCTCAACTCCCACTCGTCACGCCGAGCATCCAGAAAATTGACCCCCACCGGGAAAGTCGACCGAGGGGCACCGTGACAATACATTATTACAGCAAACTTAAAACAGGTTTTGCATGTTTGCGGGAGTTTATACTGAGTAATACATTATAGCCTATTTAACCTGGATTTTTATTTCTAAGGTATTGTGTAAAAGTTCAGATGACTACATGTCGGTGTGATGTGCGTTATACTTTTCATAGATGATACAGTTCGATTGTGTGTTTAAATGAAAGATTAGTTAATATTCCGCAAGTCACAAAAGACACTCTGGCTCCTTTAAAAATCTTTATCCTCACATGGAAACGCATGATTGGTGGTTGTAGAGTATGACGTAAAGAAACGACCAATCGGAGTGGAATATGTCCCGTCTCTTTTGCCGAAACGCTAGAGTTTGACCAATGAAATCAAGCGATGGCGTAACCGAACTGTACTTCCTTTTTGCAACCTGAACATCGACCTTTTCCCGGTGTAACTCGGTTCAAGCTTAAACCATGTGAGTATATGCAAAGGAATTAATACATCGAGGTTCAAGATGAATGAATGAGTTTGTTTGTTTATTTGAATTCACTTTAGTGGTAGCCTTACGTTTTCTGGTATAATAAACTGACAATGATGACATGAAATTAAATGTTCAAGACGTTATTTACATTTTCATACTGTGTGGTTGTGACTTTGACGAACATCATTCTTGGCATCGTGGCAGCTATAGCCGTCAAGTCTCCCGTTTAGGCCGGGAATCTACCGTATTTTACCCCTCTTTCCCGCCGTCCTCCCGTATTAGTATTTTCTCGTAAATCTCCCGTATTATAATATCATTTAAAAAAAATTCCTCTGCCTCTCCAAACTGAACTGTCAGTAGCCTCGCG
>JAOYFF010000046.1:15655472-15667593 GCA_025773925.1 Cryptomyrus ogoouensis | reverse complement strand
GGGGGGGTGTGTGTGTGTGTGGGGGGGGGGGGGGGTGCGGGGGGGGGGGGGGGGGCGCCGGCTTCAGGTATATATTTCATTGTGGGGACAAAATGACCCCACGATGTTTTAAAAACCTGTTATTGTGGGGACCGTTTTTTCAGTTCCCACAAGAAGAAACTCGATTTTATTAAATTCTGTGACAGCAATCAAAGAACTAAAAATGCCAAAAGTCTTGTATTTTTATTGGTTACTTATGGTTAAGGTTAGGGCTGGATAGGGGTTAAGGTTGTCTTTGTTGGGAGTAGGGTTTTTCCCAAAGAAATGAATGGAAGGTCCCCAAAACATATGAATACAAACGTGTGTGTGTGTGTGTGTGTGTGTGAGAGAGAGAGAGAGAGAGAGAGAGTAGCTTCAGTGCTGTTGCGTATGTCAGTGCCACCCTCTGTTCTGAGAGTTGATACCAACATATCAGTCATGCTTAAAGGGGCCTTTGTTTTACTCTACATGCAAAAAGTTAAACTGCTACCTCCTCAAATTATTCTGCAAAATGCCTCACAGGTCGCTTTTGTAATCAGACAGACAAACTTTTTTTTTCTGAGGAAGATCGAAAATGGCCAGTCGGCATCCAGGAAAGGTATTAGTTAGAGCAAAGGGATGCAGATCATGGCTCGTGGCACACGTGCAAGCATCACCAGGGTGTGAGATCACGACTGGACTGTGGGAGTGTTCCCAAGCAGGCAACCTAAGGGTTCTGCTCTTGGAAACAAGCACAGAAAAAATGAAGGGCTCACGGCCAGGGCTGAAATCACACTGTATTGGAAGGGTGTACAGATGACAGACATCACACTCGAGCAAGGAGACGGACCTGAAACATGAAGCCACCTGCGAGTGTCAATGGGCCACCCAAGGGGGGGGTGTCCATCTGCCCCTCCCCCTCAAAGTCCCCAAATTCCTACCCCCTAGTGCAACCCATTCTGTGGCAGAGATGGAATTTTCTGGTCCAGAAAGTAAAAATCCAGACCAAGATTTTGTTTCAACCAACCAGTTGAGTACTCTGTGACTGTGACTCTTTATACTCAACTGTTTGGTTGAAACAAAATCCTGGTCTGGATTTTTACTTTCTGGACCTGAAATTTGCACGTCTGCTCTCTGCAGAAGGGGACACAGCATCTCTCGCCAAACGCACACACACGCACACACATGGGCAGACTGATCCCAGTTTGGAGGGAAACCTGTAAAATGATTCTCTCTCTGCTCCGGGCTGGGGCTCCTCACGGAATTGTCCGACGCCATGCAGGCAATCATTACATATCCACGTCACACCATGCGGTAACATAAATACTTCAATACAGATGAATTTGAAAATACAGGCACAAGAAAACAGTACAAAATACTCCACCAGGGGGCTCTGAGGGACGTGCGATGGCTTTCAAGTACAAAGCAATAAAATGGCAGTGACAGCACCAACACTGGAAGCTATAAGCTTATCTACAGTAATAACACAGTCTTTTATTTTACACCAGAATATGCTATGTTCTCGTTCGATTTTGACTTCCTTCTCATGAAACTTGTTTGTCCGAGTGCAGTTTGCCGTTTCATGCGAATGACAGAACAACATTCCAGAAGGTTCCCATGTGCCTCCTCCTCATTCGTTAAAAAAAAAAAAACCCTGTGAAACTTTATTTTTCACCTTCTTGCTAACCCTGTGACCGAGTATGACCCTGTGACCCTGGTTACTTCTGTCCTTGCCAAGGACAGCAACGTTGTGCTTGTTCTCAGAAAGTGTGAACGCTTATTCCAGTCCTTCCCTATTGTAACGTGAATCCCACTTGAATCCTTAAGCTTAGTGGCAGTCTTTATCCTGACCAGCTCAATTAACAGGGGTGTATATAGCAGTGGAGCCAAAGGGACACTGGGCCCAGCCGAAAACTGATTGGTCCCCAGAGTGCCCCGTCCCCTGTCAATCACCGATTCAAAGCACATCATTGGCTAATGATAAGGCTGGCCTCTCACCCCTTTCAATCAACAACCAAACTTAACTAACATAACATAAGCCAAAAGCTACTCTCAGCGTTTTTATATAATCATAACATAAGGAATCACTTTAACTGGATGCCTCTTGGAAATGTGTCTGGGTAAGTTAAGTTTAATTCTTGTCAAAACCTTTATAAATACAGAACAACCGAAGTAGTTACAAATGTCATTTAAAATATTCTGACACAAAGCATAATAACACTGTGGCACAAGCGTTCACAAGGAGTTCACTAGGTAATGGAATCCCCCTGCTTCTGGACTGAATACCCTGAGTGCACACTCTGTTCCTCACTTCAAATCTACACTAAGTGTGCACTATCACCCTCACCCTCAAACTACACTTGGTGCACAATGGAGTCCTCACCGTAAACTGACAGTACACTACCATAGGTGCACACACAATCGTCACCCTATACCTACTCTTGGTGCAGTCATGCTAGTTTGAGGGTGAGTATTATAATACACACACTATAATCCTCACCCCAAACTACTCTTTGTACACGCTGATCTTCAGCCTCGGTACAGCGACTGCATGACCCTGTAGAAAATCCAGACATCACTGCCCATGAAGATCTTCAGATCGCTTCCTTCGCTTTGGTTCAATCAGCGCATGCACCCCCCTTAGAGTACGGAACAACCCCAATCAAACACACGTTTTCACCCTCATGAGCGCAAGAAATAATTTTTCCGCAGAAGGCTCCCTAAAACAGGGTTACACCACTCCAGTCCTTTTGATTGGCTCCTGATGCACAGTTCTAACACCACACAGAGGCTACTCACTATCCAAATAACTACTTAAATAAAGCAATTAAGTACTGAGGTTGAGTGGATGTGGCACACCACCCCGGACCAGAACCGGAGCTGTTTACCCTCAGCCCAAACCGGACCCGTACACATGTGATATTAACCACGAGACCTTTACCTCATCTCCTGCCACCGGTACCACCAGTGAAATGACCCGCCCATCCCATAATGCAATGAGGCATTTCAAAGTGACCCCCTCCCCCTGTATCCACGAACCCTCTGAACAGCCTCCCCTGACAAGGGTCTGCTCTGATGTGGCCAGAGGTAGATTAATAGTCCTCGGGTGGGACGGAATCTCAAACATGCCCAGACGGGAGCGCCGATATATAAAAACCGCCCTTTGGCCGGCCGTCTCTCTGCCTGGAATGCCTGGCTCGTTGGACCGTGAATTATTAAGTCCTGGGGTCACGGTACTGCCTCTGGATCCACCGCAGTCATCTTCTGCTCAGTCTGCCGGGATCATTTCCGCTGTGTGTTGGGGGACTGGGCAGGCCTGAGAAATGCCCGTCGCCACCAAAGGTCGCCTTACCTAAACCAATCCAACAGTTTCATTTCTAATGCAAACACGTCCATTTCAGCAGTGCTTGACTTCTCTAGGGTTTGGCTGGATTTGCACTTGATTTAAAACCTGAAACCCCCAGGTAAAGAAGCCTCCTGTTTCGATAATAGTGTGACAATCGGATACCAGCGCACCCTGCAGGTCTGGAGGACCAGGGCCTGTTTTCCTGTGGGCTCCGAGGGTCCTGTGCATGGAAAAGCCGGGGAGGATCCTTGTAGACGGAGGCCAAAACGGCCGGCAAGTTCATCCGTGTTTCACACGAGTGTCTGAAGTGCTGCGTCTCTTGGTGAGGGGTTGTCACCATAAGGGAGTCAACGAGGGGAATTTGAAAAACGACTGATGGCTCAGGTTAAGAGCAGTGTTTGGAAACACCAGGAGTTCTGTTAGAAATGCTCAGTGATGAATATGAAGGTGTTTTAGTTAGGGTGCTCTTCACAGTCTGCAGGACAATACATTTTTCAGATATATTTACGGTTTCATCAAATGCTGTTTTCAGTGCTAAGCTAAGTCAAGCTAGTTGGGGTTCAGGATACATTCACGTTACATTGCAGGGTTTGCATGAAGTGTTTTACAGACACATTTTCAATGGGTCCATTGACACAAGGTTCTCCAACCATTTAAAATGGGGCGTGTGATCTTTTGGGAGTCTCTGGACTGTCGTTAAGGTGGGGGGGGTCCTTTAAAAAAAAAAAAAAAGGAACAGGAGGCAAGAATATGTGAGGCTTGTCCACCACCTCAGGTTGGGTAGATGATGCAGTTTGTTACGGAGGGGTTGGGGGGGAAAGAGCAGGGGTCTGGGGGTCAGGAGGTGAAGTAGGAGTTCTGCATGGAGTAGAGGCGATCGATGGGGTTCCCCACCCTCCCTGTCAGAAGTCCTCCCTCCGCCGTTGCCAGGAGACAGTCGCCAAGGTGACTCAGGCTTCCGTCGCTGTCAAGGTCGTGGAACACTGTCTCCGAGTCTGGGATGAAAGGAGGGAGGATGGAAGAGGAAGTGAGGACAGTGGAGAAAATAGGTTTGGCACCTTGGGGCCGGTTCTGCATTGACTTCCCCGGATGACGAAACATTACAAGGTCACTTGCGGTGTGGATAAAGAGGCCGAGATTGGGACCTGATTAGTGTGACATTTGACCAGACAGGTTACAGCAGACATGAGGTTAACGAGGCAGACAGGAGGTGATGGTCACCTGACCCAGCATAGCTGAGGGAGGGGAACGTGGCTGGTGGGAGGGGGGAGGGAGGAGATCAGATCTTGGTCATGCTCCAGTACTTATGTGTGGACAGCAACGCAGAGGTCAAGGGTCACAGTGAGTTATAAATATCCCAGGACTGAGCTCTCAGTGAAGGTAACGTCCAGAATGGCGTGTGTGAGGTCTAGGCCCACTTGGGACTCCTCACCGTAGTGCAGCTGCTCGGGTCCAAGCTGCGGCGGCGTGAGCCCGTGGCGGAACGGCTCGCCCCCGTATATGTTGGGGTCCAGAGCCAGCAGCTGCTGCCGTGGCAATGAGGGGTACGGCATCAGCCCGTCCAGGCCGTGACCGCTGGAGCCATCTGGAGAGAGGGAGGGAGGGAGAGAGAGAGAGAGAGAGAGAGGGAGAGAGAGAGAGAGAAAACAGTGAGGAGAAATGAACAAGGACTGAAGATTACTGCCCAGCTGGGACATTATTATTATTTTCATATATAATCAGACAGACACTCATGTTGTATATAATCATACAGATTGAGGGAGGGGCTTTCTCAAGCAGGACACCGCTGATTCCTTCCCGTAACCGAGGTTGGGACCGTAACCGTGTCAGGTCTCACCTTCGCTGTCGTCGTTGCTCTGCCGGCCCCCACGACTCGGCCCCCGCCGCCCCCCCCCCAACTGCTCTTGCTCCTGCTGCTGCTGTTGTTGCTGTTGCTGCCGCCGGGCGATCTTCTTCATCTGAGACAGACACACACAGGCACACTCAGATGCGTCAAACGCAGCACGCACACACTGCGCTATTCACAAGCCCGGACACTAAATATCACAAACGGATGGAACACATACCGAAAAATACAAGCACATGTAAACTGGCGATTTGAAACACACAAGTACTAATGCAGCTGGAAAAATGGTCAAATGAGAAAACCTAAACTTCCTAAAAAGAGGTGTAGTGTCGGTGTGTGCATGTGTGTTTGTGGGCACTGCGTACACAAATGTGTGTATGTGAGTATGCGCATGTGTGTGTATGTGTGGTGCATGTGTGTGTGTATGTATATGTGTGTGTGTGTGTGTGTGTGTGTGTGTGTGTGTGTGTGTCTGGGTGTGTGTCTACTTTTTTACCTTGGCTCTCTGGTTTTGGAACCACACCTGCACGACTCGCACAGTCAGACCCGTCTCAGCTGCCAGGGTCTCCCTGACCTGAGAGACAGAGAAGACAGAGCTGGGAGGAGCGTGTGTGTGTGTGTGTGTCTGGGAGACATACACAGACACTGCCAGTGCATTGAGCAGTGTGTCTCTGTGTGGCTACCTGTATACATGCATACGGCTGCAAGAAAACAACCAACTTGATCTGCACTGTATGTGACGGACACGCACCTTGCGGCAGGGCTTGGACGACACCTCGAAGGAGGCCTTAAAGGCGCGGCGCTGCTGCGTGGTCAGGATGGTCCGCGGCCGCTTGGAGCGCTTGTGCTCCTTTGCGTCGTCGCCGCCCTTCCCCAGAGAGCCGCCCCCTCCATCCTCATCCTCGCTCTTCACTGTGCACGGGACCAGCGCATTTCAAGAGAAAGCAGCATGTTTACGCAGCAAAATAGTGGGAATAAATAGTAAATAGTGGGAATGTTCCATGCATCAAAACAATGCATATTTACAGTGATTTCAAAATAACATCCTTATTTGGAAAAAAAAAAGTGTGTATACAAAGTATTAGCATTATACGTCCAGGCAGGCTAACAAAACCACTGGAGGTATCCAATGTTCTGAATTCTTCGTGCCCCATATATTACTGTAATTATGGTAATGATCCACTGTAGCTAAAATGACAGCTGAATCATACCTAATTTAGCGCCTATTTTGTGTGTCTGGGTCTGGCCCGCCGAATTGATTGGTGCATGAAGGTCACCTGACTCGGTGGGGGCGGGGCTGATGGCCGCCAGCATCTCGCGCTCCTTCTCGTAGTCGCCCCTGCAGAGCAGCTGCCCCTCCTTGAGGACGAACTCGTCGCCACGCTGCAGGCGCCGCTCACATTCGCAGCAGCTGAAGCAGCCCAGGTGGTACACCTGGCCCAGCACACGCATGATGAGCTCCGAACGGCCGATCACCTGCAGGCAAGAGCTGCACTTCCGCACAAAGAGCCTGCAGCCAAGCGGGGGTGAAAAGGGGGGGGGGGCGGGCTTATGCTTAGATACTTCATGTCACATTATAGCAGTATTTCCCAATCCAGTCTTGGGGGACCCGCAGACAGTCCACGTTTTTGCTCCCTCCCTGCTTCCGAAAGGAGGAAGCAAAAATGTGGACCGACTGTGAGTCTCCGAGCACTGGATTGGGAAACGCTGCATTATACAGGTTTTGGGGCAGTGTGTGGCTCTGTGCCTGTGATTCAAATTCCAGTGTTAGCAGAGTGGTTTTACTTGTTGGGCCCTTGAGTGAGGCCCCTAACTGTGTCACCCTGCCTTTTTGAATGTAAATAGCTTTGAATAATAGCTTCTGCTAAGTAAATAAAATGTAAATGTATTCTTCTGTAATCATGCTAAGGACACCTTTAGAGGAGAATAGTATTCATCCAGTGAGATGTCTAATGGAATGTCTAATGAAGCACTGCAAACCAGTCCTCAGGGATCCCCAGACAGTCCACATTTTTGCTCCCT
The DNA here is from genome assembly GCA_025773925.1 of Cryptomyrus ogoouensis. Lineage (NCBI taxonomy): Eukaryota > Metazoa > Chordata > Actinopteri > Osteoglossiformes > Mormyridae > Cryptomyrus > Cryptomyrus ogoouensis. The sequence goes on along the minus strand of JAOYFF010000046.1, from coordinate 15,660,382 downwards.
CACAGCCAATCAGAAACACCAAATATCTAGTATTGATGTACTGGGAGCTGGGAAGGAGCAAAAATTTAGATTGTCTGAGGGTGCCCCAGGACCAGGTTGGGACACAATGGTGTAAAGAAAGCAGAGTCCGGATCCTGCTGCAGAGCAGCTCGGCTGAGCTGGAAAGAGTCTCAGTAACGAGGTCCGGCCCCGTGGGCCCTGGAGTGGAGGCTGGAACATCTGCCTGGGAAATGCTGGTCAGCCCACCAGGCGACATAAGCAGCTGCTTAGGGCGCCACCTTCTGAGGGCAGGCCGCAAGCCGATGTCACATTATCCCAGATGGAGCGCAAAATGACACTTCCTGCGATGGAATTTAGCTGGTTAGTTTGGTACGGCGCCGTGTGCGGGGCGGCTCCAAGGGCAGCGCTGTCACCTCACACCACCCACGCTGGGGATGCTCTGTGTGTGCGGCTGCATGCTCTCCACGTGCCATGGGGTTTTCCTCGCACAGCCCTAGGACATGCTCTTGGGCTGAAAGGCTGTCCCTAAATTTCCTGTAGTGTGAGATTGGATTGGAACCCGACCTGGTGCCCTGCGCTGCCTGGGATGGGCTCCAGCCCCCGTGACCAGGACGAGCAGCCAGAAGATGGATGGACTCTTCGCACAAGTCAGTAACAATATTGCGAAACAAACCCAAGGCAGTGGGGTCAGGAACTGGCAATAACGACCCAGCAGAGAGTCACAGACTTAACTGCTCCGTTAAGTAATTAGTCAAATGGTCACATTACTCTGTCAAATGATAATTAAAACGGGGAGAGTAACGGCGACCCGGCCTTGGGGGTCGGTGCTGAAGGTCATTCAAGGTCGTGAGGGGGGGCGATGGTGCATCTTCCTGCCTCAATATCACGCCAAGATCCAGGTTCACCTACAGCTTCAGGCGTAAACAGAAGCTTTGCTCTCTCTGGTAGAGCGTCCCCTGCCTGTAACTCCTGGTACTGCGGCTTTAAGGGGGTAGGGCTGGAGATCCTGCAGCCCTCTTCTGAGACAGGCTTTCAGAACACCAGGATGAGTCAGAGTCTGACCTGGGGTCACTTAAGAGCCCCAAGCCTGTGACCCGTCAGCATTGGAATGACCCTCCTGGTCCGGGGCTTTATCTCGCCACACAAAGCAGGCCTAACCAGCTCCAACCTTCCACAATCCCCACTCTCTATTCCGCATTTTAATCATGCAGAGCCTTTAATTAATTATGTGCCACAGAGCTGATGATTAAATTCTGGACGTGATTTGATGCCCCCCCCCCACCCCCCACGCACCCCCCGACATTTTGGAACTATGGTTTTTATTAAGCATTTTTAAATCTTTATATTGATAAAAAAATGTTTAATTTATAATACTGCATTATTTATTTATTGTTGATGCAGTGAATGATGAAGTACTATGACTTCTATCCCACGGAAATCAGTAGCCAAACCAATTAGCCGAATTCATTTTCACTGCTGGCTTAGGACATAGAATAACGCCAGTGGGTCACTAGGTCTGCAAAACAGATTCAGTCGTTTCTCGTGCCGACTTCTCATTGTGGGAACAAGACGGTGTAACGTGTCTTAATGAACACTAGGGGGCGCTAGCTGACTTCAGTTTGAGGAACAGTGACACTACATTAATACCAAAATAAGCCAACTTCTATTTTTTTGCATGCAAAAATGCAGACAGAAAATTGTCTGCTTTTTAGATGACCTGTGTATCTCATTCCCTCTTCTCTTTTTCTTTCCTATATCTTGTGCGTGTGTGTATATATATATATATAATATTATATATAATATATTTTTTATATATATATATAAAAATATATATATATATATTATATATAATCACAGGCCAATACAAATAACCTGATATAGGCAATTGACTATATGGACTGAGTGATAAGTACATACCTCAGCCAATTATATAGATATATATATAGATTCAAGATTCAAAGTTTTATTGTCATATGAACAAGTGCAATGTAGAAAGTAGTATGAAATTCTCGCTTGAATCCCTTCTCCACATACTGCAGAAGTCACACCTTTCCGTCGGTCTCAATTCATTCTTTTCTTTGAGTCCCAAGCCTTGTACAGAGAGATCTGATCCGGCCTGCTGTCAGCCAAACCCTCACCAGGAGAAGCGATGAAGATGATGATGAAGACGACACTGATTTCAATATGTTCTCGATCCCTTGATTTTGCCACCCCTTTTCATCTTCTTCTCAAATCCTTTGTGTGCCCCCCCCCCCCTGCATTTTCTGTCACCGTTCCCTGTTCTCCCAGTCCCCCCACCCAACCCAGTGAAACTAATAAAGATGGGATTAATTAGATTGTTGTTTAAACAGTGCGAAGCCGCAGACAGACGCTGTAAACTCATAAATAGGGATTGAGGATGCCATGAGGTTAATCTCTACCCACTCCCCGCACGTCACTCTCACACACTCGCCGCCGACCGTCCGCAAGGCCACACCGCTGCTATTAATTACAGATTAATCGTCGATTTGTGCTATTGCAGCCGTCCGTTTGTGGAGGACCGGGGGGTTTGGTGGAAGGGCGACCTGCGAGCCCGTGTGCTCAGGACATGTGTGCGTGTGACCCTATAAAATGGACAGAGTCAGCAAATACGATAAGAAATTCACACAGTACCAGAACACGCTGAAAGTGCACAGGATCCCAAGCAGATTACTGAACACATTGGCGGGTTCCTGTTCACACACACACACACACAGTGGCACATTCTCACACACAAGGCAACGCCAGCTTGCCGTACAAACCATCTATGACAAAACGCATATAACAATATGACAGACGTTAAAAACGCTCAGTAGGACACAGGATGGGATGGGGAGAGTGGAAGGAGGAGACTGGGAAAGAGGGAATGGCAGAGGGAGGGGTGTGGAAGACCCCGACCGCGAGTGAAGAAGGTGTCGCTCCCCAAATCCGGCTGAGGGGGGACGGAGCCAGGTCGCCTCACTAAACCCTCTTAGCTCGGGCCGTGAGACGGTCCGGTCCAGAATGCAGCTGCTCCGTCCCAGCCCGTCTGCCAGTCAGCCGGGGCGCCCCCCACATGCCATGTGACAGCGCACCCCCGCCGTGAGCCACACCTGTACCCACTGCACGCCGGCAACCCGAGGGGGCTGCAGATGTGGACAAGCGTGTCCCGCTTTATGAGGGACCTTTGCTTTTCTATTAGACCAGATGCAGGGTTTCAACACCCGCAATGGAACCAATGTTGTACTGGTGGTGTGTGTCTATAGATAAGATTAACTTTGTTGATTTTGGGGGGGGGGGGGGTTGTGGAAAGAATCAATTCAGTATGTAAGCAGAAGGAGAGCTATGAGAGTTGTAAAACCAGACTGAAGCACAGAGTGACAGGCCGTAGGGGGGGGTCGGGTCGGGGGGTTGATAGAGAGCAGTAGATCATTGGGGTATTTTTTTTTCTTTCTTAAATCGATTATAATCTCTCCGCTGGTCGCAGACAGGCAGCAGGCCGCAGACAGGCAGCAGGTCGCCTCCGTGTGAGGAGATATGAATACAGATGGCTGGGCTCTTTACACACTGACAGGTTTTACTGCTCACATACTCCACTAAACGGGGCTGTCTGATCACCCCCCCCCCCCCCCCCTGTTCTAAGTGTGACATGTGAGCCCATGAGTACTGGGACGATGGGCTAAAACTGAGCCTGGGGGTGTCTGTGCTTCAGATGGGGGGAATTTACCTACTGCAGGCATGTGTGTGTTTGCGTGTGTGTGTGTGTGTGTGTGAATGTGTGTGTGTCGAGAAAGGAATGCTGGGAGATTTTAATAACACAGAAGCAGTACAGGGAGATTTAATAAAAGGAGATGATGTGATTACTGAACACTGGCTCTGTGCCACCTACACTCACAGAGCAATATCCGCTCTCGCTGTTTTGCGCGCGCGCGCACACACACACACACACACACACACACACACACACACACACACACACACACACACCGTGCCAGGAATCGCTGAAAGGCACACAATGCGGCAATAAAACTACAGAACCGGAGAGATGTTACATAATGGGATGTGCAGTGGTTATGGGGAAGATAGACTGGACCATCCTGCCGGATCAGTCTCCGTCTCTCCATCTCACAGCCCCTGCCACAGGCACCCTCCGCGCCCCTCAAAGCCATCTGCTTCCCCCCAAAACAATAACTTCCAAGACCCTAAACTGCTCACATAAGGCCAGTCTGTCCAGGGTGATGGAGCTGGGGAAGCCCATGGACCCATAACCCGGATGTTATAGGTTCGAGTCCCAGGAGGAACCCCCTACCCAATGCCCACATGCATGACACCCACCCTGAGTGACACAGCCTGCCATCCGCACTACCGAAAACCGCAGGTCGCTTTTGGAAAGAGGCATCAAAGACGTGACTAGAATCGCATTCTCACAGAAGTTTCCAGCAGCCATTGTGTGGCACCCCCTGTGGACGCTCATATAACCTGACGACACGCGTCATCTGGGACTGTGTGCGACGCCGTTCATGCCTAGCCGCCATCATTGATACGTGACCCATCCCCCCCATGTCTGCTGATTCCAATGTACGTGTTCCACCAGGGTATTGGGTCAAAGCCCGTGGCCTGTGGTGCTGGATTTCACGCCGCCATCGTGTGTGGTCATGAGATTTGCTGGACCTCAGCAGCCAATGCGAGGTCCTCTTTTGGCCATGAGCGTCCCTGCACTTACGAGGGTGGTGTGTGTATGTGAGCGACTGCATGTATGTGTGTGTGTGTGTGTGTGTGTGTGTGTGTGTGTGTGTGTGTGTGGTGGGTAAGACTAGTGCTGTTGGTTTTGATAAAACAACTAATCCCTGAGCCACCAGGACGCAATATCCTGTCTGGCCGTTTCTCATTTCCTGTCTTCTGCAGGAGCAAAA
>JAOYFF010000046.1:15609076-15655372 GCA_025773925.1 Cryptomyrus ogoouensis | reverse complement strand
CTTCATCTACTCTATCTTATTATCCGTCGACTGTCAGAAATGATTGTCCTGCCAGGCCTTTTTACCTTCACGGCCTTTCAGAAAAGAAAAAAAAAAAAGGGGGGGGGGGGACTCCTCGTTGCCTAAGAAACAGAAGATACAGCAAATCTGTTTGAGAATGTCAATGGTGTTCTCCCCCCCCCACCCACCCGCCTCCCGCCTTTTTGTTGCGCCTTTTATTATTCCAGATTTAATAAAACCAGGGCAAGCAGCTCGTTCTGCCATGAAACATTTATTAGCTGCCTGTAATGAAATTGTTGTTGGGGGGGTGGGGGGGGGGGCAGGGACTCACGCATATTATGCAAAACAGCAGTAATAATACAGGAGACTCAACGCCCCCCCAGCCTGCACATCTTCTCGTAACCCTCCTTACAGGCCTCTTATTTCCAACTTTCTTTCCATCTTTTCTTTTTTCTCCTCTCCTCTCTCCCTCTCTCTCTCTCTGTTCTTCTCCGTTTCATTCTCCACCACCTCTGCCTTGTTTCTGCCTCAATTTTGCCAGCTGATGCTCCACACAGAAAAGTGTGTGCCCCTGTACTTGGGGCGCTTCACTGGTGCTTCCTCGTTGGGAACTTTCTAGGTTTGCGGCCTGCCACAGGCCACCAATGGCCACCGACGTCACCCAAGCCACAAACCAGACCCTGCCAGCCTCTGACTCGGTGGTCAGTCGATTCACTAACTGAAGCCTTGCATTAGCTGGCAATTGACACATCAGGGTTTTGCTGAGGTGGTATCATGGTTGCTTGGGCAAGAGAGATAACGACTAGTCAAGGGAAATGAATCTCATATCCATACTTATTTATTACGCTGAGCAGGGCCCCCATCCAAAGCAACTGTCCTTCGGGTCTGCATACACGTATCATTCCAGCCAATGAGAGCCCTGTGCAAGTTTACCATGTGACACCTGTGGTAAACAGAGCTACAAGATGGGCGTGGTGGCCACTGTAACTCCTTTGGGACCTCAGCCTGTGTGGGGACCTCTGTTTAGCAAAGATGTGGGTAATTATCACCTCCCACCCCCCCCACCCCCACCCCGTATGCCTGAGGCAGAGAAGAGGGGTGACAATTAAGAGCAAACGAGAGATAAAGGAGGGAGATAAACGGATTGGTGTCATTGCGACTATCAATCTCGCAGAGGAGCGGAAATGAGGTTTACATCAAAGAAATATGATTAAGAAGCAGACAGTGATGAACGAGGCCAAGGGGAAGGGGGTTAGGGGTAAAAGATTAAGAGGGGGATGGTGGGGTAGTGAAAAGGAGAGGGGGCAAGACTGAGGAGGAGAGGAACGAAGGATCGGGGAACAGAGCACGACAGAGGGGATGTGAGAGAGAAGGCAGGGCTGTTGGGTTTCCGACAGGATCGACATAAGCTCGCCTTCTGCCACCCCGTTGCAATGTGGCATCCTGCCAGACGGGGGAGCTCTTCCTGAGATGTGCGGTGTGGTTTAAAAACGCCTGTCGAGTTCCTGTTAAAGGTGTGTTATCTCTATTCCCAAATTCCCTCTGCAAATCCTCGACGGAAACCGCTTCCCAAATTTAGCGCGATTATCTCTTAATTCCGAGAAAGAGCGTGACATAAGGAGAGGTACACCTTGTTCGGGATGTCTGCCTGTCAGCGTAATCCCTGTTACGGGCAAAATAGCTCGCAAACACACTTGATATTTGTCAGGACCAAGCTGTAGGTACGGCTCAGTTCTGCTGATCACCCCCCCGCCCCCCCCCGCAGTCAGAGTTGGTCTGGTCCACTATCAGCGGCTGTGCCCCTGCAGAGTGAATCATTAAATCCCATGTATTGCAATATCTGCCTGCTCCTGGGTCTTGGCTCTCGTAGCACAAGGAATGTGGGGGTTCAGGACACGGAGGGGGATGCTAGGCCCCGCAGCCCCAGACTAGAGTAATTTTCTGCCTGGGTCCCAGGCTCTGTGCCCTGGGGCATATGGGCTTTATTGGTCTGGGACATGCTCCTGCTGGGAGAGTGATGTGGCTGTTTGCATTTGCCATGTAAGTCGGTACGAAAAAGGGCACACAAAACGTGCGCGCGTCTGTGTGCCAGACTGACAAAGAGATATAGCCCCCATTGTGCGTGTTTTTAGTGCGCGGTGGTGCTAATGTTAGCACGCGTGGGAACGTGCTGGTGTGTATCTGTTTGTGAAGGTGCGTGGGGTGGCACCGGTGAAGAAGAATGAAAAAATGTGAAAAGGAGAGCGAGAAGAACGGGAAAAAAGAGAGGGAGGGAGAGGTGGAGGATGGAATGGTGGCGGGGGGGGGGAATTGCATGGCAAGATAGAGATAGAGAATGTTTTGACAGAGGAAGGAGATCAAAGACGTTTTAACATTTGAAACAAAGGCAAAAGGGAAAGAGTGAGGAAGAAAAGGATGGGTGTGAAGGAGAGGAGAGGAGAGGAGAGGAGAGGAGAGGAGAGGAGAGTGACACCGACGTTTGGTAATTTAGTTATTTACTGCTGAGTGAGTCAGTTCAATATGTCTCCGGATAGTTTGGGTTTGTTCATGCTGGGTCTGTTTTATAATTAACATAAATGGGAGAGAGAAAATCTGGAAATATAATTAAGATTTAGACGTCCATCTTCACAATATGATTTCTATATGTGTATTTATGGTTATTTTGGTACATATATGCAACATATGTTTCATAGTGTATCTGGATGTTTCTTAATATGCATACTTGACCCTACTTGTGTTCTCATGTACCCGTTTTATGTCATCTTCCACTGCTGAAGACCAGTTTCATTACTAAGAACACAAGTACAGAGGATCTTGGTCTTGCTCCACCCCAAAAATCAAGGATTTCTTACCAAAATTAGACCCATCCCATGATTCATTGCGCCCCAAGTTCGTTCTTGGGAGACAAGTTAGCAAGACCGGTCTTGCCAAAACCACAAGTATGGTCTTTGCGTTCTTGGTACCCTCTGTGTTTCAGTTGAGACAGAGTCCATAACTGGTTGGACTCCATGCATTCCATCGCTTGGGAACGGGCATCACTGTCACCCAATGGGACAGTTGTGGTTAACAGTGTGGCCAGTGAGGTTCACTGTATCCACACTGGGTGTAGCCAGTGAATCCAACTGATCAGAGCTGTATAAACCGGCTGTGAGAAAGCACAATAATCGACGCTCTTTAAACTAGGCTGGGCTTGTTGTCCCACCTCCACACACTCACTGTTTCTTTATTGCTGAAGCTGTTTCCTCACTGACCTCCATCCTGTCCCACTGTCGCTCATCTTGTTGAACTTAACGGTGACATAAACTGAACAGTTTTCTGGACCATCTTTCTGTTAGTCAGAATGTGATTTTTCTTTTCTTAACCCATATTTTGTCAGGGCTTTTCTGAGATCCAATATAACTTTTAATAACCTGCCACTGTCTCAGTCATGGGTTCCTACTCATGGCCGTGAAACATGCGACAAAAATAAACAATAATTATGATAATAAATAAACCATAATTATAATAATAAATAAACCATAATTATGGTAATAATCAACAGGAATAAAGGGAAGCATGATAAGGGAGAGAGAGGAAGGAGAGAGGTCAACCTTCTGAGGTGAAAGCGGTTAGCATCCCCTCCAGAAGAAGTCACACACCTGCCCTGGAGATGCAGCATGCCTCTGTGGGGGGGGGGGGGGGGGGGCTGATGGACAGACCACAGAGAGCACAAGGAGATATTGTTTCTCTTCTGTTCAAGGTCACTGGCAGAGGAACGTGCCAGATCGCTCACTGGGAGACTCAACAACAGGCTCATAAGAGCCGACACAGGCCCCTAAACACACACGCACACACACACACACACACACACACGCATACACACACGCACACACAGATACACACACACACACGGGCACGCACAAACGCAATGGTTTATAATTATATCTTTGTGGGGACTCTCAATTCATTTCTATGGGGAAAACTCTAATCCCAACATGACGACCTTAAACCCTACCCAGCTCTAACCTTAACCACAAGTAACCAAACAAAATACGAGACTTCTGGCATTTTTAGATTTTTGATGGAATCCACAGATCTTTGAAAAACGGTCCCCACAACATCAAAATAACAGGTCAAATAATAGATCACATTGTAGGGGACATTTGGTCCTCACAATGCAATATAAACATAATACAAACACACACACACACACATACACACACACACACTTCGCCTGGAAAGACCTCCTGATTTGTGTGCTGTTTACTGGCTTCTTGTCCTTATGGACCCTCCCTGACACACTAATACACACTCCCATTATATGAAGCTCTGATGGTCTGTGTAGATCAGTTGGACCTTTGAACACCATGTCACACGCTCAGCTATGTGTCTATGAATGGCTGCTCTGCCTCGCTGTCTGCATCCCTCCCCCTCTTTTCCGTCTCCCGGTGTGGGAGGCTGTGCAGATGCCACCCCGCTTGGGGCTGGCCTTCAGCGGGACCCCCACCCCACCCCGCTACACATCGGCTCGCTAACAGAGCACAGCCCCTGACACATCAGCCGGCTTGATGACACCCCAGCGGTCTGTGACACGGAGACCCGCATGCTGGTGTGTTCCAGAGCAGCTGAGACTCCGAAGGCCGTGAATCCGAGGGACGGCACTCAGACCGGCTTTGTCAAGAGGAGTGTCACACTAACAAGGGACATGGTAATGGAGTCAGCAAGACACTGTGACGACAGCGTTGAGGCAGCACTGAGGCAGCATTGAGGCAGAATCGAGGTTATGCTAAAGCAGCATTAAAGTAGCACTGAGGCAACATTAAGACCGAATTGAGGCAGTGTTGAGGCAACATTAAGACAGCGCTGAGGCAGGGGGGAAGCAACATTAAGGCAGAGTTCAGGCAACATTGAGGCAGTGTTGAGGCAGCACTGAGGCAGAATCGAGGTTATGCTAAAGCAGCATTAAAGTAGCACTGAGGCAACATTAAGACCGAATTGAGGCAGTGTTGAGGCAACATTAAGACAGCGCTGAGGCAGGGGGGAAGCAACATTAAGGCAGTTCTGAAATGCACACAGGGAGCCTTACTTTTCGTAGTCGTGCTTGCAGTACAGCAGGCGGTCACGACAATAGCAGGTCCCGCTAAGCGTGCTCAGGCACACGGCACACTTCACACAGGTCTCGTGCCACGACCGCTCGTTGACGCGCAGTAGGAAGCGGTCCGCAATGGGCGACTCGCAGCCCGCACACACCTCGCCCGCCGTGCCATGATCCGAGCCTGGACAGGGGAAGGGGGGGACAGAAGCATGAGGGACAGGTGACCATGACAGGAGAAACCGGTAAAAGGCCGCCCACAAATGCTCAGCTCTTCCTAAACTGTAAACAGACTCATAAAATGACAGTTTAACTTTAACCATGTAAACTTTTTGGCATGTTTTCAACATACATAAACATACAGGCCTAAATCATTGGATAGAAAATCCAGCACATGAATAAAAACACAGTGTTTACAATACTGTGGGATTGGTTAGGAAAAACCTTGTGATCAGTCTACCAGTTATGTACAAAAACATAAATCATTTGTTTTGTTTTCAATGTTTTTTTTTTTTTAACAAAGGTCCCGTTGGTCACCATGTGACACCAACCAGAGGCAGCTTTTTATATGCAACAAAAACAATGCTGAACAACGAAAATGATAATTTTCAGTAATTAGGCGAATTATCCCTAAAAATAATTTGCTACAAATATTGGCTCGTATCAAGTTGTAACCTTTAAAATGTCTCACCAAAGGGCGTGGTTGATGGAGCCTGCTGAAGACAAGACTGCGTCTCTTCGGTTTTCATCCCGGATCTCCTTACGCCTTATTCTCCCTGAGAGAAAAAAGAAACACGGTATCATGTATCGTCTATAAACAGTTAGGTGAACAGAAGCACGCGATACGGGTTTAAGGTAACTATTCAAGCTGCAGCGTAAAACAACCGACAACAATATGATTATAAGTATAGAAGTGAGATTCCTAAAGATAAATCACAACGTCGTTATTATTATAGACTATGCCAGCGGTAGTTAACAGTCCTGAGAGCATAGACAGCGCGCAAAGTGCTCGTTGGGGTGGTTTCTTCTTATATTGCTCATTTATTTGTTTACTTTCCTTAAAACCTCGAGTCGGGAGACAAAAGTACAATCGAAGTAATTTCGGAATCTCGGCCAAGATCTGGCGGGATTGGGTGAAACCCTTGACCTCTTGTCTTATATACCTAGTGCACAAATCACAAAGCGACCCCGCCATAAATGACCACGGTTATGATCAATAAATTGGAGATTTTTTCCCTGATATTTATTCTTTCTTATAGGAGACTTAGCAAACGACGCATTTTAATTACGATTATATTAATACTACAAAAAAACTTTGTAGTTTCCCGCTATTAACCATGTTGTTAACGTTAGAAATGCATCGCTTCATGTTTTATGATAAATGTATTTCGTGTTTTTTTCGTTGTGCATTCTTTTTGTTAAAAAATACAAAACAAAACGATACAAATTGATTGCATGATATATCGTTGAAACATTAAAACACCATTAATTATTTTTTAAATATATCGTGAATATATAGGTAAATAAAATGCTTCAATCATTCAAATAAGTACCGTTTTATTTCCAAATATAGAGCATCACCGGTCGATAGAAAACAAATGCGTTAATAAAAAGAAAATCGCTATGAAAGGTAAACGCCAAAATCCTTATGAAGAAATTAAAATAAATCTCAAACAAATACTAAATTCTAGAAAGATAATCTACTTTTATAATAATGCAAGTTTGGTAATTCAATGGTAATTCATCAAACTGGTATGAAAATGAATAAATATGAATACCTTAATTGATATTTATTAACCATCAATAAATATGAATATATTATTTTGCCGAGGTGTCGGAAATATTGATTATTTGTTATCTGCAATGCCCTTCAGGTATAATACAGCATCTATCTATCTATCTATCTATCTATCTATCTATCTATCTATCTATCTATCTATCTGTGTATAATCAGTAGGATAACACTATGTAATAATGAATTGTTCATTATACAATATAATGTGAAGTTACCTTGTCAATGGTAGTTCTATTCGTACAGCAAGAGAAAAAAACATATAAATTATCGCATTTTAATAGGTGTTTAGTTCACTATTCGTTTAACATTGGTAGGTTAAGCTAAAATTTGGTATAATTGCAGAAGTGCGATAATTTCAATTAAGCAGTTCTGGATGTTTAATTTGATCAAATACGGTTTTCTTTAGAAAATTAGACACAGCTTTTGTATGGGAAGAAACGCTCCCGTGCTTATATAGTACCGCAAAGTCTAAGGAGCAATGGGTTAGATTGCTAGCTCATGCAGAACTTGGTCGAACACAAAGCGATGAACATAAGCGTCAGATGTTTTGGGTGGAAATTCTTACCGATGGAATCAAGTTCATTTCGTTTCAAAGCTACCCACTTTCTATCCACTATTCAGTTTGTTCTAATTGGAGATATTAGGACAACAAATTGCGTTAAGGGCTTAAAATTTTGCACGTGTGGTCGAAACCATAGGTACCATAGGCAAAACCTGGACACTTCCCTGCTGTCTTAATGGGGTTCACCACGGTCGCTAGACTTGGTATGGAACAAGTTAAAATACCACGTGTGGCTTGTTACACATCTCCTACCTAAGGCAGCGATCACTGAAAGATGAAAAATACCATAAGCGAAATGTTTATGCAAAGATGAAACAGCTGCTGAGAGATAAGGTGATCGTCATTGGTATAATATCGACAGGTTAATTAATCATTTTCATAAGTCAACAGCCCATTAAAACAAAGGAACCATTAAGAAAGTAGACTTACTATATTCTCGTGTTTACAGTTATTTCATGTGGAATCTGGTAATCATCTGTATAGTTTTCGTTTCAGGGGCCATAAAGAGCAGCGGCTGCACTGTAAAATTCTGACACGGCGAAGTGCGAGAGTTAGAGCGCATTTACTTCAGGAAAACTCAATTCACAGGAGAGTCAAACAAGAGATTGTTTCGTTGCAACACGTTCGACTGATGTCTCAATATAACAAGTCGGTTTAAGTAAAATATTACATCCGTTTTACTATGACTGGTAAGTAAATTACAATAGATTAGCAACTCTTTACCTCTTTTAGTCACGCATATTGATTTTCATGCATCTCTTTACATCTTTGAGTAGTTTAAGTACATCAAATCTGACAGCATTTGACAGCGTGCCAACTAATTACGGACATAGACAAATTTTATTTTATTCTTAAAATACTGGAGGGTTGTTAACTAATAATTAAAATAATTAAATAATGGGATCGAAGAGCCACTTGCCCTTAATATTTTATTTTATGAGTAAGATCACGATAAATTAATTAGATAAATTAACGTCCATGTGCGTTTCATACCTAATCTATACCCATAAATACCTTTTATTCACATGTACTTAGTTTTTACACTGGTGATTAAAAAGTAATTGTGTGTTATATATTTCCAAATATTTATATGTCCATCCCTGAAATCAAATATAAATAAAATGCAAATGAATAAACACAATAATCACAGTACAAAGATCATAATTAATAAAACAATAATACGTTGTCTTTGTTCAGTTCGAGCAGGTTATAAAGGGACATAGAAACACAACAAAATTTTATTTAACGCAGTGACATCAAACATCGGAGGGCTTGGTTAATGATTGTATGTCTGGGTTTTAAGATAAATTATTTCCACCAGTTTGTTTACGGAGGAAAACTGAATTCGAACTACCTGCAGTAAAGATGAAAGCAATACAATATTACAAGCAAAAATCAATTAATGTTTTGAGAGTGTTGTGGATACTTTTAATTATTCAACAAGTTGTCTATGGTTTATTCGGCTATTGCCGTGCATTTGAAACAGCTAGGAGTATCTATAATCTGTTACACAAACCCCAAAACTGTGTAATCGCGCGCATGTGTGTGTGTGTGTGTGTGTGTCTGTATGCATGTTTTTTACGATAATAGGTAAAATGCCGACGCAAGTGGTTTAATTGAAGGATTGATAGGTGTGCTGGGGAATCAATTTAACGACATAATGTAGGTTTTTGCCATGTTATTGCCATCGCGCACATTATTCCAGCTATATATTTCCCTAGGAGCTACACAAAGCGGAAAATGCGCTCGTTATAGAATTATTTTTAGTACGACGACAATTAACATCTGTAGCTGTTATATTAACTAGAAATAAAGAATAAAATGATAGTCGTCAATCACCTACGGCAATATAACTTTAGCTCAGCCGATTAAATGTGATCAATTACGTATTTATATGCCCGTGTGTCATTCAGTAATAGCGAATAGTTTGTGAAATATTTAAAAATATGGAATAACAACATTTGTAGAATGCTCCTATGGGCAATATTCACTTGGACTGGAATTGACTATTTTCAGTAAATAATCCCAAATTCTATTCTCCCGGGACCCGGTACCGGATAAGCTATTGTAAAATGGTTGGATGCAAAATTCTATTTGAAATATTTAAGGCGCATTAAAAACAGTAAGAAATTACAACAGTATATCATACGCAGTATTTCGCATCACATCAAAGTTGAAATAGTATATAAAAATACAACCGGGCTGACAAAATACACATATTACAGTAAAAGAAAATAATGCATTGGTAAACAGTCATATGTTTGAAAGCTTTACGCATAATATGTAATATTGCTTGTATAATCATTACGCTAGCATAAAAGAGAATAATTTCTCGCGTGACAATAAAACCTAACTCGTCCTGTGCAAATCAGGACTGGCAAAAATCCACACGGCTCTCCCTTGCTGTAGAGGGATGAGCGTCAATTCGCGCACAGCGTCTGATGCGCCGATGTCGCAGATCGCTTACTTGGGGGCTCAAATTGAGCTATTCCTGGAAACATGCACATACTGTGATCTTTGAAATGGCAGACAGCTTCTGTGTTTTCTCCATGATCGCTGCTAACACGAGAAAGAAAAAAAGACAATAATGGTAACTGTATATGAATTTAAGGAGTGCAAGTGCGCACTGTACCTCTCTACGCGCTTTGGATACCGACGCACTTACCTCGCGAGAGACAGCTCTCCTACTAATTTCTTCAGGGTGTATAGAAATAGGGAAGATAAGAAGGGTGTACCGTTTAACCTGGAACAAGGCTGCCCTGTTATACTCCGTGTCGGGGAATACACTTATCGTCCAGTACTCCTCTCCGCTGTCTTTGCGCGCAGTTATAGACTCCGCGAGCGCGCACTTGCAGACAAAGCGAGAGGAGGGAGCACTGGGTGGAGAGGGAGGGGTGACTCACGGTATAAGAGGGACAGAGGAGACCCGGAGATGTGAAAGAAATAGTTGGTGTGCTTCGTATGCATGAAGTGAACATTTATTCAAATTATTTGACAGTTTTTAATCAGTTTTTTTTTTCATGGCATCTAACTCACAGGTCAAAATCGCAGTGAGCTGTGGAGAGTATTAAAATATATGGCTTTAAAGGTGAAAAATGACATCGGTGTCATTTCTCGGTGTTAAGTTACAGTGAATAAATTCAGTGAAAAGAATTCAGCAGGACGACATCATAGTCGCCGCCCAGCTAACCCTATAACAGTAACACCGGCTTCATAAATAACATGATAATTAATAAAAAAAGTCGCACAGTTTCGGCGGGTTAATCTACGAGACAAATCCATCCATCCATGCATCTTCAAACCGCTTATACTGCTCAGGCTAATCGGAACCGGAAAAATGAATAATACCAATAAATAATACAACGTTGATGTGAAACCTTCCAAATCGAACTTGGGGAGAAGCAGTAACAGGAGCGAAGTAACTTACAATATTGCAATATGTTTTTGATAAAGATGTACAGATATGACAAATATCAGTGGATATTACTTCATACAACGATTGTGGCAGGTGTATGCTGGGTCTGTGTTATAATCGAACGGCTAATTTGAAATGAATAATGATTTCGATATTAGTAGCAATTTCCTACTTACTAACGAGTTACAGATTCTTAAGTATCAGTGTTATATCAGTCATTTTTTGAGAATAAATAGTAACGCGTATTAACTTCGTCCTCTTAGGCTATGCTGTGCATCTCAGACAAAAATGCATATCGCTGCACAAATTTATTTCGAATAATTAATCTTTCAGTTGCCCTTCCCAATTCTCCAGCGGCTATGCACTACGAAGTAATCGAAATAATTTTAAAATCTTTGTAATTGGCAGAACTGTTATTTTCTTGAGCATTTTAAGTTTTTCATCCGAACGAATGCCGGTCGAAAAATCTTTCAAAAACGAATCAAAATAACAAGATTAGATAAAAAAAAAATTACCCCGACGTCATGACCAGAATTCTTGATCAAATGTAATTAAGGGTACATCTTGAACAGACCATCATGCACAAAGAACCATTGTTATCCGGTGCGAAAATAACTGACTAGGATATTTTTACTATAGTCTGAGTTATACAGGCCTACTCATGTGTTCCATAAGAACAATATATTTTTGTAGGCCACTGAAGTACCGCTATCGCGCTGCAATTGCTTACTAACGGACACACTACTGGGAATCAACTAATACGTTTTATCTTCTCCGCGGGCTGTTTGTACTTTTGGCCCGTCCACGCAATTGACTCGGTTCCTGTTGTAACCTCGGGGGATCTCCAGCATCACCTGGTACATTTCTGACGTCTGGCAACCCCTTGGTCATTCATGTTCTAAGGGGGCACCTGCACAGACTTTGTAGTGACTCTTTAGTTAATTTAGTTACAAAGATACTATTCCGTGCAATTAGGCTACTATACATTCAATTTCTGTACCAGCCAAAACATGCTGTGAAACGGAAGCTGAGAAAACTTTACAGATAATACGTCGTGACTCTACCAGATAAGGAAAATGTCAATTACATCATCTGAGATGAATGGGCGGCTGTCACTGTACCCATTCTTGTCGGACGCGTTTATTTTCTCTCCAGATTTAAGTGCGGTTCTTTGACATTGCCGGGTGAACACATGAGCGATGAATTCACAAGAAAACAAGTCCGATTTAACGCGCAAGAAATTGACTCCAAATGTTCTAAAGACGCCTGCATGTGATTTTAGTTTAAATATGTATTGGTAACTTTATTTTTGAAGTATTAAATTAAAACTATACTATAATCTACCGTAAGATACAGATGACCTGGCAAACTGGCTATTAATAGTTATCACACTTATTGTGTGACCTGCGTAATGTAGCATAGTACCTCTATTATACATATATTAATGGGTTAACATGAATAACAATGGCCTGTTCTTTCTGTATGAGGTGCGGTAGCCCGTATTAGGCCTGTCGGCTTTGCAACACCCAACATAATATCTTCCCGCCATAACTATAAAGATGCTGCTTCTATGACTGCCTCGGGTATATGTCAAATATCAAGCATTTAAACTAAAATCATATAACACGGGTATAGCGCTACATTTGTGCATTTAATGTAAATTGCATTGTGCGTCACAATCATGCAGTAACAACGAATTGTAATATTGCATATTTCATAATAAGATTTCTGCGCTATATTATTTTCTTGTTCCTTCATATCCATTCTGTTTACATTAGAGTAATAGGGTTTGTGATATTATAACATAACATTGCGCATTATAGCAGGCCTACTGTCAAGAAAATCCTTTACACGAGAATCCAAAAGATGTCGCTTTGGCGTCCTCTACTGGAACGTTTTTTTTTATGCGCCGTCAAATACTAGCACGTTTTAACGTTTTAACAGCACACAGTGTTAAGTTAATGTGGAGTGCAGAATATACTTTTATTCCATCGGGGACAGATAATTCGGAAATAAACATTTTTTGTCCAATATCAGTAGATTGTGAAGGGAACGATAATCATTTAAGGATCGTACGGTCAAAATCGTCCATTTTCACATATTTTAAACAGTAGGTTGAAGCAATGCAAGACTATTCGGGAAGAACTGAAACTGAAAATTATTGCGGTCCCTTATGTATATAACAGACATTACTATATTCTGGGTGTTATTTCACTTACCCTGAACCCAATAAAACTGTGGAGACCTATACGTGTTATTTGTACCTTTTGACACAAGGTGGCACCATTGCATTACAAGTTGTCGCCTTCGGCAATTTCTTTTTTCGTTCATGACGGTCCGTGAAGTCATACGAAGCAGTGCAATCTCACTTATTCATGGTGCCTGCAGCCCGTCCCAGGCAGCCTAGGGCACAAAGAATGGGATCACCCTGGATGGGATGCGAGTCCATCATCAGTCACACTCTCACACGCCGACACACATTAATGCGGGCAATTTAGAGGCGCAAATTAACGTTTACGTTATCTTACCTCACGTTTTGATCTGCATACCTTTATATTTTACACTGCTTCATTTTTGACCAGAGTAACTTAGAGGGGACTTAGCAATAAAATTGCAACAAAAGATGGTTATAGTGTTTTTCAAAAAGTAATCGGTCCATAGTGGATGGTTTTAAGTGACGACTAAAAAGTTTTCTCTGTTACATTGACGTCCATCGATGGCTTCCGCTTATTTCTTAATTTAGGTGGCTAGTTTCCGGTTCACTTTTGGTTCCTCAAATTCATGTCCGAATCTAATAATAAAACCCGTATTTCTGAACCATGCTAATCGCATAGCCGACCCAATTAAATTGATGCTTTTTCCTTTGTTGCACCTGACGTGCCTGTTCTACCATTTTTTTAATATAAGTGTGGGATTTTAAGACTGAAAGCAGACGTCAGACGAGAAGTAAAAGTAACCGTTCCCTTTTACATGATAATTATTACCCAACTCTATTATGCACTGCTGAGGACAGCTTGCAGTGAAACGCAGTCCCCGGTTTTGCGGACATAATGCGATAACCTTGGTTGCATGTAGAATCAATATATCCTGACTCCATCACAAGCCATAGCTGGTCCAATAACATACTGCTGTGTATGATTAGTGTAACACATGGTGCATATAGAGAAAACAGCATCTGGATTTACACACCTCTGACACCACATAGCTTCTTATTGGCCTGTAGAGCAGTTAGGGGTGTTTTAGTGGAGCTTTAGCCCCCCCCCCCCCAAAAAAAAATAAATGTGTATTTATTGGCTTAAGTCATGAATAGCTCTTTATATTATATATAAGTTTGCAGGCGCCTCCCAGTAAACACTCAGCCCTCTTATTCAGTCATGTCTAACTACGCCTCTGAGAGCAGTGTTTCCAAGCCTGGGCCAAGGGGACCCATAGCCAGTCCACATTTTTTTGCTCCCTCCCAGTTTCCTGTGGAAGCAAAAACGGTGGACCGTCTGTGGGCCCCTGAGGACTGGTTTGGGAGACACTGGGTTCTCTGGGTTCCCTACAGTCGCTCTACTTGAGTTCTCCCTGGTCCATGCACCTTCACCTGCACACTCAAGTAGATCCAGTCTGGTGAAATGGCATTTCTAAAATACCCGTATTTTCTGAGTGTGCCTTACCCTGCTATGGACTGGCATCCCATCTGGGGAGGGGGCTCCCAGCCCGTGCCCTGTGCTGCCTGGGACAGGCTCCAGGTCCCTGCTACGCAGTAACAGGTCAGAAGCTTGAATGTGGATGATGGAATACTTGTACCATTTCCCCTGAGTGAAACACATGTACTTTTTACCCCCTGAAGAAGACAAAGGAGGTGTGAATTTGTATTCATTTTTTTGTACATCGTGGAGACCAAGATCAAGACCGACTCATCTCACATAAGGACTGTACCACAGGGTTGTATCTCCTAACTCTCGCTTCACACCGTTCAGTGACGCTGAGAGTACATGAAGTATCAAGACATCACCTCCATAAGTAAGAAGAACCACAGCTATGTACTCAGGAACGCAACCTGCACAGCTGTACCATCATTGCTGAACTAGCATAGCCACAATTCCTGATTGTCCAATCAGGATCCAGCTCATCTCAATAACCAATCAAATCCACTGCATGTGCCTTCATATATTCAAAATATAATGACATGCAGGGATGTTTAAAGGAGGTGTTCTCTGTATGTCATAGTACATCAGCATATCACACCCATGACTGAGTATAAAGTCTTTTTAATAATGTAATTTATATCTCAATATGAACAGACTCAGCAGGGAACCAAGTACAATCATAGTTAGAAAATAAAAAAAAACTTGTGACTTTGTCACAAGACCTTTTTTCTCATAACACCATCAATTTGGCTGGAGCTACAAGTCCAGGAAATACATCTGGGGTCCCTGAAAGGTTTGAATGCATATTTTAGGTGCTGTCCACCTACTACGTCATTGTCTGTCTACAGTAGGCTGCTCTGTCATCAGTTTAGCCAATGTACTCAGCCTTCTTTATATGGGCTGGAAAATTCCTTCAGTCACTATGAGAAATGTTTGCCATGCCCCTTCTCAGTGTTTGCAGTCCGGGGGGGATAGAATACACGTGTCCAGTTCTGTATGTGTGTATTCCTATGTGAGGGTCTCTGTATTTTTATACACTGCCCGGCCCAAAAGAAAAAATGTAAAAATCACACTTTAATATTTCATTGTCCCGCCTTTAGCTTTGATTATGGTGCACTGTTTCCACATCTCAACATTTATCCAGATTCACATCCATTTCTCGCTGGGATCTTGTATTGAACACAGGAGTTGAACCACTCTGCAAAGTCTTCTACAGCATATGTCAAAGACTTTCAATGTGCTTAAGGTCAAGACCCTGTGGTGGCCAAGTCATGTGTGAAAATGATTCCTCCTGCTCCCTGAACCACTCTTTGACAAATTGCGGGTGATGAATCTTGGCATTCTCGTCCTGTAATATGCCCATGCATATGCCCGGAAAGAAAAACATCCATTGATGGGGTAACCTGGCCATTGGGTAGATTCAGGTACTCAGCTGACTTTACTTTATTGCTGTATAATGTTTCTGAGCTGTAATAATGATCCAGTCATTGGCTCTGAAGTACTTGCTGATTTAAAGACGTTTCTTTTTGTCCGGGCAGTGCATGTCGTTGCCAGTAAGATTGTCACCCCACCCAATTGCAGCTTGTATCACACAAACTGGACCTGCTCTCCCTTTCCTGAGTGATTACGTTTCAGCTTCAGTCCAGACAGGATCTTTTGGGCGGTCCTCTCATCCAGTGGGTGCCTCTTGATTTGCCGATCTGAGTCCCGCCCCTGGTCTCCTGGCTTGTTATTGGACTGATTGCTGTTCAGTTTGCCCAACGAATGCCTTTTATCCTTTGACTCCGCCTCCCCGGAGTCACCCGGCGTACCATTGGACGCATCTGGCCCTGCCTCATGCTTGACTGGAGACAGGTGTGAGTGAGCCTGGATGCTGGGGGCGTGTCCGGCTTTGTGCAGCAGCCGCGCCGTCTCTGGGGTGATCTCCAGCCGGCGCCGGGAATGCCTCACGGCCCCATGCTCAGGGGAGGAGCTGCGGCTGCTGTTGGTGCTCCTGGGCTGGCCCGTCTCCCCTCTCTCCCGGCTCGCGCTCCTCTCCTCCCCCGCTCCGTGACCCATTCGCAGGACCGCGGCGCGCAGGTGAGCGCTGAGCGCCGTGGGCGGGAGCTGGTACTTGACTGACTGCTTGCTCAGGTGTTCCTGCGGCTGTCCGGGGAGCGAGTCGGGGGCTGGGGCCGGGTCACTCGGGGAAGGGGTCAGCGACACGCTCAGAGCCAGGACTGTGGAGGGATCGGGAGGAAGAGCAGAGGAATGGCGCGTCAGGTTCCGGGACGGAATGAAAGAGAGTGCGGCAAGCAGATACGAGCAAGTGACTAGTGAAAAGGAGAAGCAAAGGTGCCAGGATTTTTTGACACACTTTGGGTCACTCTATCCCTTATAAAGACTGCTGAATGACAGACAGACAAAAGATATTCCCAGCAAGCAGGCCTCTCCAGCAACCTCCTACCTCGCCTCTCAAAATTAATGCCCACTTCTCCTAGCCTACAAGCCCCGCCTACCTGCTCCCTCATTGGTCTCAGGGCTGAGCTGGTCCACCGCCTCATTGGACGAAGACTTGATTGGACGAAGACTCCTCACTGGAGTCTCTCTTGAGCGTGTGATTCTGTCAGAAAGACACAAAGCCTGGATAACCATGGCAAACACTATGGTGCTGACTGCTATATGGCCGGGGCTATAGAGAAACCATTTAGAAATGGTTATAGAGACTCCATGGAGGTTTATCAGGAGTAAAACTACAGTGGACTCCACAGTGGTGGGGGGGAGATATTACTGCACCTATGCTCTGATCTAGAACACCATGTTACTCTACCAGTGACACAACAGCGGCCAGCGGATTCATTTGTCGTGCATGTGTCTGAATACGAATTAATTAATAACCACGGCTACGTCTTCCAGAGCTGGAGGTAGACGGCGCTGAGTGGCCTGCAGGCAAAAAATGGCGAGGAATAGGAGCACCAGGCCAGCCCGGGCGAGCAGCAAGGCGACAGGGCCCAACGGCGCCAAGCAGCGCTAATCCGCGCTAATCCGTGAAGCTCTCCGCCACCTCCAAAGCCGCGAGTGACGGAGAGGAAAAGAACAGCTCCAGAACGTCTTTCCCCGGCAAGCAAGTCTCGAAAACGAGATTATCACCATGGTCTGCCAGGCGAAACCTCCTGCTCTCATCAATCAGCTACTAACCAGATGGTAACCAGTACTTACCTTAATCGGGGGGAGGTTGATCGATCTATAAAGCTAAAATGTTAAGGACCAGAATATGTATGTATCGTTAAGCTATGGTAGGGCTGGAATCATTAGTATAGTGGTTCAGGCTTGTGGCCCTTATGGGTTCAAATCCCAAATAGGTCTTTGCTTTTGTACCATTAAACAAGGTGCTTAAGATGAATTGATCTAATAGTATATCCAGCAATGTAAGATGGTAAGAATGCAAAGACATTTAGGGTAAAAAGCATCTGCTGAGCATGAGGGAGCAAAGTGTGAATGAGTTTGTTGGGAAAGTATCAGTGGAATCAAATATGTCATGGTCAGGGAGTCGTGGTGCCATAGTCAGTGTCTCACCTCTAAGGACCGTGGTCGTTCCTGGGCCGAGGGCTTCGAGTCCTGGGGGGTGCTGTTATGCAGGGGGGTGGAGGTCACGTTGTCCGTAGTTTCGGGTAGGGACGTGGTGGTCAGAGGGCTGACCTCCGACTGGGGGCTGAAGACCTTATCGTGGTGCGAGATGAGGAACTCCACGATCTGGGACTGGGAGTTAGTCATCAAGGTCATCTCGGTCACGTCTCCGGACTCCAGGGGGCCCAGGAGGGTGGGGCCGAACACGATGCCCAGGTTGGCAGGGCACATCTTATTTTCCTCATCATTTTCCGCTACCCTTTGGGGAGGGGAGGGGTAAAGAATGAAAGCTAAATGTCAGCCCCAGTTACTGGTCTGCAGCATAAGGGTTTTCAGTGGCTATTCAGTGCCTGCAGAAGTAGACCAGCATACGTCACCTATCACATGTGACTGGAAGTGATTCAGCTACTACATTCATTTCTTAAGGTTTCAAGACAGTGCTTGCGGAAAGTTTTGGGACGCTTACTCAGTCCAATAAAACTAAATATGCAAATGTATTGGTTTTTATAACAAAATTCATTATTTTATTTTATGCAAAAATATATATTACATTAGAAATGAGTAATTTTAAGTAAAATATGAATTTCAAGTAGTAATAAACTGCAAACCAAATTAGAATTCTAAAAGGGCTGGTCTGAGTTGAAAAAGTTCATTGGCAAGCAGTCTGATTAGGTGCTTTTAATTAGTAGCACCTTTGCAATAACATAAAATGCCAATTTGTGTTTAGTATCCCTCCGGGAGCCAGTGACTGCGATTGCAATTAATAGTAATATGGGAAGAACAGAACTGAAGGAGTCAATCGAAAAAATGATATGTTAAGCAATGCTTGTCAATTAACTTTTGTTATGAAATCAATAAATTTGCATTTTCATAGAATTAAGCAAGCGTCCTAAAACTTTCTGTGAGTACTGTATGAATCCTGTGACTGACACAAATAGATTATTGGGTCATTGTAATGTTGATATCATTATTATACAATGAACTGGCAGCCCCTTCCTGGGACCCTCTGTACAATGTTCAATGATCATGTGATCGGGTGTGTTACCTGTGCAGGTGTGTGATCATGTGACCGGGTGTGTTACCTGTGCAGGTGTGTGATCATGTGATGTAGCGTGCTGTAGTTATACACGGGCAGTTTCTTCAGAAGCTCCTGCAAGCTCTGGACAATGTTTTCTATTGTTCCAGTGGTTTCTGGAGTTGGTTCCTTCTCGGCCAAGCCTTGGATGACCCTGCCCACCATGATGAAGTCATCATTAAGGTCACTGGTCATCAACGGCTCTGGAAGCTGGGGAGGCACACGGCATCCAGACACGGTTAGGAGCTACAGGAGTTCCTTAATTTGTCTGTTGCGTCATTAATCGCCCTCTTACCTCTTTGAAGAAGTGCTTGAGGACGGATGTGATGTCATGGGGCGAGATGTCGGAGAGATCAACCTGGTCCTTCTGTGTCTCGAAGGCCTGGCAGAGCTTCTGGATGCGGGGTTTGGAACCACTGACACGATACACACCCTAACACAGGGGAACAAGGCCTGTGAGGGCAACTCACATTGCGTCTCTGTCTAATTAACACGCAGTTACATTAAGTAAACCTCATCAATCCCTCATCAAGTGGGAAAATCTTGGGAACATTTAGGTTGCATGTGGAGCCTAAATGGAGATGCTGGGGATTGAACCCAGGACTTCTTGCAGGCAAAGCTCTCCACATTCTCCTCAGCGCTCCAAAGAGTGCCGTTTCCCCAGTCTGACAGGGCCACCTTGGGCACACTGAAATCCTGCAACAATTACAGTCGGATTTCAGTTATCTTGCGTTGCCATGGCGACGGACCATCGGCCCCCACGCCAGTGGATGCTTTGGTTAAAACGCCCAGCTGGCTTTGACTGGACAGATTACCAGGCCAGGAATAGACTGAGGTCAGCTGGGTGGACCTCAGGATGAGAAGGGACTATTTTGGGTCATTTATTATTAAATGCTGTGTTTGTTCCAGGTTGTGATACTTAAATCACTGCACAGCTCATTGTACAATGAAATGCCCATTGCTTGTGATTCCTAGAGGGAAACCAAGGTATTTGAGAGCCACATAAAAGCCCAGCACTGGATGACAGCCCCCCCACCCCAACGCCCCTTACCTGCACTGTCAGCGCCCGGCTCTCAATCTCGGTGGTACAGCGCTGCACGAGGAACGGCACCTTCCCTGAGATGTCAGTCTGCACCAAGGAGAATTTGACCCCGAACACTGTGCCTTTCTTGTGATCGCACTCTATTTGGCATACTTCCAGGCACTTCCTGTGCACTGCCAGGCCACACTGGCGGAGTAAAGAGGATTATGGGTACACTGACAGAGGACATGTATATCTCTGCTCCTCACCTTCCCCGGCCTGCCCTCCCCTCCCGCTCACCTCCTCGCATTCGAGGCCGTTCACCAGGAGGTAGTTGTCACACTGCTTGCACTTGGACATCTTGCTCTTTGTCTTCTTAAACTTGTGTGTCAGTGCAGCTCTGGATCGCATTTTGCACACGGCCCCTAGTGTCCCATTGCCGTCCTCGGTGGGATCTGGCGCAGAGGACAGAGGACACAATCAATGTACTAATCACTATTAAATTTATTTGAATGAAGTCCAAAATATATTGTACCTTTATAATGTTATTCCAGGTATATGAACTGACAGCAGACATAACATATTGATATAAGCTTGCTATTCATTGGTGGATGCTGCTGTCACTCACCCATTTCATATGAAATCCCCGGCTCTTTGTCCTCCAGGTCATCGGATGACATGGTGCCGGTGGAAGGTGCTTTCAGGAGCTTCCGGGCTGAGAAGCAAACACCCACGCAAGTCACATCACTGGAAGCACTGCACCCCCGCTCATATAGGCTGGGCTATTAAAGGCTGCCTATTGTATAGCGAGGGCTTTGAGCTGCCGGATACGTATGAGAGGCAGAGACCCTCACCTGGGCTGGTCAGGGACTCCATACTCCCCCCAATGCTATCAGAGTCACTGCAGCCGGCCTTCTCTGTGGAAACACATCACATGACGTGTGATAAACACAGCTTCCCAACCAATCAGACGTGAGCATTAAATGGCCCCCGCCATCACGGGACAATCCACTCACTGCTGTCTCCGTAGCTGCCGGGCCGGTCATCCGAGTCGGGTCCCGTGGGGTTGCTGGTTTTGCGTCGGCTACTAGGGGGAGACCTGCGGGTAGGGAGCATGCATGCGTCTCGAGCTGACATCCACAGTTTACTTCTGCCATTTCCCTGATGTGGCCCACAGTGGATTGTGGGAAATTCTCTCACTTCACCACCCGCGATCTCTACCTCCATCACAATAAGCCACATTCAGTACCAGTCAACCTTACCACAGGGGCAACTACAGTGAAACTTGACCAGTGCCCCCCCAAGGGATTCAACCAAAACTGAAACACCTGCTTTTAGGTCACAATCATTTAGTGTAAGTCTTCCTTTTTTGGGCAATATAGCATCAATTGTCTTGAGAACGACAGATACCAGTCCTGCACATGGCCAGGTCACTACGTGCTGGTGAAAGAACATGTTTCCTGACTCACTCCTCCAAAATACCCCAAAGTGGGTCAATAATATTCAGATCTGTTGACTGTGCAGGCCATGGGAGATGTTCAACTTCTTCATGTTCACCAAACCACCAGTCTTGCCATGTGTATTTGTGCGTTATCGTCCAGATAAACTGCACCACCTTCAGGGTACAGTGTTTGAACCACTGGATGAACATGGTCTTCCAGAATGGTTTGGTAGTCCTTGGCAGTGACTCGCCCATCTAGAAGAAGCAGTGGGCCTAGGGAATGCCATGACGTTGCAGCTGAAACCATCACTGATCCAATGCTGCAGTGTCTTACGGGCTTCTCCACACTGCAAATCTCCGAGATCAGAGGAACAGAGAACAATACATGTTTCACATCGTCCCTCTTGATGAACAGTTTTGGTGGAAACAGCAGACTTGAAGTGTGCATATAATTCTGCAGTAGGTTGGGCAGCTGAGGTTTTATGTGTTTTGGATACAATCCAGGTTAGTACCCGGACATCCCTTTCAGACAGCTTCCTCTTTCATCCACAGTTACTCCTGTTGGTCCGTCCTTCGTGGTGGTATGCAGACATTACCCTGGACACTGTGGTTCTTGATAGATCACAAAGACTTGCTGTCCTGGTCACAGACATGCCAGCGAGACGCGCACCAACAATTTGTCCAGTTTTGAGTTCCTACTGTGTAATGTGGATTGCGATATTTTGCGTACGTCTGTGCTATTGCTAATTCAACCTTAAGACTGTGCTCTTACTGATGGAATGTATAATGAGTAAAGATTGGCCACCAAGCACGAAGCCTCAAACACTATACTGGCCAGTGTTTCAGTTTCATTGTCCAACTCATGTTTGTTCCTTTGATGCCTATGCTAGTAGTTTGCCAAGTCATGCCCTTCTTCCTCCTGTGCCCTTACCCTGGGGCTGCCCACTCACCTCCTGCTCTGTGGGGTGAACTCCTGGAAGATGTAGGCCTGGAGCGGCTGGGGACGGCGCTGCTGCTTCAGGATGTAGCTGTGGTACGGCTCGCCGGGCTCGTAGGGGCGGCAGGTCTGCTCCAGGCTGAAGTAGCCCTGGGGGATGGCCTCCGTGTGCAGACGCAGGTGGTGAAACATGTTCACCGTGGCCTGGGTGAGGTGTGAGGTGAGGGTTACACACCGTTAATAGAAAGCGGTACTGTCAGCCTAAAGCTCTGAGGTAAACAGATGAATTTTCCCACAGTATCTGGACGTCCTGCAAGCTTTTCTGTGGACTGTGCTTCTAACACCTAAGTGGCACGCTAAACTCGCAGGTCCGTCCACGCCATGGTTCCTCCGACCATGATCGTGCCTCTCTCCCCTGCCCCCCCATGCCATGCCGTGCCACGCTCACCTCCTTCAGCACGGTGTCGCCCTGCTGGATGAGCTTGCGGATGTGGGCGATGATCTTCTCCTTCACCTTCTCCAGATCCTCCTGGTGTGCGTTGGCGTCGGTCACACACTGCCGGTACTGCACCTCTGCCTCCTTCATCTGACACACACACACACACACAGAAAAAATATGAACACATGCAAAATATACACATACACACATACATGTAAACACTGACAGACATACACTCAAGCAGGCAAATAAAAACCTAAATATACACACATATAAAATACACAAATATCACACAGAAACACAGACACGCACATACATACACTTATGGGCACATAGAAAAACATGCATACATTGCTACCCAAACAAACAATATAATGAGCAATTTCATTAGTGATCTTGGAGGTTTTCCAGGTGACAAGAAGAATGCGGCGTGAAACATGAATTTGGGAGGGTGTATCGAGGCAGAAAGATTGGGGTCTGTGAGCTTCATGCTCCGAACACTCACAGTCACTGAAAGTGCACGGTCAGAAAGTACACTAAATAAAATAATCAATCAGTCACACACTGTAGCTCATTTTCCCACGCTAACAGCTCCTAATTGACCTTCTCTAAGGACTCAACCAGTGAAGAGCAATGAATGACACATTCTGCAGTGTGCGTGCGGCACTAAATGCAGTAGAATTGTTTAGTGTGGGGGGGTGGGGTCTTTACTGCCCCCGTGTGGGTGTCACTGTGTCGTCTGTTTGCCTGCCTTGGTCTGCGCCTCATCCCTGGACTTCCTGCGCTTGTCGAGCGTCTTGTAGCCGCCCAGCTCTTCCTCTGCCTTGCTGCTCATGGCCTTGGCCTTCTCCAGGTCCTCACAGCGCTGGGTGTACTGCTGCCGGGCCTTCTTCAGTGCTGACACCGCCTCGTGCTAGTGAAGGGGTGGGGGTGGGGGGGCTGAGCTCATGGGGCTGGCGGTCGGCGTCTGCGGCTAACGTGAGCCTCCAGCTGGGCCGCTTGCAGGGGCGTGTGGGCGGACCTTACCATCTTTTTCTGCTCCTTCGCCCACTGCTCCTTGAACTCCCGGCGCCATTTGTCTATTTCGTTCTTCTTGGCTGCGAGAGCCTAGGAATGGAGAGAAGGCAGAAGAAAGGGAGAGAAAAGGAAGAGAGAGAGAGAGAGAGAGAGAGAGAGAGAAAGATTAGGAGTGTCTGTGTGACACTTATGGTGCTTTTCCACTGGCATGCAGGAACCGAGCTTCGGTTTTCCCATTATTACTATTATTATTCTTTTCTGTGTGCTAATTTCTGCTAGCACGTTTGTGAGAATCGCTATGTTACGTCAGCATCAAACGCTACCAGAATTAGCATTGGCTTACGTTAATTTGCATTAGGGATCCATTTCATTCAGCTGTTCTATAGTACATTTTTAAGTAGCTGTATCAAAAATGCATCAATACATCGTGATACTAATAGTTATGAATAGTATATATAATATGCCCTTTTTAATGTCACTTTATTGGCCCCTTGTAGGGATATTCTCTATTCATCTTGCTCTCCATGACACAGACACATATGTAGGTGAGAGCAAGCTTGGCAGTAAAGAGCAGCCACTGGAAGTGGTGCTGAAAGATCTAGTGGCTAAGGGCCACCGGACGTGTGACTAGCTGCTGACGCCGGGCTTGAACCGGTGACCTTCTGATCACAGGCACAGAAGCTTAGCCTGCGGAGCCAATACGCTCTTCCCTTCAGAGAATCCATGCATATTGATGTAGATCACCAGTCTCTCCATGCATTTCGACCAATCAGATGGTGCCGACACAACCAGCTCGGTTTGGTCACGCATTTGGTTGTGCTAGTAAGAAGGGCCAGGTCAGTGCGGGTATGGCTCTGATAATTTACAATGGAAGACCGCCAGTTCGGGGTAAGGCTCGGGTCCGGCTCTGTTCTTGAAAAGCACCGACAGCTGGGATTCTTCAGACTCGGATTATAAGATGCTGGCTCTCTCTCGCCCCCTGCTGGTGAATACCTGGTAGCAACGCTGATGCAGCATCTCTCCAGTCTTTTTGGCCTCTTGGCTGTTCTTCATGTCACGCTCCATGACCATGATGTAGATGTACTGCAGAGGCATACAGTCCTGGGAGGGCCCCACACACACAGACACACAGTTAATCACATAATAGAGTCGTCACCTTACAGACAGACAAGCACAAAAACACACTGTTTTCATAATGATCTAGAAGCTTCCTCAGGAAGAGTACGCAGTAAAATAGGAAAGGCTGACTGGCAGTCTATGGCAGGAAGTTCACACTTTCACTCTCTCGGGCTGATTTTGAAGCCATCGGTTTGTCTGCATTTGATTGCTTTGGTCTAATGGGGAAAGTAAGGGGGATCCCACACAAGCTTGGGGAAAGCATGGGAAGTCCACCCCAGCCGTGGGGGGACTAGAATGCTGGCAGTGTGGAGAGACGGGTTCGAACCTGCTGGGAGACGCAAGATTTGGCTGCTTCTGCTGCCTTGGTGACATTCTTGGCAAACTCTTGCTCTGCATGTGAAGGGGAACATGGTTATGGAGGTGGAGCAACAGGCAGTGACCCTGCTGGGGACACGGTGACAGGGCCACAGAGAAGAACACACCCTGAACGCGTGATTAAGGAACTCAGGGGAAAGGTTTCTGTTCGACTTCCGGGACCGGAAGCTGAATTGCTCATACTTCATACACACGCCCAGATGTACCACTGCGTAATGTGTGAAGTTGCTAAACATCCATAATGAAGCAAAAAGTTCTGGGGGGGAGGATGAAGAATATAGTGAGGCAGGAGCCTCAGGAAGAGGGCTATTGCTTACTGACTGTGGCTGTACACTGAGCACGGATCACCGTGCGGCTAACAGTGAGGGTGTGAGAGGGGAATCGGCAGCTGGAGTATTATTCTGAGTGGTGCAAGACCTCTCACACCTGCTGTGAGAGCAGGAGAGGATAGAGAGAAAAAGACAGATTCATTATGGACCTGTCCTCCCCTCAATCGCACAGACAGACTTAGAGGACAGGTCCACAATCAGACACAACGACAGACGGACAGACTGAAAGGAAAGGTACACAGGCAGACACAGAGAAAGATGGACAGACTGAGAGAAGGACAGGTCCACAGTCCCACACAGAGAGGTGGACTGACAGAGAACAGGTTCGCAGCCAAAAACACAGACACACATAGACGGACAGAGCAAGGGCTGGGGACCTTACCTAAGCTGAATCTCTTCTCCATCCAACTGAGCAGTTCCTTAGCGTAGCGGCACCACATCTTGGAGTACTGCAGGGCCAGATCCACGCCGCCCTCGCAGCGGCGCAGCACCAGGTCTGCATCCTGGGCTGAGAGGGAGTGTATCAGCATAACTGCGGGTCCTGCTCATCCACCCCGCACCCCCACGCATACACACACCCCACAGCGTAGATCCTAAAAGCCGTTCCCGATCGGGGGGTGAGGTTCCGTGTCACACGCCCATAGGGGTTCAGAGAACAATAAAGCAATGTCCTCCAAACACCAGAGGGCACTGCTGAGAATCCAGCAAGGCACACATGGATAGCAGAATCAAAGCTATTGCCATGTTCCAGGGAGGAGAATAAAAGAGGTGTAATCCTGTCTTGTCCTTGGTGCCAAGCGACAAGATGGGCCTGTGAGCTTCCTCCAGAAAGAACAGGTTGCTGAATGGTACTGGCTTCTGAACGGCTTTGAGGAGGGAAATCCCCTCAGTGGCAGGATCAGCAGAGTCCTCTTCAGGATGCAGAGGGGGGTCAAACACCCAAACAAAAATTCACGTCCAGCTGTCCTATAGTGGACAGACGGAGGATCTGAAATAAGACCAGGGGCGCGAGCTCCAGGAGTCGACTTTCCTGATTGGCTCCTCACCTGTCTCCTGACCCCGCCCACTCTGCACCTCCCACCTCCAGGCCCTGAGTGCTCTCCTGGTCACCACGGAAATGACAAACTAACCAGAAGTTCCTCCAATGCCACCACTAGAATGGAGAAGGACTGCGGGGCGTCTACCGATGTGGCAGAGGCTCCAGGTGGGGCCACATTTAATCTGCTGTGGCAGGAGCCCAGATTCCAAAATCGCCTTGGAAACAGTTACCATGCACACAAACAGCCAATCTGGTTCTCTTCTCTGTCTCTCTGACTCCGCCCCTTAGTGCTTCCTTATGAATACATCCATCAGATAGATGAATCCTCCTCCTTCCAGATCATCTTCTCCATGACGGTTCTTAGCCTTCACACTCAAGTCCCACTTCTAGTTTTCGGAAAAAAAAAAAAAAAAACGGGAACACTGGATTTCTGAAGGAAAACCACCTTTCAGGACCTTTCTCCTTTGGTTTTCTTGCTCGGATTCCTGGTTCAAACTCGTAGCTGTCACTTTTATCTCATTTGAGATGAAGCATCCAGGACGGGGGTTCTGCAGACGACCTGGAACCTCGAGGTTCCTCAGTGGAACATCTACCGATCCCAAGCTCAGAAGCTGAGAGGAAACTTACAAAAAAAAATAGAACCGGTGATTCCTGTAGCCAACGTTCCGCTTCACCTGAGCGCCGCCACAGCATGTGTACGGCGCTGTGGAGGGGTGCATGGCGTGGCGTGGAACTCCACCCCCCTGTCATGGCAGCTCAGCCAGGGGATTATCCCAGGAGCTGACAGGCATTAGCGAGGCTCCTGGTTCTCCTTCTGGACCGTGTCCGAAAAAATGACACAGCGGCAATCGGCAGTCCTAACACCGAGCAATCTGGCACACACACACACACACACACACACACACACACACACACACACACACCTGTACTCATATTTTTGTGGGGACCGTCCATTCATTTCTATGGGCAAAACCTTAATCGCAACAATGACAACCTTAACCCCTACCCAGCCCTAACCTTATCCATAAGTAACCAAACAAAATACAGGAGTTTCAGCATTTTCAGTTTTGTGATTGCAGTCATAGATCTTTATAAAATTGAGGTCATCCCTGACCGAAAAAATGTCTCCACAAGGTAAGAAGTTACAGGTCTTTATCACACTGTGGTCCCCACAATGCAATAATTCCAAAAATGCACACACATGCACACACCACACAGACACACATCCATGCAATAACCCAGGTGATGCATCATTACAATCACACCAACAATGTTTATACTGATTGAGTGATCACACACACAAATATGCGAATCTCTCTCACACACAGAGACTCTCCACTGACTTGGGTGCCTTTGTTCTTGCCGTGCTCATGTAGAGATAAAGATCGGTTCCGTGTTCCCACTAACAGGATGCTGCCTTATTTTATCGTTGAAATGCTGTCACCTCTCCTGATGAGACACTTTCTGGAGCAGATACTATGCACACACAGGGGTGGAGCCTGGTGCACCAGCATCACCGGCCTGTAAGCTCCCTGCAGGTTCCATCCACAGCCTCACTCCCCCCCCCCCCAGCACGTCTGACTGGGTAGGGGAACCTCCCCCCACCACTGATTTGATTTGACCACCTCTTGGTCAAATCTACCCCCTTCTCCTGCTAATCTGATTAGCGTGAGGCAATTAGCATGCATGGCTAACTGCCCAAAAACCGGGGAGCTCTTTTGGGACCAGGTCAGAGTGTGGAGTCACAGAAGAACCTCACCACCTAAACTAGAACTCGGTAAAAACCCGTCCACCCTGAACACTGCCTGGCCCAGCTGGCCCGCATCACACTCGCAGTCTTTCAGGTGCGTTTGAACGCTGCTGCAGCTGAGATCTCCACATTATAATGGAAATACAAAAAGCGACCACGACATTCATCCCAATCATCTGTTTCCAGCTACTGGTAGGTAGGGGGCCCACAGACACCAAGCTTGAAGGACCTACCTGGTGAAGATCCTTCTTTTTGGTCTTCATCAACCCGAATCTCGACGTCGAGGCCTTCTTCAGGCTGCAGAAGGAGTCATCGAGTTTGAATCGGATCCAGCGGGGAGCCACCATTTTATTGTGTGATGTCATAAATTCACTTTAACCTTACTGTCACAGTGTACAAAGGCAGACATATAACGAGAAGTGCCTTGTGACTCCTAGAGGTGGTGCACGTAAAATAGAAAAATACAACTGAAAAGTACAACGGTATAATGAAAACCTCAAGGCTATCTTTGGACTCAATTAACTGAAATGTAAGCATGAATGAATGTGGTATAAAATACTACAAAGTAAAAATGAAGTACTAATCATTAACCGTCAGTTCTTCCGGATCCGTGATCTCTGTGGTTTCCGTCTCTGCGTTGGATATGGTGTCAGGGTCTGGTAGCAGGTCCTCCACAGTCCTGGGGTTCCCCCATTAAATGCAGGGCAAAGACAGTCGAACAGAACGAGGGAAAAATGAGCAGGAGAACGGAGAAACCCGGGTGGCGGAAGACCCTGCCGACGACGTGAAATACGTACTCATGGATGAGCGACAGCTCCAGGTTGTCGAAATCACGGAAGATCTCACTGTAGCGCTTCGTCTCGGACGTCCTGCTCGGGCGCAGTGCTTCTAAAGTGGGGGCAAAAGGGAGAGAGGGGAGCGGGCCGGGTCAGGACAGGCCACGACGGAGCTGCTGCAGTACACGGCGTTGAAACGTGCAGAATACAAGGAAGTAAGAGGTGCCCACTTCCTAAAACGGCAACGTACCAGGTCTTTGCCACGCAATGAGCTACCCATCCCCCTCCTCGCCGACCATCTCGGAAGAAAACAGGGCCCTTGACAACCGCACAATGCCGCGCAGCCGCTCACAGGCTACAGGAAGGGGGGGGGCGCACTGCGTAAATCAAAAGCGCTGACTTCTCATTTGACACCGGCTTTCTCTTCTCATAAGGCGCTGGTGGATCAGGACGCTTACTCATAGCCAGAGCGCTGTGGGGTCAAGACTCAGGAGCAGCGTGCCCTTAAGTAAAGGCTCCAGCAAAGGAAAGATCTAGATATCTGCGCGTGTTCACTGACAGTCAAAGTCAAGTCAAAGTGAATCCACTGCCCTGTTCAGCAACGTGATGCAGGGGTCATACGCTGAGATGACATTTCGATGTAGCTGGTCGTAGGGCAAAGAGATGGCAATAAGTAACACTGAAATATGGAGGACATTTCAGCAAGACAGATAAACGGAAGCCATAAACATAAAAAAAGACAGTTAAAGAAAACACAGCGGTGTAAATCTCTAGGTTACGGCAGATGACACTTATTACTCAGGAGGTGGGGGAATTAAAGCCCCCCCTCGAGATGCCTTAATGCCCCCACACCTTACTACAGCTTGACACTCAGGTCGAGGTGATCAGAAATCCTAGGCTTATTTTATGCAACAGGCACAGAAGGCCACGCGGTGGGGGTGTTACATTTTAACCAAAAAAAACCCCAAACCACGGCAAACAATCATTTTCCTCACAATGCCACAGTTAATCAGTCACACCATCCCTTAAATTAAAAACCACACCGCTTCATATTAAATGTTAGAACCATGAGCCCGCCCCCCCCAACCAGTATGTGCAACATGGCTATTTTTATATTCCAGTACCATCCGGGAAATGTGTCGATTCTGTCGAGCTCCATCACCGGAACGTTCATGACGTATGTCGCGTCTCGCAAGGGGTGAAATTTCTCAGCCCGAGCGACCTCTGCATCTCCATAAAACAGCCCCTCAACCCAACTCAAACCCGACAGCCAAAAAAGGAACTGACTGCACAACACATCTGAGAAATACACAGCCTGTCACCAGAACTTTATATATATCATTCACGATAAACTCATCGGATAATTATTTGCCATGACCTAACCATCATTACCACTTCTCTTTTACCATCCTGAGTGACGTCACAACACCAACAGAGACTCTAGTAAAGAGAAACAGCAAAAAATAAAGGCAGTGGTGGGGGAGGTGCCCATTCTCATTATATCCGGGGTGGGGGGGGAGGGGGAATTATGCAAGCAAAGACAGGTACAGAGTGGCCAATTTCATGCCTGAAATATAGGAACCAAAATGGCAGAAGGGCAAACAAAGGAACTAAGACCGGAAGTCCCTTCTGAACTGCAGCAAGAAGCAGAACGGGGTAGCAGAGCAGTGTCAGACACAGATACAAGTACTAAGCCACGCAAACATGCAGAATGATAATGCGGCAGATGAGGACACTTCTTGCTTCTGGCATCAAATCCAATTGATATACAAAATGGCCACCACTGTGACTTGATGAAAAAAAAAACGTGTTTCTGACTGCGAGTACTTGTGTGTACTTTCAGCTCCAGACACTGTCGAGTTCTATGCAGAGTCCTGCTGGGTTCTCTCAGACAAGCTGAGGAGACATTTAGCAGTGTTTCTCGCTCTCTGTAGCTCTCTCATGTTCCATTTAGGTCAACCACATCCTGCCTTCAAGTCACACTGCTATGGGGACAGCCCACTTCTCGGCACGCTGCTGCTACGCCGTCGGTTTGCCATTTGTGTCCAATCACCCAATCATCCATCTTCAAACCTCTTATCATAATCAGGCTCATGGGAAGCCCAGGAACCTACCTGGCCAGCACAGGACACGAGGCCAGGGTACACCCTAGAGCAGACTGCCCGCTAGCATGTAGACTGAAATGCAAATGAAATGCTTCAGCAAAGCCACTTACAGGACACGCTAGGGAGTGTTCCGAGGGGACAACAATGCAAACAGGACCTTAGCCCTTCCAGAAACCGAACTGAGAAAACTTGCAGGATACCTGCATCTACATTAGGTTGCACTGCACACAAGCACTGCAAGGCTTGTACTGGCCAAATAGGCATAATTTCCCCGCAACCCCACCCCCCCTTCAAGTTCATACACCTCGCAAACAGGAAAGCAGACACCATGAGATTCAACGCAAGAAAGTACTATGGCTAAAGACCAAAGAAGGTCTGTGACACCATAGAGCCATGGCACCTATTCCTACGGTGAGGTCTAGGGCTGAGGTACCTTTACAGTCAACTCAACAAGCTGGGCTTACATAACTCCAAACAAAACATCCAGTACGTACAAAGAGCTCAAAGGACAAATGGACCTGGACCCAAAGGAAAAAGGTGGAAGGAGCAACTATGAGGTATCAGATGTTTCCACAGGAAATGAGAGATACCAAAAAACAGCAAATTTACAGGACTAAAAATATACAAATATTGAGGGTGGCTCTGTGGCTCACGTTTATTGCCTCACACCTCTAGGGAAGGGGTCTGAATCCCCCCCAGCTCCGTAGGTATGCAGTTAATAAGGTCACCCACAGTTTCTTCCCACAAGCTAAGGTCTTGTGCCTGATGCTGCCTGGAACAGCCTCTAGGTTCACAGTGACCAAGCCGATGGCAGATTGATGGACAGCATATATGCATCAAAAAGGAGTAAAGTCATAAACGGCACAAAAGAGGGATCACGGCCTGTGTTTTTGGGTTGAGATGGCCGCCTCTGTCTCGTTGGAGCTGCGGTACGTTGTCCCACCCACCCTCACCCGGGTCCTCACACTCACCCTGGGCATTGCAGTCCGCCATTGCAACATGCTTCGTCGCTTTCTCCATCAGCGTGTCTCCCGCTTTCTCTCCTCCCAAAATTCCCTCAGACAGACGGACCTCAGTACCTCACGCCGCACGGAGACCCCATTCGCCAAGACTCTCCGGTGTTTACCAAGCGGCGGACAGCGGGCCGTAGGTACTCAGTCTCATTCGATGCTCGGCGTGTGTGGACACACACAGACACATACACGCGCGCGCCCACACAGAGACACGCACGCACACGCACACACACACACACACACACACACACACTCTTTCACTGGTGCTTTGCATTCAGTGAAAACTAAGAGAAAAAACTTTGAGGCGTTTTAAAGATTTCGTTCTCCTTTTCTCGCTCTCTCTCTCTCTCTCACACTCTCTCTCTCTCTCTCACTGTGTGCATTTGCAAAAGAAAGAGAAAAAAAAAAAATTTTTTTCCCTCCCCGATGCTGAGGAGATTGTCCAATGCTCTTTCACCTTTGATGGGAGGAAGTGAGTCTCGTTCTCTGAGGAAGACACACCCACCATCCCCCCGTCACAGTGAGAGATGCTTTAATTTATAGCTACATCATTATGTCACATCAATTTAAAAAATGTACCCGTTCACCTATACTTATTGTGACTCCTTTAGTGTACGAGTATAAGAGTTTTGGCTGTTCATGAGCTTTAAACCACATACCCAAGAGCGACAGGTGGTTTCAGAGATGACTCTAGCGCCCCCTGCTGTCACACACCAGTCCTACAAGTCAAATGGAGGGGCACTGACCTCTGAGGGAGTCAAGAAGGGCTGAGATGGCATGGCTTAAAGGGGGATGAGCCATGGAGGGGTGGCGCTCCCTCAGGGGCTGGAGAGAGGCCATCAAGCCCTGAAGTGCAGTGTCCACCTCGTCCTGGGTGGATCCACATGAGTCTGAGGTGGAGGTGGACACAGAGAGAGCCAAATGAGACAACATTAACAAAGCACTTCACCATGGGACTGAACGGGTTTGTGAACAAGGCTGGACAAGGTTTAAAATTTCGCCCTTAATTTTGGGGCAAATTTTACTGATGGGGGGGGGGGGAGGTATTTCTCAGACCCGCAAACCCATCGACCCACAGAGAATTCGCCCAGTCCAGGCCCGTTTGTGAGTGAAGCGTAACAGAGACAACCATCATTTTTAGTGTTCAGAAATTCCATCTCCCTGATGTTCCAAGAGTAGTCATGGTCTCAGTTATGTGGTCCATTTGGGGTCAACCACTGTGAAACATGATTGGAATGTGAGAGTAAAAATACGGAGAGATAACGTAGTAGGTTGGTCAAAACTCCTCGATGACTAATAAAGCATAGTACCAGACATCA
This sequence comes from Cryptomyrus ogoouensis, assembly GCA_025773925.1. Lineage (NCBI taxonomy): Eukaryota > Metazoa > Chordata > Actinopteri > Osteoglossiformes > Mormyridae > Cryptomyrus > Cryptomyrus ogoouensis. The sequence continues at coordinate 15,621,533 of JAOYFF010000046.1, read as the reverse complement.
ATTCTATAACAAGAACTGCAACGATATAAATATTACAACAATTAAGACCCATTATTGTTGTTAATAATAATAATAATAATAATAATAATAATAATAATAATAATAATAATAATAATAATAATAATAATTTGACTCACCACAGAAATCCTGCAGGAGCTTTTTAACCTGTTTGATGCTGTCACCCACAAGCCGAAGTTCAGCCACCATCTGCGGTATATCTTGTAAGCGGTCCCCCAGCCACGCAGACTCGATGCTCTCCATCGCAGGGAAAAAGGCTGGCGACGACTCCAACCTTAAACTTCCAAGGCTACCAACCTGCGCCATGTTTCTTCTTATTTGTCTTCGTCAGTCCCTTCTTCGTGATTACCGTCATTACAAAATAGAGTGGACCAGACTTCAGACATATGCCCGACTGATGCGGTGTCAGACGGGGAACATTTCCACCAGTCCGATCTACACAGAAATCATCCGTCTCCTGTAGTCTTAAGATCTTTCGTACTTCGGGATGAAGGATGGAGTCATTTCAATAAGATTAAAACATGATAATCGATAATCATCCAACAGAACCGTATTTCACGCAGCAGGTGCTGTAATGTTAGATGCGGACTCCGTGCGTTTTGACTCTCCATTAACACATGAGTCATTGTTAAGAGAATGAATTCCTGCATGGCTGACGTTAAGCATGTCGCCCGGCCACATTCCGGCTCAATCCAGCACATCCGCAACCTTCACTCATCTTCTGAAGCTGATTGTAATCGCTTTTGAGCAAACCTAAAATAACAGTAGTCATGGAGGAGAGGTAAGTCTAACCAGCAGCGCGGAAGGTGGAAGAAGGTGTAAATAGGACTTGATAAGTCGTCGGTTCGACTGTTAGGATAGATGACCATTAATTACTAGTCAATATCATGCCTATACCTATCTTTCGTTAACTCACCTGACTTACAAATAACATATCGCCCCATACGCGTCACCACATACGCAAATCAGCATTTTTACGGTTTATCTCTCTTATTGACGAACAATTCGCTGATCCGAGATTAGACGTAACGCAATTACAGCTTTGATCATGAATGTTAAACAGATCCGCAACTGGATTCCTTATGATTGATTAGCTATTATTTCCAAGTGAGGGCTGCCAACTTTGGTCAGCTGCCTGGCGTATGATTTTCAATTCGAGACAAGTTTGCACGCTCATCTATACATGTAACAGTTTTATTACCTTATAAATAGTCTGTAAGGTTTGCAAACTAGCCCAAACGCTTTTGATGTAGCTAGCTTTATGTTTATAATGTAATAATATGGATTTGCTGTAAGATTTCTTGCGTGACCCTGGGAGTCAGAAAGCGTGAGTGTCACGCCAGATGCCTGCGAGTTGGCAACCCTGTTCCAGAAATCGTGCCTTCTTATCTAGTGACAACTATATATGTTTTTTTTTTTCCCGGGGACTGAGTCGGGTTCACTTGGGATAACAGAGAACTACAAGCTGGGATTTTTTACTCAGATATGCACAAGCATGCGGCAGGTGATCTGCATCCCTCAGGTCGCCCCCGGTCTGGCCCGCTTAACTTGGTTTCCTGCCGCTGCTGTTGATCTCGGTTAACAGATACGCGTAAGTGAACACCGAAACTCTAAAGTTATGCCTCATTTTAATATATTAAATAAATAGAAATTGATCCATGTAGTTTGATAGCAGGTAGGCTATAGTGAAAAAGAATAATTTGAATGACACGTTCACGCCTTGAATGGCGTGCGACGATATCTGGTCTTGATTTTTTTGTGCGTTTGGATTGAATCTCACAGCCGCCGGCACTTTTATCGCAAGCAAAATGATTCCAGGAAAGCTTCGCGTCGCACGAAAGAAGAGATACAAATGTGTTAAAGTCCCAGAAATAGCCGAAACACTAACTCCCCCTTTTAAAGCCATGGCATGCGGGGGCGGCGACAGCTTAGAGACCGGGTATACTTAGGTACCGCTTTTCTCATTAAGCCTAAGTACATATCCGCAAATGGATATATGCAGTTGTTAAAAACATAAAAAACACAATTACCATATGCAAACTGTCAGAGCACGTCATTACTGGGAAGGGATGCTCATCGACATAACACGCAGCGGTCTTATTTAGGCGCACTTTTGTACTGCAACAGAAACACGTCAACGCAAAACCACCACAACAGACTTTCTCTTCACGACATCTTTAGGTCATTAAAAAAGCGCGTGGTATGCAAGTACAGATTTAAAACAAAACAAGATTTTATTCTTTGGTATTAAGGCACTTTTACAGAAATGGGGAACAGACTAAACTGGCATTAACTGCAAGATCGACTGGTCATTCTCATCCATATCAGGTTCACACAAAAATAGGTACTTGAAAAACAATAGTTACTGTAGTAGGAAAGGAAAAAAAAACAATTTCTTTTATTATGGTACAATATTTCCATGCCGCACAATTAGACACTCCTTAAAAGGCTAGACTCCAGGATTACTCCTTAGCAACTGGCTTCTGGCTCTTTTGTGGTCGACTGGAAACTGGTCCGCAGGTCCAGGGTGTGGATTCTGAGGCCTGATCTGCCACAAGACCCCCACCACCACCACCGCTGGCGAAAATTACAGGCCGATCACAGCACTGGGTGCTGAATCTGTCATGGTGAAGAATTCACAGCTAACAGCAGCTTTGACAGATACAAGTGGAGCAGCGTTAGGTGATCCTGTGTGTGTGTGTGTGTGTGTGTGAGAGAGAGAGAGAGACATCGGCTTCTTTTTTTCAGGATGCTTTAATCTAAAGCAGCTTATGGTTTCACTCATGATCAGTAATCAGTTCAAGTTCAAGTTAAGCACCTTGCAAAGTGGACAAAAATTACCAGGATTCATCCTGGAACTTAAACCAATAACCATTTATTGAGAAGTTCACATAATCCAAGCTGTGGGATACAATCTCTACACCCCTCACAAATCTTCCCAGTTTTCCCTGTAAAGCCATTGGTGGATTGTGATGTAGAGGGACCAAGCAGAGCAATACCGCACATTCCTGTATTTAGGCACATCTGTCAGTAACACAGGGGTTGAGTGTGTTTTCTAGAAAGACATTGAAATAAACAGAAGTTTATGTAACATTTCTTTTAGTTGGGGATTCTGTGGGAATGACACATTCTGCCATTTTGAAGATGAATTCAGATCCTTGCCCTGTCTGTGAATAATATCTGCTGGGTATTTCATCGGAGCTTTGCCCTCAAACCAGACTGTGAGGGTACATCTGGATCACAGTTGGCGACTGTCCCAGAGGTGAGGGCAAAAAAAAAACAAAATGTGCTTTAAAAAAAGCATCTAAAAGCAGGTATTTCTCACTCACCTGTACCAGATGTGATGATCCCATGATGACCATCAGAAGCCACTTTGAGAGTCAAATCACACACCTCAGATTCCATGCTGCCCTAGCATCATCCCAGGTAAGATGTGAAGAAAGAGGCAATTTTCAGGAGGTCATTACAAAACAAATGTAGCAGCCTGACCGTGGGTGGGTGGTTCCCTGTTCTCATTGGCTGGCCACATGTGTGAAATAGCCAATCAGAGCTCATCTTTAGCAGCACGGTGCAAGGACGACTGGAGGACGTCCGTGTTCTGGGCCTCGCTGCTGATTTCCGCCTGCTCGTGTGTCTTGCTGCCCGCCCGCGCCCGGTCCCAGTCTGTGGGCTTCTTCTCGTTGTCCCAGACGGTGGAGGTCTCCGTGTCACTGACGTAGCCCGGTTCTCCCGTGTAGTGGGTGGGGAACACCAGCAGGGGCTCTGCAGAGAATGCTTTTAGGTCCCGAGTTTCAAACTGCTCCATGTAGTCCGACCTGGGGTGGGGTGGGATGGAACGAAGACCGCGGGTGATGGACACAGCATAGCGAAATGCTACATGGATCATTTACAAACTCCAAGGCAGGGCAGAGAAGTGACCTGGGCAATACCTACACTGGGTGCTTGTTGAACATGATGGGGAGGAACTCGTCCACTGGCAGCATCCTCTTCAACGGCTCGGCCTTCAGCAGCTTCTTGGCGCCTTGTAAAGACATCACGTACCCCAGCGTCCAATAAGAGTAGTCGGCCTCAACTAGGTTGTGGATGTTGGGAACGGCCTTCTCGGGACGCTCAACCTGCATTCTCTTTCTCCCTATGTAACTGAGAAGGGGGGAAAGCAGGAAGCAGATGGAGAGAAAGAGAGGAGAGGAGATGTTGAATGGCGTGGGAAGAGTAGAGGAAAAATCAGCTATAGTCTCGGACAAACTATTAAAACAGATACATGATTTTCATATATTCCATAGTACAGTATATTGATGCTGGAACCCCCTTAGTGCCCTTACATGAGGTCCCAGTCCAGTCCCTCCTTCTTCACCTCCAACATCAGGTTCTGGAGGCGCCGCTTGAAGAAAACCTCAAAGCGCAGGTCGTCCTCGATCACCACCGACACCTCGAGCCCCCGATCCACAATCTGCGGGATGATGATGGGGGAAGAGGATCAGCTCGGAGGACAGGAGACGCAGAAGGGTACGGCTCTCGGGCAGAGCGCCTCGCGTACCTCCTGCCAGACCGAGTAGTGTGAGAGGAAGCAGCCCAGCTCCCCTCGGGTGAGGGGCCGGCCATGGTAGGGGTCGCTGTAGCCGGCCAGCATGTGGATTCCCAGGGCTTGGATCTGGCTGGCGTTCAAGGCCCTGAGCGGGAGAGAGATGGAGAGAGAGGTTTCCCTGACCGCAGCACCATTCTGGCACATTGCGCCAAAAATCTAAAAGCTAGCCAATCCAGCGACCTACTTGCCGTCCACGGCAGGGAAGACCTTGCAGTCGATCTCCTGCTCATAGAGGGACCTCAGCATGCGCTTCCGCCGGTCAGGACGACGCTCCAGGTTGATCATGAACACCTGTGGAGGCACGCCCCCTCTCTGAAGCTCCACCCACAATCAATTAATATATAAAAAAAATTGTGATTATCTGTTGTGTTTTTTTTTTGTCCCACCTCGTCAAAGCCCATCTTGTCCGGATTTTTCTTAGGGACGGGTGTGAACCTAGAAGGTTCTATGGGAGGGTTCCGCACTGTTTGGGGCAAAGGGGACAGACCGGCTGAGTAACAACAGAAAGACCACAGACCGTTTCTGTACCCTAACCCTCGAACCCAGGCCTACCCATGACCTCCAGAACCGTGTGCAGGAAGCTGTCCGCCTCGTCCTGCAGGGAGCTGTGGACACGCAGAGGGATGGGCAGGAACCCATAAATCTCTCTGTTACACAGGAACATTTGGACGTCTATAGGAAGGAAAGACCATAAACGTTTGCCAGGATCGGCATGATGCACGTCTTGCAGGGTGAGTATGTTACAATCAAAAAACACCTAATTGCCCCCAAGTTAATTATAGCATAGCTAAATACCACTTACATACACATAATTTATACGTACTGTGAGAACAGACGGAAAATGTTGGTTTTGAACCACTTCTATAGAAGAATTGAAACAATTGAGTTTTGCCTGAATTGTAGCATAGTGTGGCTCGGTAGGTTAAGGTTCTATGCCTAGAATCAGAAGGTTGCCGGTTCAAATCCCATGATTAACAGAGTAATTTCACCATTGGGCCCATAACCCCCAAGGACTGTTTTGGAGAAAAAAGGGTCTGCTAAATAAAATTTATGTAAATAAAATTTCACTTTTGTTACAATACGTGTCCCCCTCCCAGATCCCATACCCGCCATGCGGGCGGAGAAGGCGAAGATGATGATGTCATCGAAGGCCCAGCTGTAGTCCGGGTGCGGGGGGTGGAAGGTCAGCTGACGCGACGCCTGTTTGCGCAGGTCCACCAGGAAGGTGGAGTGTACCATGGGAACAGCAAAGCAGCCCTTCCGCAGGCCCTTCCGGATGGGAAGGTAGGCCGGCGTCCGCTTGTAGTAGCCCTGGGGTGGGCGGCACGCGGACAGCTTACACTCCCAAGGATTCACTTTGTTGCCGTTAATAATTTTAAAAATACACCTCGCAGTGAAATTCTAAAAAATCTACACTGCTACAGTTAATGCTGCTAAAAAGAATATATGACTAAACTACTGCACTTTGGTTAACTACTCAGCTACATATTGCGTTATATTTCATTTATACACACACACACATACACACTTTCTCCAATATGCAGCATTGGTGGACAAAGCACAGAGTTTTTTGTATATGTAAAATGACATTAAAGATTCCATTACATATATTCTATTATGTATTATAATTTATTAAACAGCAATTCTGTATTGTGATGACCCAGAGACATTAGACCTTTCATTGACTGAATTTATCCCTAGAAGGATAGCAATCTAATACACAACAAATACTTGTAATTGTTTTAACATGAAATAATTCAGAGACCTGGAGAAAATGAGGAAGACAGATGTGGATGGCCCTTCCAGTGCCTCTCGCTGGAGCACGCGTGCCCGTACCTGAGTGGTCATCCCACACCAGAAGTTGGAGTAGGCTGCGCGGGACTCCAGCATGGGAGCCACCACGGTCTTGTTCTCCTGTATGAGCTTCCACAGCACATCTGGATTGGTCAGGATGTTGTCACAGTCCACCAGCTGAAGCAAAAGATAAACAGGAAGGATCCACAGGACTGTGACCTGTTTATGTCATGTCTAGGTTGCAAAGACTACCATCCTGGCCCTGGGTATCATGTCTGACAACAATACGACTGCAAAGTAACATTTTGTAGTATGCATTTTGAATGCATTATTAAAAATAACATGTTATATTGTTAATATTTAACAATGTTAAATATTAAATATTTGTTTAAGAGTGGTAAAGAGTACGTACTACAGCCTGCCTGTAACTGAAGAAAGCAAAAGGCATTTAGAAGCACTTTACAGAGTCTCTTCAGCAGTCTAGTGCCTCCACTGTCTGCGAGGGGTAACGCACCAGGAAGTAGTCAGCCCACATGTCTCGGGCAGCATCCAGGGCTGCCTGGCGTAGCTTCATTACGTGAGCATAGCGGTGGTTTGTCCAGTGCTTTGGTCCGCTCTCATCCTCAAAAGTCCTGCAGCAAGATGTGTAGAGCAATTTCAAGCAGTTTCCCAACCCAGTCCTCGGACACCCCCCAGACAGTCCGTATTTTTGCTCCCTCCCAGCTTCCAACATGCCGGTACCATGTATTCTGTGTTCTTGATTGGCTGGGAGCTGGAAGGGACCAAAAATGTGGACAGTCTGGGGGTGTCCAAAGACTGGGTTGGGAAAAACTGATTTAACATGTCTCTCTCAGTCTCTCTCTCTCTCTCTCACACACACACACACACACACACACACACACACACACACACACACACACACACACACGCGCACAGGCAGGCATATGTGGCATGAGGGCACACAGACTCACTCACCTTGGCTCCACCTGTGGCCTCCACTCCACATAGTGGTAGAAGCTCTGCACATCGGTCAGCCACTGACGCAGGATAGCCGTCGTGTTGTCCAAGTTGTGGTCCGTCGCCACCCTGTGGACAAAGTCACAAAGTACACTTCAGTTAGCTCATGGAACTTTCACACTAAGTAAGCAGCTATTGATACATTCATGGCGAAGTCTATTGGTTACATGTCAAAGTTTATAATGATTTTCAAATAAATATATACCTGAGAAGGTAAAACCTTAAAACACACAGCAATAATGAGATTCCCTGCAAATTTTGAGATTCAAATCAAGGTACTTTACATTGGCTTTAATAATGAAATACAGAACCATGTTTTAATCTTAGGAAAAACATCCAGCAAAGTACTGACAGGGAGATATATTTGCCTAATAGCATTAATAAAAATGTGCTTAAGTGACAAAGGGCTTTGCCATGTGAGGCACACAGGGGACTGTACTCTTCAGGGTCATTCCAGTGCGAACACTACATTCATGGACCGGCATCCATTCCTGCTCTGGAACAGGTCTTGTTCTCTATCAAGAAGAACTTGGTTACTCTTTCTGCTTGCTTTAAACACCGGTGGGCCCACTGGGATCATCTTCCCTTCGTCACACATCTGCAATATGTATGGTCCTCCATCCCAGCCCCGCCCAGGCATCTGGCAGATGTTCTGCCCCCAAAACCACTGCCCCGCACAGGGTCGCGGGCATGTAAATCAGCGTTTCCCCAACCCGGTCCTTGAGGACCCACAGACTGTCCACATTTTTGCTCCCTCTCAGCAGCTGGGGAGGAGTAAAAACAGGGACTGTCTGTGGGTCCCTGAGGACCCCATTGGGAAACAGTGATAAAAAGCGGCTGCATGGACATACGCTGCATAAACAGCAGCATGCTATAAACAATCAGGTCCTGGGCCTCTCATGCCTGGACTGCAGTGATGGAACAGATGGGATCAGTTGAAACATTAAGCCAAGTGTCAGCTCTAATCGCATCTAGATGGAAGAACAAAAGAGACATTTTCTAGCTCCTATTCAGAAGTTGAGAACATCTGTGGCCTGTACTACGAAGGTCACTGGCTTATTGGGGTAACTTGTTGGATTTAAGGTGGTCTGGGCAAAATGTAAGTGAACAAATATTAAGTCCATTTTAACTGTGGTACCTTAAATCTGACAAGTTACCCCAAAAAGCCAGTAACCCCACTTCGTAGTCGAGGCCACTGGTGTTCTAGACCACTGGCCCCCATTCCCCAAACCCTAAATCTAAACCCTAGATCAGTGTTTCCCAATTTGGTCCTTTAAGACCCACAGACATCCATGTTTTTGGTCCCTCTCAGTTCCCTTCCTGGAAGCTGGGAGAAAGCAAAAAAGTCGACTCTGACAGGAAGCAAAAACGTGGGCCGGATGTAGGTCTCTGAAGACCAGACTGGGAAATGCTGCCCTAAGATCATCAGCCCAATATCCGGCAACAAAGGGCAGAGCTGGGCCATGGGAAGCTGACAGTACAGTGACCACCAATGACTAAGGTCGCAGGCTACTCTGAAGCTATATTCAAAACTTAGGAGACAGAACCACCATTTTACCCATAAGAAAACCATTTAGTCTGGATTCTTTAATGGAATCACAAGCCACATTCACAATTAAAACCATAAAGCTGAAAATATATTAAGATCTGAAGTTGTCCTGTGCCTTCCATACAAATGTGGTGTAAGAATAACACTGTGCTTTTCCAAAACACATGACAATACAACTTGAAAGAGGTGGCGGCTCAATCCAGGAAACTCCCACCGCCTTGAGGACGGAAAGCATTCACAGCTACAACAGACACCAGAAACTCAGAAATGAGGATTCTGGGAGTGGGTGTGCAGTACCAGGCAAAAGTCTGGATACGCCATGCTGCCTACAAAAGAGAGTGAGAGTCACATCATATGAACTGGCCACCTGACCAAAAAACACAGTAGAAATGGTTTTGTTGGAGTTTCACTAGAGTGCAAAGGAAAAGTAGCCAATGTGTACCCAGTATATATGTGGGACCTCCTTCGGGACAGCTGGGAAAGCATCCCAGAAGGCCGCCTCATGGAACTGGAGCAGAGGAGAAAGCAGGAGAAAGTATGGGTCAGCCAGCCTCTGAAGCAACTGGGGTTAAGGGCCTCACTCCCCCAATGGTGGGATCACTCTGCTGACCATGGGGTTTGGACAGGCAACCTTCTGAGTCCCAACTCACAGAGCTCATTGGCTGCTTTTATATAAAAAAAAATTTCTTTATTATTATATTTAAGAGACCACAGCCTAATTTTTTGTTTCACTCATTTCTCAATTTATGGGCGTGATTCTCTAATATTTTTTTTGCAAACTGCAGTCTGGCTCTTCCCCATTTCTCATTAATGAAGGGCTTCTACCTTTGCTTCACTTCAGTCCTGCTTCTAGGAGCCTGATATTAACTGTCCTAGCAGTGCACTTCACACCTGCACTTTTGAAGGTCACTTGAGGTCATCCTCCGATTCATGAGGAACTGCCAGATAAGTTGACAGTCATCTCTGGCATTAGAAAGTTGCTTCTGCCCTCTACCTGGCTGGTTATTGTCGTTGACGTCCCCGACCAGCAAGGCACCCCGAGGTACCCTGAGCAAGGTACCGCCCCCAAGCACTGCTCCCCAGGCGTTGAATTAGCTGCCCCCTGCTATGTCACATTGTCACTTATGGGTTAAATGCAGAGGACACATTTCGTTGTTGTGCACTGTGTGGTGTGGTGTGTCAACACTGACAATTAATCACTAAATTCAAATATTGGGGATGACTGGCAAAAAAAACACACTCAAATCACAGGCAGATTCTGAAAAGATTGATACACACAGACCAAATCAGACGGGCTGAGAACGAGTGAAGGTGCTTCTTGGAAAAACAAAGAAGGTTAACGCAAAATTCCAAAGCTTTTGAGGTTTGCAAAAATCATCGAAAAAAAAAAAGGGACAGATTTAGTAGCAGAATGTGTAATCATCTGACACAGTGAGATGTATTGTAATTAAGATTGTTTCATGCCTGCACTTACTTATAACCACACCAAACATATTTCATTTAGCTCAGCCAACTCAATTACAGTCATGCATGCGAGTAAAAGATGGCGCAGAGGGCTAAACGCCACCCTGGTGATCACAGACGGCCACAAGATGAAGGTTACAGACGCAGAGGGCATGTTTGTGAGTGCGGGTTTGGAGATGGAGTCGGCACCTGCCAGACAGAGAGAGGGAGCCATTGAAGTGGCTTTACGCTTCATTTTAACCCCCCCGGGTTGGCTTTTTGACAGTGCAAGACTCACTGCTGCAGCAGGACCCAAAGCTGAAAGCCATCCAAAGCCTTAAAGTGTGTTTGTGGAGCTAAAGCCCCATAGCTACACTCATCAACACTGTGGCCAATGGCGCTGCAGCAGAAGAGCCTGGCAGCCATATCTGCTGACCAAAGCTGGGAAGAATGTTGGCAAGGAGCACCGTGGAAGGTTCCCCCCATGTTCTGTTGGAAGCACAAACATGTGGAATTTTTTCTGTTCGTCGGCCGATTCTGTTCTTGGGTAAAAGATCTACAAATCCCAGCAAGCCATCCTTGAGAGCTAAAAGGAGAACCCTGGAGGCCTGACTGCAGTCTGAAGGCAGTCCTTCATAGTTACACCTATATCTTGGTTGATCTTGCATGTAGGGCTGGTTTTCTCTCACAGCAGACAGTCCCTGACCGCCTCCCTGGTGGACGAGACACTGCTGGTAGTGTTCCAGTGTTTCTGGGCTAAAGCCATCTGGTCTGTTTACTTCAGTCTAAGAAAGTCCACCGTGGAGTAAACATCAGTGGATCATATAAGCATGACTGCGCGTGCGCACGCACGCACGCACACACACACACACACACACACACACACACACACACACACATCTTTGAGGGGACTCTCCATTCATTTCTATTGGGAAAAATCTAATCCCAACAAAGCGACCTTAAACCCTACCCAGCCCTAACCTTAACCATAAGTAACCAAACAAAATACAATACTCTGGGCTTTTTTACTTTTTTAATTGCATTCACAGATCTTTGTGGGGTCCTGGAAAATGGTCCCCACAATGTCAAAATAATAGGTTTTTATAAACATCCCCCACAAAGTAATATAATCCTAATCCCCCCCCCCAGTTCACCAACTGGTTCCAGCTGCCCTAATCCACACTTAAGTAAGATCTGCCACATAACAGCACCTTAGTCATGGACCAAATTTCTCTCCTCCAATGAGAGTGCTTCACTACCCTCTGTACATCCAGAGACATGATTTAACTTTCCTTTAAATAAGGCCAGTGTGGAGTCAGGCCTTGCGCAAATCTTAAAGACATGGTATCAGATTTAGGATGCTTTCACATATATATCTGAATACTAATAATGTTTAACATACTTTGCAGGCACAGGCATCATGGAAAAAGGAAAGAGAAATATTCAGGTTTATTTTTTACCTCTGAGAAAGCTTGATAAAACAGGCTTTAAGGCTTGCTATGTGGGGATATGTGTATTGGTCCGTAGAAAACCAACCATAAAACCATAAAACGGAGCCGTTCCAGGCCCCTGCAAACTTAAACAATCATAAATCATAAAGTCTGAGCACTCAGGGCTGAACGAGAAGTACTAAAGTGTCCATTCAATAATGTGACACCTCAGAGTGACCGCGACCTCCCTGACAACGCAGCACTGAAGCAGGTAGCATTCATTCAAGCCAGCGACTTCACTAGTTCACAGTTCCTGTGTCCCCCACAGGAGGAAGACAGGCGTTTAAGATGATCATGACAGTGGAACTCGATAGTTGTAGGCCAACAACGTGAGGAAGGACAATAATCCTGGGCCCTGCACTCTAGCCCCCGCCATGTCAGCCTAGGGGCTCCAGAGAAGTCAGTCTGCCGCTGGAGGGTCTGGAGGCAGGGATGTCCAGGCAAATTCAGAGGACTCAGAACTTTACAGGGGCCCTTTAATACATAAAATTATGAAATCATATAAGAAAACATTGCCCGAACCGCAAGGGTACTCGATAAAGACTTTCAGCTCAAACTCCA
>JAOYFF010000046.1:15588452-15604817 GCA_025773925.1 Cryptomyrus ogoouensis | reverse complement strand
TACCACAGAGGTATCTTGGTCCTGATACAAGCCCATGACTTGGAAATTATTTAACTATTAAACAAGGATACATTGCTCAATAGCAAATCCTCAAGGAAGACACAAGTCAAGTAAATAAAGTAATTAAATCAGACTATGTAAATTGTGCAGATTCACACATCCTACATGGGTGGCGGAAACAGAATCTGGAGACGTTTGTGCCTTGCTGACGCTCTCTGCTCAATGCTTCCACCCCACCTTGAGACTAGTTCTGCCTCGATGGTGCCCCCTTGTGGTAGGGTTACAGCTCTGCACCAGGGGGAGGCCTTTGAACTTGAAGAGACAGGGAAGCCGCAGCAGGCTCATCCAGCAGCCAAAGTAGCTCTCCTTGGCTGGGCACAACTCGAGCTGCGGGTAGCGGCGGGCCTTCTCCTCCCTCCAGGACATGCTGGAGAAACCAAAGAACCACAGTCAAGCGCTTCAAATGTTTACTGGTTATACTGGCACCCAACCTATAACTCTCCAATTTTTTATTACTGTCATAATCAAAATTGCCTGTTCCCATTTATCTTATGCTTTAATCCAAAGTAACTTACAGCATAGGGAAAGGCTATAATTTATCTCCTCTCCCTGGGAATCGAATCTGCGATCTCTGCATGGTTAGCACAATGCTCTACTTGTCCAGAATGATTAATATTTGCAAACATAACCCAAAGGGAGATCCTACCTTTAACACGGGGGCTTTGCTGGCCCCAGTGGACACAAAGGCAACACAGCGGGCAGCATTGACCACTGGCAGCGTCATGGTAACGCGCTCAGGAGGGGGCTTCGGCGAGTCCCTGATGGGGGCCACTGTCCTTTTGGTCTCCTACAGAGAAAGCGATGTCCTGAATCAAGTGTGTGACCGTGCTTTGTGTGTATACTACATTCCTGCAGATCTGGGGCACATGCAGATCATAGATCATGGCAACTTTTATTCGAAGATGGGCGAGAAACTGTACCTTTGAAAAAAATAATCACTTTTACCATGCAGAGGAACACCAAATGCTTGCCTTTAACAGCATATAGCTGTGCATATAGCAGCCATTATGCTATTACCAAGTATTATGATTGCCATTCTAGATCCATATTATTTCTATGTCTGATCCTATCTTCCGTGCATGATAAGATGGCAGGTTTTATGCCTATATTAAAGATTTCATTGATTTCATGACAGTATTGATAACCACAAGCCATATCAAATCTGTAAAATATAATTACCAGAAAATTTGCTTAAATAATGGATTCTCCTGAGAAAAATGTGTGAAGCACTTTCAAGTTTGAGAATGAAGGTACGTCTTACCTCCAGTAGGGGGTGATCTGGGAAAAGTGAGCAGGTATGTCCATCAGGGCCCATGCCCAACAGCAGCAGGTCAAAGACCGGGACCTCCTCACCTGGGAAGGTCTACAGACAACACATAAACCCAGTCACACAGCTGATCCTGCTTCTAAGCACTGTTCCAGAACAGATTTTCCTATATGCACATAAGTAAATAACCAATTACTCCTTGGGTATGAAAAAAAACAATTAGCCCATCTGTCCGGCTTACAACAGTAAGCTATACTGAAAATGACAACCATACCCTCTTCAGCTAAAACAAAATTAAGAATGTTTAGGAAATGCAATACTGTATAATAGACAGCTCATAAGCTGTGGACTTACAGTAACCATAATGAATTGTCAAGCAATCAGCATTATAATACACACACGCACACACACACACACACACACACACACACACACACACACACAGGAGCAGGGCCATTTGCACACAATCATCCGCACATCTGTGAGCAGGTGTATGTATGTGTAGTCTAGGTATACATTACATTATGAGGACCAAATGTCCCCACAATGTGATAAAAACCTGTTATTTTGACATTGTAGGGAGCATTTTTTGGAAATTCAATTTTATAAAAATCTGTGACTGTAATGCAAAAACTAAAAATGCCAGGGGTTAAGGTTGTCATTGTTGGGATTAGGGTTTTTCCTATAGAAATCAGTGGATGGTCCCCACAAAGACATGAGTACCGGTGTGTGCACTCACCTCACTCAGTTTGCGGGCATAGTCTTCTGCACACTCTTCCACGGGTAGCGAAGGGTCAATAGTTAGAACAGCATTTTCTGAAATATTTATTTTGGAGAGAAGCTGATTCTGAAACACAGCAGGGGAAGGAACGTACATTGATATGTCTGGCTGAGATGTGGATGGTCAGGACATGCAACCTCCAATGAACATATATACAGAACCAAGCCGGTTATAGCTATCAGTCTTTTCCAGGTCATTTATTTTGGACTCGATCTAGGAGTTTAATGACTACTTTGCTTTTCACCTTATACAGTCCGTAGGTGCTTTCTTCATTGTGAAATGGAACCAGCCTCTCGTCACAGAAGCCCACGATCCAAGCGCTGCTGTCGAGGTCAGGGAGGGCTAGGAGCTCCCGGCTCAGCATGGAGACCAGACTCCCCCCCGACAGGCCGAGGGAGAACCGGCGGCGCTGGGAGCTACAGGCTCGCTTTGCACGGGAGGACACCAGGCGAGCCAGCGCCGGACCCAGCTCCTCCGCGGAGGGGAACACCAAAACCTTTCTACTGCACATAACTGAAAGGAAAATAAGAGGACAACAAAGGAAGGTTCTACAGTAAATATGATCTAATTAGGCAGTAGATACCGCTGATGTCCTTCACCGCCGACATCATGAATTGGCAGAATTTGTATTTGAAAAAATAATATGCATAAATGCCTGTCTGCAATTTTAGGCTGTGAAGCACGTGAACTAGTATCTGACTTTTAAGAATTTATAAACGCCGAAAATACCGCAAAGGCAAATCATCATGTATAATAACGTAAACGGATTGAAATATGCAGATTACACAGGTTAATAAATGGTAAAACCACTTGTGCAATCCCAGAGTTCTCGTCCGATTTACTAAACTGTAACGTGTTAATGTGAGTTTCCTCACTAATACTGATATAAGGCATAACATGCGAATTTACCAGCGGCTAGTAGTAAAGGTATTTATCTTATTTTACACTGACGTTATGATTTGCAGAGATATCTACAAGTACCTTCTTTTAATAATAGGTCTTTAACCAATTCAGAATGACTTCCACCACTCCACTTCCACAAAACCAGAAAAAAACACCCCAAATTTCCGTGTGTGACCGGAATATCATCCGTTGTGTTGCATTGTGGGAGTTGCAGTCCGAAGTTGCTTGCCTCGGTAACACAGTACCGCTGTAGCCTACGTGAATCTAGAGAACAAATGTTTAATTTTTTTTATACACGATTTCATCCTTGGTATGTTTTGCGTCGTAGAGTAACACGTATGAAAACGCTGGACCGCGAAAGAATACTGTTGACGCTTGTTCAACTCTGGAGGGTGTTCCATGAAGCAGGATTCCTGTTAGTCATATCTGTCCAATAAGAGTTTAGGTAGGGAGCATTCCTATTGGACAGTCATGATTGTCCAATAAGAGTTTAGGTAAGGAACAATCCTATTGGACAATCATGACCCAAATAACAGAGAAATCCTACTCCGTGGTGCCCCAATGGGTGGCCCATGTTCTTTATCGTTGTTGTACTGTAGTTGTAACAAACTCAAACCCTTCTACTTCACCCCCTTGACAAATGGCGTGGTTTCAGCTTTCAAAGCTTATTATTTAAGGCACATGTTCTAGATGCTGATTGCTCGATTTCAGCTACTTTGGAAGTAGTTTAACATCAGGGATGTCGTTGACATCATCGTGGAGACCTGGGGTGATGTCAGTGAAGACTGCTTGCATGGGGTGTGGCACGATATTCTCCCATATTTTATTGGTTATTTTAATGGCTTTAATCCTTCAGAGGAGCTTCACAAAATCAAAGCAAGTTGTGTTGCTCTTTCAAAGGAAGTAGGATTTGAAGATTTGAAGGTGGAGTGGGGGATGTTGAGGAGCTGCTTGAGTTCCACTCAGAGAACCTCTCCACCACTGACCAACCGAAACTCATTGCTGAAGGGAATATGGAAAGTGGGGAGGAGGCAACAATTTCAGTGGTATCCATTCCGTGTACAAGGTTCTGCTCCCCAGGTGCTGAATTAGCTGCCCCCTGCTATGTCACAACGTCGCATATGGGTTAACTGGAGAGAACACATTTCGTTGTTGTGCACTGTGTGCTGTGGTGTGTCAACACTGATCTCTAAATTAATGATCCTGATGCAGAACACAACAATACAGTAATTCATGGCACAAGATCTTCTTAGGAACCCTACAAATAGCTTCAGGAAAGAACAAAAATGGCAAGGCCGTAAAAACTGCAGTAGATGCACATGTATTTATTTCCTCACTGCATTTACTCCATGATCCTGCCCTGTCCCAACTAGGGGTGTCTCATGAGATTGTAACAAATTTGCTGATGTACTTTACAGTGCGAATTTTATATTTTCCTCCATTTTAATGTTCCATATTATGTTCCACTTCATCTCTTTTTTTAAAGCAAACCTTTTTTGCACCGCGACCCAATTTTTACCGTGCCAGCTCAGCTGTGACCCTATATCAAGTGTAGGTTTA
Source organism: Cryptomyrus ogoouensis (assembly GCA_025773925.1). NCBI lineage: Eukaryota > Metazoa > Chordata > Actinopteri > Osteoglossiformes > Mormyridae > Cryptomyrus > Cryptomyrus ogoouensis. Next base: position 15,600,246 of record JAOYFF010000046.1, on the reverse strand, counting down.
AATTAACACTATGATCAAGCACACATTGCGCTCTGCAATTTACGCCAATCAATGCCTATCGCACAAATCTGACTGGATGTGCCAGTGAACTCTAAATTAAGCATCTGTGGAATGGCTACTTGGATTGGTTGAGGGTTCACTAGTTTTGCGCTAAACGTTTGCAGACCCAAGACTCGTTTATATAGGTTAATTGGGGCTGGGAAATCTGATTGTGAATCAGCATATGAGCTTGCTGGTTTTAAAATGCTTACATTTCCAATTTGCGACCCTTTCAGAATGTGCTGTGACCCAATTTTGACCCATGGGTTGAGAATCGCTGTTTTAAAGGATAGATCTAAAGCAGTGTTTACCAATCCAGTCCTTGGGGACCCACAGTTGTTCCATGTTTTTTGTCCCTCCGAGCTCTCTATTAGACAGTACACTTTTTTGCTCCCTCGTGAACTGTCTCTGAGACCCCAAGGACTGGATTAGGAGACACCGATCTAGACCATAAATAAAATAAAATAAAAGCCAGTGCTACCATTATAGGTGATATACGGTATGTGGTGGCATCCTTCAAAGAAATCCCCAAAGACAATTAACATGTGTGTTAATGCATAACTGTAGACCTGGTGTCCAATTAGAGGCAGAAGTATCAACCTAGTATGAGGGGAGCTGAATTATTGCAGGAAAATGCTGAGTTGTGTGATTTTTGCAGGCACAGTTGGTGCTAATTATGAGGGTTTTACGGTTGGCAGTTGTGGCAGACATTGGCAGACTAATGAATGACAGCCGTACTGCCTGCAGGCTGGAGATGCATGGCAGCCAGAGGGAGATAGAAACTCTGAAGCTGTGTCTCATGGAGGCGGAGCTGAAAGCTGTCCGACAGCGTCTGGCTGAAACAGAGACGCGAAGTTTTGCCTGCGGTCGTTCTATCAGTGCTCAGAATGCCAGGGAAGCAATGGTACAAGGAGGAGCTGTGGCTGGCTTGAAATCTAGAAAATGAGCTGGACTTCTTGTAGAAAATGTTTAATTTCAGTTTCAGAGTAAATCTCATTACCCTCAGATAATCTGTTTGATACTAATTTTATTCTGGGCTTTCAAGAATTGTAGATGTTGCCAGGAACCCAAATACACTAGCTCAGTGTTTCCCAGTCTGGTCCTTGGGGACTCACAGACAGTCCACGTCTTTACTACCAGGAGCTGGGTGGGAGCAAAACGTGGATTGTCTGTGGGACCCAGAGGATTGGATTGGGAAACACTGAGCTAGTGTATGATAGCTGATAGGCGTGTAAGAAATGTGCTTTTAAAGTCCTGCTTGAATAAATTTAGTAAGAACCAGAAAGAGGTGGCAAGTGAACAATTCTAGTGGGTCAGTGTCACCCAGCTGCATGACTGTTCCATCATTTGACCACCATTTTAACTTATTTGACAATATGTAGACCTCCTTGTCATTAGGTGGCTTTCTTTCTTTTGGCAGTTTGTTGCTGAGAGTCTGTTAACAGGGGTGCTTTTTGCTTGAGAGAGGATGGTGCAGGATGGTGGAAAGAGTCCAGGGAGGTATGTCTTACCAAACCCAATATAGTATAAATAAAGAGATTCAAATTAGCTGAGGCTAATTAAACCCCACAAAAACCTGTGCCCATCGGCACCTTACTCTGCTCGTTAAAGCTATGCTTTAATTAAACAGAAATTGCACAGTTCAAGGGTCTACCTCACAGAGACTTAACACAAAAATACAACAAAAAATGATGTGGCTGTATTTTGTTTGTGCTGTTTTGCATATTATATTGCAAATTTCACTGTTAATCTCAGTAGAGTCCCAGGGGGGTATTTTTAAGGGTAACGTTATCTGGTCTGTGATTTAGCAGTGCGTGGCATGCAAAAACGATTAGCAAGAAAGTGACAAATTGCACAATTGTGCATTTAAAGGTGGGTGTATGCATAGCTTCAGGTAGATCTGTTGCCTCTCTGCTCCCTTTCTGGAAACTTTGCAAAAAGCCACTGTCCCACTGAAGTTCATGGAACTGGCTCCTGGTGCCAAGTTCCTGGGCCTTCATGACTGGGAACTTTTGTGGCTCCTGGTGCCAAGTTCCTGGGCCCTTCCTGACTGGGAACTTTTGTGGTTCCTGGTGCCAAGTTCCAGGACCCTTCCTGAACTGACTGAAGGCTGCTCATCCCAGGTCCTGGGACCTTATCCCTGCAGGACGCTCGATTGCCAGGAACAGTGGTGGTAATAAACTAGTTAATGTTAACGTTTGAAGCCTGGTGCATCTAGCAGTCAGAACATCTCATTTATATGGTGGCCCTGAAGTGCAAACACCCCGACCCCCCAAAAATGAAAAACATTTATTAGTAGCCTAATATTAGACTAATAGTAGACTAATATTGTTGTGCATATTAGTCTATTGTTGTGCATGTCAGTCTATAGTTGTGCATAAATTACTATTTTGTAATGTCTTGTACTAGTCAAACTAATACAGCGCAGGAGTTTGCACAACAATAGACTAATATGCACGCATGTTTACTTGTACATACACGCCCTTTCTGACAGTTTCCTTACCCCAGGAATGTGATCAAGTTGTTCTTCTGCTGCAGGTTGAGTCCAACTTTTTCTTTTCCAGTGTCAGTTTCCTCACCACATGCACTGCTCTCTCAGTCGTTGGGCCTGTACATCCAGAACACCAGCTCTGGGTGATCATCTGTTCTTTTACAGCCTTCTGACACAGACAACGGGGGTGGAATGAGGATTCGAGTAATCGTCACGGTAAGCAGAACAACTGACCGATGCCCTCAGCATCAACAAATGACCTTCTATGGACACTTAACTTGGCTGCCAGTGTCCATTGAGTATAATGCTATAGACCCAGGTACTTCTTTGTATTCATGTGATTGTACAGAGCCCTAAAAATACAAGGAATTAGCAATCTTGTTCATATTGTAATAAAAATAATAATGCAGCGACAAACCCAATGAGTCATTAAGAGTTATTATTAAGCTTTAACATGTGCAGAACAATATATGAGGTGCTACTGTACCAACATAAATATCTCATGTAACATGGTTGTAGTGTGCACATTTTTCTTCGTAATTAACAAGTTAACTTGTCCAGGATGTAAACCAGTTTCTGCTTTCATATATAAACATTCACACAGAAGAGAAAATATGTATCTGTTTTAGATCTGGGCAGAGATTCACGGATACAGATTTATACACAGCACCCGCTGTGGAGAGAAACCTTTCAGCTGCACTGAGCTGAGTTTGAGAGCAGAGAGAAGGAACTGGATGCAAGACACTTTTGATTAGGACCACAACCTCCAAGCTGAGGTGTGGATAACGTGCGCACATGTGCCATGTGCAGAAACCAGTGCTTTTCACACTTTGCAACAGTGACATTGCTGCTGCGGTTTGGACTTCAAGTTTGGAGATAATAAAAGTAACGGTTACATTTTCAGTGTCTCTGATTGGATTGGGGGGGTGGCATGGCAGTGCAGTGGTTAGCACTGTTGTTTCACACCTCTGGGACCTGGGGTTGAGTCTCGGCCATGACTCCCCATGTCATTGTGGGGTTTCCTTTGAGAACTCCAGCTACGACCCACCCACCCCCAGTCCAAAAATATGCTGAGGCTAATTGAAGTTACCAAAATGCCCATGTGTGTGTGTGTGTAGGGGGGGTGGTGTGTGAGTGTGCCCTGCAATGGATTGGCACCCCATCCAGAGTTGTTCCCTGCCTTGTACCCATAGGCTCTGGCAACCCTGAATAGGACAAGCAGTTACAGAAGATGGATGGATGGATTGTTTTCTTATTTGGTTCCATTTAGGTTTCAGTTCCAGTTCCTCTCCTCCAGGTTCCAGTTCCTCTCCTCTCGTGGCTAACTTTTCAATGTTCTATTATGCTTTGGAGACCTGCACACTGCCATGTGAAAATAGGAACCACTATCTGTCATGGTGCATCCAAGGAAAATAAAAAGTTAATTTTATTAAAAATACATTCTCCAGATGTTGCACTCTTTGTACCATAGTTCCTTCCTGCAGTACAAAGACTGGATAAACTGTTAGAAGGTGGATCGATGTTACCATTGTACACTCTGCTTTGACAATTTTATTTTTTTAGTGCAAGTAACGCATGTCTTTATATTTGTAGGGAGGGAATATGTGCTAATCAAGTCATTTTTTTTCTCGGTTAAGTCCTGTGCTGATTTGGCTTTAGCGAAGGGAGGCCATGTATCAAAACATGGGAATTCTGTTAATTGGCTCTTTGCACGTCAGCTTCAGCGTTAATGGAAATTCGGCTGGCTTATTTCAGGTCTGTGACGGCACTGGTTTGCACATGCTGTTCACAGGACCTGCCCAAACTTGTGATCAACGTACGACGTACATCGACTTTGTAAATCCTCCTCCAAAGCACCAATTAACGAGTAAATTAGAGAAGGGCTTTAAGATGCATGCCTCGTCTTACCTCCACGGATACTAAGGGGAGTCTTTTATTATTTCAACTTTGTGGCTGGCGTTAGCTATATCTTAGGCCAAAAATCATACTTTAAGGTATTTGTGTGGTTATACAAATGGTAATCAGTACACCAAAAAACATAGGACGTCCTGGTCCTTTAGTTGTTCTGTCTCTTACAAAAAGCCTGTCAGCCACTTCACTCAGATTGGCGAAGGCAACATTACTGATGTTGTTGTTCGTCAGGGCGACAAACTCATTTAACCTGTCCAAAACTAAATGACTTCTGAGCAACAGAAAATCTGCAGAGTATGAACTATCGTCAACTTGCTGCGCTAGCATCATAAGTTCCTCCACAATTTCACCGATCACCTCCATTGCTCAAATTTCCCCCTCTTGGTCGTCGACTGCGAGTGACGTCACTCCACATACAATCACGCCCCACAGTATAGACCCACCGCTGAGGCTGATTGACAGGTTTCCGTGTAATGCGTCGGAAATTAAAATGCAAAATGAATTGCGATTGCGTTTGAGTTTTGGCAGGCTACATACGCGACGCAGAGAAAGTGAAAAAGCAGACGTGGTAATTGATTTTGCTATTTAAGTATGACAGGCTCACAAATTGTAAGACATGGGAAATGCAACTGCAAATGGACTTTGCTTTTTCATTTGAAATTTGGCAGTCAGTGTTCGTTCGCGAAAGCGAAAAAGCAAACGGTAATGCAAAATTTGCAGTTGCATTTGAATTATGTCACACTTTATGCGTCCACATATGGAAAACGCAATTGCAAATGCAATTTGCAATTCCTTTTGAAAAATGTCCGGGATTTCCCTCCATACACAACTTCATCCTTTCTTGCGCTCATAAGTTCTTCCAACAGGTAGCGAGTGAGCCGTATTTCGCGCTTGCAGATATGACGTAACCGATTTATTTGCAAAAGCCTATTATCCAGTCAAAAACCGATGCAGAACAGAATAGCTGTAACCTCCCATATGTTGAAAATGTCTGCAGACTGAACCTATTCATGTGCAATGCACTAGTGCAGAATATCAATTCAAATATATAATATTTATAATTAAAATATATAAGAATATCAAATATTACACTGCGTATCAATGCCCCGTGAACACAACGTTACGTCTCCGACGGACTGAAAAAGCGGGATATTAACAAGCAAATCCGTTTCGTCAAAATTTTCTGCGGCTATTCCCTAGGGTTTACGGTAAAGCATCCCATCAGCACCCTCTGCCTCACTTCCGAAAATAACCGAGGCGCGCTCAGCTACTAGTGGCCAGATAGTAGAAGTCATATAACAGTTAATATAAGCAGAAAATAATCGGTATATAGTTAGAAAAAAAGTAATTGGCAATTTTATGATAAAAATGTTGAACTGCCTTTCTTTTCAGGCACAGCTCTCCTCGATCATGGGGGTGTTATCCAAAGCGGCCGTGGCAGAGATTATCAAACTTGTAGATGAGGGATCCGCTGTGCTGCGGTTAGAGATGCGCCAGAGTCAGACGGAGAATGAGGAGCTGAGGAGGAAACTGCGCCTCATGGAGACGGAGCTGAAGATCGCCCAGCAGCGGGTGATGGGCAGGACCAACGGCTGCTCCCTCGGCCGGTGCTCCGTAGGGGTGCAAACCGGCGACGAAACCGGAGCATTGGAAAAGGGTACTGACAGTACGTATACAAGCATCGGGGATAGCAGCGCCTTTGTCAAAACTTAATGAAAACTGTTTGCAGCTCATCATCATATGTCTTCTAATCCCAACCTCGGAGCGCAGCTGTCATGACCTATAATGGTCTTTTGTTAACATGTTCATAAACCGTCCAGGAGATACAGGAGTTAACAGCATCTATTATGCATATAACCATGACAACTATTGGCATGCAACACAAAATGTTGCTGCTCGGTGTTTTGCTTTTGTTGTTGCATTTATTAATTAGCGATCGCGTTATTGTGAGCGTTTTACAGAGTTTACCGACTTGTTCCAGGGAAGGAGCGCTGTCCCACCATAGAGGGTGTCTTTGGGAAGGAGTGGTGCTTCAGCCTGTGGAGCGATGGAGAGCCGTCAGCTACAGAAGATGAGGACGCTTTGCAAGCTGGTTACACGAAGAGCAAGGTCCGTTGGTGATTTTTTCCTTAACCTTGCTATCGTGTTATCGTGTTAGACCTGTTTGTAAGTTTACAATGCATAAAAGCACCACAAAAATTTGTGTACTGCATCAAGGCTTGTGACTTGGAACCTCTATTTAGACAAAATAATAATAAAAAAATCACTAAATCACTAAACATTTTTTTTCAGTGGGCAAGGCATGCCCATACATGTAAGGCAAGATAAGACCAATTCAGTTTATTTGTATAATTCTCTTGAGGTTTATTTTTCCATAATTTTTTTTATTGAAAACGAGAGGTATGCTGTCAAAAGACAGGTCCAGAAAGCCACACCAAAAATATTAAAACCAATCTTTTCATGGATAAGCCTAACAAGGTAGCCAAAAGGTAAGAACAAATTGGATGACAAATAATTGTTTTGAGGGTATTTTATGGCTGATTTACGACACGGGTCGGCACCGACCCGTTTAACATAAGAGATAAGAACAGAAAGCTAACACAGCACTAAGGTTAAAACTGTCACCAACTGTGTTCTGCCTTATACTGAGGTGCTGTCTCGCAAAATGTATTTGGCTGTGTCCAGTTTTGTAAATTTGCATAATTATTTAATAACGTCTCGGGCATAAAAAGCAACTAATTTTACATACCACGAATGCCCACTAATGAATGATTTAAAGACTTCTTAAGGGTGAAACAGGTTTGATGGTGGTAAAATATATTTACTTTTTAGAGTTGAAGTGCTTGTTTGTGGAGTGTGGTCTCTCTGCGGCAGGAACATTTAAAAAATAAACATCCGGCATTTGACATTTTGAATGGACTTGGCATGACTCTGGCCCATTCGGTTATGTCTGAATGGTTCCTCTTCTGTAGTTTGCAGGAATGGCAGACAAGCCTGTGATTCCTGAAGTCACGGATGCTTCCGTGGAAAAAAAACATTGGGTTACTGAATCCAAGGGAGGCCCGAGCATCACACAAGAGAGTAAGTGGGCTCCCGTTTTTTGGTCTGTAAAAATGTTCTGTGATCATTGCAGGTCCAGAAAGAGAAATCCAGACCAAGATTTTGTGTCAATCAACCATTTGAGTAAATAGAGTCATAGTCACAGAGTACTCAGCTGGTTGGTTGAAGCAAAATTTTTACTTTTTGGACCTGAACTTTCCACCTCTGAAGATGTTTAAATGTATGAAATGTAGAAAAATGTGACATAGTGGATGGATGGATTTTTCTTTTCCTTCTGGGGCTCCCTGAGGAGGCTCTCCCGACCCATGCCCAAGCCATGCTGTGGTGAGCTTTCGGGACTGTGAGCATTCTGCCTTTGGATACCTGCCTTGGGGCCTGGATTGCTGGGTTCAGGACAGGTTGCTGTAGCTCTCATGCTGGTAATGAGTATGGAGTAGTGATCAGCATGGACATCTCCAAAAACAGGAATAACAGATTGGAAAGCAAGACATGAGGTGTAACTTTCACTTTTAACACTGCCTGACCTGGTTTAAATGAAGTTGCAACCATGTTCCATTCATCCATCCATCCATCCATCCATCCATCTTCTATCTGCACATCCTGGTCATGGGGTGGGTGGGGGTTGGGGCTGGAGCCAATCCCAGGTAGCACAGGGCACAAGGCTAGGTACACCCTGGATGGGATGACTTTCTGTTTCTAAAATAAAATTCAGCGTTTTATCTGAAGTAAAAACAGAATGCAGCTCACCTCAAGTGGAAACAAGACCGTGCGTAAAGGAACATACAATATAAGGGGTTTCTTTTGTCTTATTCACCCCTTTTGCTCTGATGATAATATTCTAATTCACCGCAGTGTCTATTTTAAAAAGCACATCGGTTATGTCTGTTCGTGTGAAAGCCCCAACCTCAACCGCCATAATAAGCATATCATCGTAGTGCAGGAATGTGGCGGCCCCCAGACCACAGGGTGGCTGCCATGGCAACTGCCCAGGATCTCGTCACAGGTGTACGCCGAGGCACAGTGGGAGGTGACTCTGAGGCATGTCTGTAGCAAAAATGTGGGAAAAGTGCAAACCAAACCCCTTTTTTAAAATTTTATTTTTGTTGCCTTAGTCAAACGGTCTTTGAAGGATTTTACCCCACTATTCACCTTTGCGTTTATTCGGCAAGCATAATCTGTAAAATTAATAATTTTAATACCTTAATTATGTAGTTCATGACAGGAGATTGTGCTGTACTTGTGGGGAGGAGAGAAAAAGGGGGTCCAGGCACTGGCGAGGGGGGAGGATGAGTGTGGATCAAGACTCAACAATTCTTTACTGTAAATACGTCCATGTGCAAGTACACAGTGTGTTGAAATACTGCTTCCCTTAGGCTCCCTATGGTGCTAACACATTACTATAAATACAAGAAGTAAATGTATAACATCATCAAAACCAAGTAATACAATACAATATAAATGTATTGTACAAAAGTGTAAAAAATCATGGCATAGCTTTAGTTTGGAGGAGTTTCAGGGCCTCAGCCATGTCTTAGGCTATACGCTCACTTGGCCCGTTTGCCTGAGATCGTGCCTGAGCAAGATTGCCCCCCCCCCCTACTCCCCCACTCATCTGTGCTCACATTGCGTCTAACATTCCAGGCCCGAGCACACTTTCGTTATCACTGTGAGAATTTTTGTGTTGAAGAAAACAAGGAAGAAAAGCACTATCGCACAGCACAAATCGATTCCATGATTAAAGTCCTTATCTTATGGCTCATTTCGAGTCGGTCCTGTTATAGATTTATTGAGTATGCAGCAAAACGATTTTCATTTAATCATGTTACACATAGAAGAATATATTTTTCCAAGTTTTGTGTGCTGAATCCAGTTGTTACTGGATGCTCCTGTCAGCCCAAATTTCCAGCAGACGCTGTACCTCTGCTGTAGACCAAAGTGATCCCTTTGCTGCCGTGTTTGTTGAATGGCCAGTCATGTCTGTGTTCCATGCTCGGGCATGGTAAGCGAACACACTAGATGCATACTGTGCCAAAATCCGACTGAACTGTGCCCAGGCCCCCTTGAAGAGGTAGATCCGAGCACGGTTCAGTTGAACTCAGGCACGATACGAGTCTAGTGTGATCTCTAATGGAGCAATCACACCCGTCGAAAGAACTGGACTTTGGGGGCAAACGTGCTTGGGCAAGGTACAGATCACCTGGTGTCACTTCACCATTGGTGTAACCCTGTCTGTCAGTGCCTGATATGTCCTGATGTTCCCAAACAGGACAGGATGAGTTTGGTGACAGTTCTGCAGAGGTGTCTCATACCGAGGACGGCATCAGTGAGGAGCTGTGTGATGCGGGGACCTTGCTTCTGGACCCTCCCGAGCATGAGGTCCTTGAGCCCGTCGCTGCAGTCGGTCGCGGCGAGCAGGACATGGAGACTGCGGCCTCAGCCATTGGCGAGGAACCCGACCTGGATGCCGACGCCTCCGGCGGACATTTCCTTGGCTATGGGAGCTTCGGCACGAACGTGAGCGTTGCCAAACCCGGCAACTCCGCCATCGAGGGGAGGTATTTCATCTGCTCAATCTGCGGGAAGAGCTTCGCCTATCTCAGCTACCTGAAGATACACCAGCGCCGCCACTCGGGGGAGAAGCCATTCAGCTGCACGGTGTGCAGCAAGAGCTTTGCCCAGAAGGCGTACCTGACGCTGCATCAGCGCACGCACACCGGCGAGAAGCCCTACAGCTGCGCAGAGTGCGGAAAGAGCTTCTCGCAGAAGAGCTCGCTGAATTCGCATCTGCGCAGCCACACCGGCGAGAAGCCCTACAGCTGCGCAGAGTGTGGAAAGAGCTACGCATACAAACACGGCCTGAACGTGCACCAGTGTGTGGACAGCAGCTGGAAACATGTGGACTTGGTGTAAATGACCGAATAAAATATCAACGTATTAAACAATGTACCCCAACAATTTTGTATGAGAAAATATGTTAATCTTGTAAATATCTGTTTTGTACAACAAATCAAATACTGTTAATCTTGTGAATATCTCAGTTTAAGTGTAAAGGTTTATTACTGTCTGTGTGATGTACTTTGTTAATTACAGAGCGTGCATTTGACAGCCCCTGTGTCAATGGTAAGTGACTTGATGGCATTATGTGTTTGTAGCACGTAAAGCAAGGACCATGTCCTCCTATACTTGCATTTACACAGAGCAGTAATGAAACACTGGCTATTGTAGACTGTCCTGGGCCCACGTTCACAAAGCATCTTAAGGCTAAAAGTAGCTGCTAACTTGCCGATTTAGGAGAAGCTCCAAAAGTCCTGGAGAATGACAAAGTCGTCGAGAGGACTCCTAAGTCACCAGGACCGTTTCACAAACGTCGCAATGTCTTGGAAGCGTTAAACGAACGATGAATTACTTAAAGGATACCGCCTCAGTCGGGAGAGAATAATGATGGTTGTGGAGCTTGTGAGGGACGCAATAGCATCATCACACAGAAACAACCCAAACATATACATATACACCGCTTATAGTCATTATTATAGCCGCTTTTTTTTCTTTTTCTTTACGTCTCAGGCGGTTTACTATCTAATTGACATTTGTATATTTATTACATTAGTATAAAGTGAGGGAAACTTTTTCCTTTGTCGAAGCAGAGACCAGGAGACGTTGGGATATCTTTCAAGCAGAAGTTACTCTTTATTGAGAACTCGGTGTGTGTCGCTGTAGTCATCCAAGTCTGACTTGAACTCAGCTCTGGAGAGTTTATACTTTTCAAGCGGGGAGGGATATACAGAGGAGGAGACAATCTAAACAAAGCATAGTATAGTCCAGGAATAAGCCTGGGAGTTCCCCAGCCCTGATCTCATCAGCATAGCAGTGCCTTTCAAATGCATAGGTCCTAATCCAATCAGCCTGACAGTATCACCCAGACCGTCACATTATCATATCTAATAAAAACTTGCTGGGTAGTTTTTACATTTCATTTTATACTGGTTTCATTCATGTCAGTGTGATGTTTTTTTCAAGGTTTCCATTTACTGACTGAGCAACAGATCCTGTCTATGTACCATTTTGCAAATGCATCCATCCATTCACCTCTCACGGCAGCTTTATATGGGGATATCAAGGAATCTGCTCCTAATGCACGGGAAACACTCTGTGCTAATTAATGCTGATTTCAAAGCGCACCTCGTGTAGGTAATTTGTCACGGTGTTACCTTCCAGAGGTGCCGAGCTGGCTTTGGACTCCTTCCCGTCGTTTCACTGTCCGTAACGTTCATTGGCCAGGCCTGCAAGGCAGCC
>JAOYFF010000046.1:15541304-15562184 GCA_025773925.1 Cryptomyrus ogoouensis | reverse complement strand
GAAACAGAATCTAACACTGGGGAATTACAGACAGGTAAAAACACAAGCAGGGGCACAAGGAACGAAACCAAAACCAAGTACACATCACAAGACACAGGAACTGGAAAAACTCAAATGAGACACTAGGGAGCAAAATACAAAAGCAGAGGAGGTGGGATTCAAACACGGGATAGAAGGGCTCACAGACAACCAAATGCTCAATGTGTTGAGCCATGAGGCCAACAGGGAGCAGGGGAAAACACAAAGACTGACAACACGAGGGACGGGATGACCAGCAACGCCTGCTGGCCAAACGGGGAAGGGACACAGAGTGGGACAACAGGAGCTGACCCTGACACCTGCAGCTTGTGTATTGCTGCAACCGTTCAATAGACAGCGCCATAGCCTCTATCCTCCATCTGGCCCTAACCCACCTGGACAATGAAGACACTTATGTTCAAATGCTGTTCATAGACTTCAGTTCAGCATTCAACACACTCATTCCACAGCAGCTGATTGGGAATCTGAGCCTGCTGGGCCTGAACACTTCTCTCTGCAACCAGATCCTGACTGAGGGACCTCAGTCAGTCCGCCCCACAATGTGGTAAATACCCACACACACACTCAGCGGCTCGCCAGTGTGGTGACATATTACCCAGCCTGTGCTGAGTTCTGTGTTTCCCGCAAGCTCACTGGCAGTGGAATAGACGCGACACCACGGGGGAGGTAAGCATAGCTAAGGCTCAGTGTGGGATGCAGCTCTCAGCAAGACCTACAGCGATCAGCTCAGCAGACTAGAGCAGCGGCTGAATGATTCATACGAGTACCAGCTAGTTATCTGCTACGCTCTATACTTCTATATCCACTTCTGCAAATCCAGTGATTCATGTGGCGTTGAGAAAAATAATTCAGAATGGGGTAACGTTGACCAAAGAAACTTGAGAATATGTTTCTAGAAGTCGATACTCAAGATTCGGAGCAGAGGTGTCTTTCGGGGACGTCAGAGGTCGCTGAGAACCAGCTGTACAGAAGACATTTCCTTCTTTCTATTATATGAACATGCAGGAGATTGACTCAACAAAACGTACCTGATACCATTTATTTAGTGGATTTTTTAAACTCAGTTAATGCCCATTTATGTCTCCTTCATGTCAGGTTACAGTCACGCACCCTGACTAAATTCACCTGCTTGTTCTAGTAATCATTCTGTCCTAAAACAAGTCTTTGGACATGCTGTCGTTACTGATTCTACTTCTCTGTTTCACCCACTTATATAGCAGTTATTTTTAACCACCAGCGCAGTGCTTAACCACTTCCTTCACAACACGGTAAACAGAAGTCAGATCTCTCTCTTAAGCAGGGGTTTTTCAATGTAGGTCAACACCTTGTTCTTTTATATCGGGTTCCGTTAAGGGCACCTGAGCTGATAAGCTGTCCAGGTCTGGAGCCTATGGGCACAAAGCAGGGAACAACCCAGAATGGGGTACCAACCCAGTGCAGGGCACAGACACACCCCAGGTACACACACAAGCACACCAATGGCCAATGTACTAACTCCAATGGACAATGTACGAACTCCAATCAACCTCAGCATGTTTTCGGACTGTGGGAGGAAGCCCCATGACGACACAAGGAGAGCATGCAAACTCCACACATGGAGCCATGGGGATCACTCGAACCCTGGTCACAGAGGTGTGAGGCATCAGTACTAAGCACCGTACCGCCGAGCCGCCCTGAGCCGAGAATAAATTAGCCAATCATGTGATTCTACGTCAAGTCTACCCAGCACTCACTCTCGAAGGGGTCGGTTGTGAAGTTTCCACCAGCAGAAGCTGACGTGCTGGGGAAACCGCAGGAGAGGTTTCCTTAAACGAGGCGAAGGCTAGCACAACTTCCTTACTTGTTGCCGTGACAACTTCCCCTTTAGAGTTGGACGAAATCGCTCCCGTTTCATTCTTACAGTCACGATGGTTACAAACTTAACTTGTCTACAATTTCTCCCATTCTGGTTAGTTAAAAAAATCAGTCTCAGAAGTCCTGTTGGGAGAAGAGGTTAAAATGACATAATTATTCAGAATTATTAAACAAACAGAAAAAATAGAAAAAAGAGAAGCAAGTCTTTATTCAATAGAAACTGAAAGCTGACTGAAAAGCCACTTGCCTACTTGACTTCTTCTCTCTTGTCTTTTCCCCAGTCACTGGAGGACTAAGGATCTAGCTAATTGGAAGGTTGCTGGTTTGAATCCCATGAATGCCAGGAGTGATTCTCCTCTCTTGGCCCCTTGAGGAAGGCCCTTAACCTGTAGTTGCTTCCTCCTGGGTATGACATTAATCTACATCCAGCCCTGCATGCAGGTCCTCCAACTTTCACAATTTGGGGATTGGTGGCAGGATTGACACCCCACCCACTGGGAAAAAACACTGTTCCATTCCATTCAAACTATTGGGGTGTGGAGGTGTCACCTGCCGCATGGCAGCACTTGAGTTCTCATCCCTGAGGTGGTTTGTTGTGTGGGGGTGTGCAGCGTGCTGCATCAGTGCATGCTCCTTATCTCTCTCTCCTCTTTAAATGGAAATAACTACAAATTAACGAGGGAAATCCCTTAGTCCCCCTGTGATTCTTTGGAACACAAAACACATTGAATCATTATGAATAACTGATTACAGATCAGGATATAACTGTAAAACTTTCAGCACAAAGCCTTGGATCTACACTAGGTTCTAAAAACCATGTGAAGTAAGTCACAAACGAAATCACAACGAATCATAATATCAATCAAAATTAATCAGTCACTCTCATCAGAAAAAATCACGCAAAATAATGAGGACCATAATTGTCAGATTTGGTAAAAATATTGACTTGAAGATTTGCATAGTCTGACAGTGACCATTATGAAGAAACAACATATGGCAAAACACAAGCAATATGTCTGTGTGCGTATGTTCTTGTCTTTCGACGATCAGTAGTGTTATTGTTGATCTTCTGGCTGGTTAAAGTATGTGACTTTGTCACCCAGCAGCATAGGCTACTGGGTCCCTGAGCAAGACCCTTAACCGCGATTGTCCCTGAATTCAGAAAAATGTGAATTGCTCTGGATAAGAGCATCTGCTAGATGCAGTAAACCATTGCTGAAAGGGCTTGAATGCTATCATTTGGATGCAAGCTGTAGATGTTTTTCAGCCAAGATAATTCAGTCCATGTCTTTAGGCCCTCATTTTTTGGATGAAGGAGCTCCTTGGATCATTTATCTATTTTCTCTGGGTCTATACATCTTGGTAGATACACGTCCCATCTTCTTCTGTTCTTGCCTTGACTTTCTTTATTTTCTGCCTCAGCTTTTCTTCTCAGAGGAGACCGGCGAACGGATCGGGCTTCTTCTTCCAACGTCTTGTCATTTGCAGATGTATCAACCATTACTTGAGATGTACAGTAGTGCTCGAAGACACCACTGGTGGCGTTGCACTGGGACGAGTCACAGATGGTGTAGTACTCACAGTCACCACTGGGGTAGCACTTATCTGTTTGCTTCTTTTTTTTCCATTGCGGTCTTTAATTTTTCTGCCAGTGTGAGGTGCTGTTTCTTCTGATCCTTCTTTTGACCTTCTGCAGGATACAGCTGCTCTGATGGCAGGAGCACCCATGGAAGAGGGACTGCAGGCGGTGCAGATGGAGGCACAGTTGAAGGCAGGGCTGGGGTTATAGGAGGAATGTGAAGAGGAGGAGGAATAGGCGGAGTTACCCATGTGGTCGCTCCACCCTCCAGGAATCACTCAGCGTTTCCTGCATTTGAAGCCATTTGCAGCTGTTTTGTTAACAAAGCAATATGATCTTTTGGTCTTTTTTATCATTTTATTATTAAACAGCACCATACAGAACTAAAGACTGCACATGGAGTATCACAGAAATATATCAAAATATCAATATCAGGAATAACCTAAAAAAGCAACCAACGTACAATATCAAATACCCAGCCCCCCTTCCTAAAAAAATTAAAAAATATATAATATGACTGGTAGTCTCAGCACCCATAACAAGACCAAGGGCTCAATTAGGTTCAATAGTCTTCAAAGACTTAAAATAAGTAATAAAGGGCTGCAAGATAAATGCATATCTTCTACCTTCCCTCAAACTGTACTTAATTTTTTTTGTTTTTAAGAAGAACATAAGATACTTCAGCCATAGGGATACAGATGGGAAATGTGGAGCCTTACAAAATTGCAATAATCTACGTTGTGCTATTAGTGAAGTAAAAGCGATCGCATCAGCCTGTCAATTAGCCCAACGAATGTCGGGGTTATTGGGAACACCAAAGACAGCAACCAGCGGACAAGGTTCTCCAAGTAATCCTCTCCAAATTTGAAATCATATTTTTTAATATGGTGTGGTTTCTTCATTTTTCCAGAGCTGTGCATGAAATACCCTAATCCCAACCATGACACCCTTACTCCCAACCCAGCCCTAACCTTAACCATAAGTAACCAAACAAAATACAAGACTTTTGATTGCATTCACAGATTTTTAATAACATTGAGATTATCCAAAAGGGGACCTGAAAAATGTACCCAAAAGCATGAACATTTCAGGATTTACAACACTTTGGGGGCATTTGGTCAGCAAATGTAAGCTATGCAAACCCACACACACACACACACACACACACACACAATATCTCTAGCACCGTTCTTTCAGAATCGAATGATGAGGTTCCTCAAGGTTCCTCAAGCTTAAGCAGTATATTGAGACAGAGTGAAGATGTTACAGAAAGATGTTTCACACGGCCGGTTCAGCGTCTGTCTGCCCCCACTGAGGGAAGCAGGCCCTTTATCTATGGTCTTCACACAGACTCCTGGAGCCAGGGGGGTCAGACGGCCTTGGTGAGAGTGAGTTGCATGAGATAGACAAAGAACATGATGTGAGGAAGCAAGTAGCAAGGACAGAAAGAAATATGAAAAGTAGGAAACATAAAAGCTATAAATGAGTGAAGAATTGCAACAACAAGCCTGAAAGCATATAAAAGCCTTAAAACATGGGTATTATTCACTGAGCACAACTGGACTTGTTCATTCACTTCCTGCATGGGGTCTGAGTCATACAGCTGAGGTTTGGATGTATTCTAGCATTTATGCTAACCACAGATACTACTCACTTTTACAGTAGAAACCTTATCCTGAACCAGTTCAGGTGGTCAGTTAGCTTTACCGCTCTCCAGCTGAAAGGCTAATGTCAACATCAAGATTGGAATTGTACCCTGAAACGAGATGGGGGGGGGCAGGAACCGTATAGATCTCTGATATCATACCACTGCATTGCCCTGTGATGATAGTCAAGTTGGTTTTGCATGTGGATGTAAATCCAGTTTCATGCTACCAATAGGTTTGGGGGTGGGGGGGGGGGGTTTCCACACTGACCAGGGAGGTCCTCCTTCATAGATTTCGGCAACTGGGGAGCTGAAATTCGAGGGTGGTTCAAATTCATAATTTTATTCCTTGGCTATATGCCTGATTGGTCACAAAAGAATTTCAGTGTGTGTGTGGGGGGGTTTCAAACTCATTATTTTAACTGCTATATAAGTGGGTGAAACAGTCATGCGGTCAGCTTAAACGTGATAAATGAAACAAAAGAAGAAGTACAGAAATACTCCTGAATATAACACTCTGTTTACTTTGTGCTGTCCTCTCAGTTGTGCGTTCGGCTTAAATGCAATATATTATTATAACTGCTACTGAAATTCCTGCTTTCTGAGTGGGATCAGATCCTAGTTTTCCTGTGTTTCCGCCGCTTGCCGGGAAAGTCTGACGCCCCATAAGCCTTGGCAAACGGCCCGAGATCCGCTACCCGAGATCTGCTCTCCCCCGACAATGTGCGCCCTTCTTTAGAACTCCAACCAAACCCTCTCCCAACCACAGTGACCTCCCTTATGCAGTGTGTCGAAAGTGCAACCAGAAGACACTCCCGTAGCACGCCGCGGTCAAGTGAACATAGAGGGTACAAACCAGCACGATTTAATCTTTGAGAAAAGTGCATCAAAATTCGCCCAGACCAGATATTGAGTGCAAAACTACGTTCATACTTATATTACATATTGAGCTATAAAAATATGAATTTGGTTTTGTTTACATATTTGTAAATGTATTTGTTACCTAATACTTTTACCTCAACAAACCAGTTCACGTGGACGTACGCTCAGAATAAAATAGAATTATTGGGGTTTTATTGATTTCTGCTAAACCAGTGACTGTTTTGCATTTTTAACCACTTCCTTTCTTAGCAACCTTAGCTTTCCTTCCTGCAGATAACATTTTTACAGCGTTTCTGTGCTAATAAGGCAAAATGTCACTGACACTGGATGCTCATGTTATTGAAACATTGTAAGAGCGTTATTTTGTGACACCAGATGACACTAGTCAAATATGGTACTATGACTAAGTACACCTTCAAAGCATTCAAGACTGAATTACAGGAACTCACCAGTATTCATAATATATATGTGACATACAACCACTTATTTAATTGAAGAGGTGTACACAGGGGTGATCATTCTTTCCACATCTGCCTTTTTTACAGAAACATTAAGATAACAGCTCTATTATAAAGAGGATATCTCCACTATACCAAACTGGAAACTTTCCAAACCCTCTTTTCCTGTTTAGCTGGCCATTATTGGAGGATTATCTGCTTTTTAGTCAGTGCATAGCTGAGGAGGCCAGTGCATTGTTTAAATTCCCTTAATAATAATGCATTTACCTCCCTTTACCAGTGCTCCACCATCTCAAGTCTCCTCGATCTGAGGCATTATGCTCTGAATATACCAGCAGTCCCTCTCCAGCGTAGTTGACCGGGAGGCAACAGAGAGCAGACTTGCCGACGACAACGTCAAAGACAGACGGAGACAAGCAGGCGTCCAGGACCTTGGCCACGAAGAGCCAGCTTGCACACGGCTCCAGGGAAAGGCTTGACTGATCCTAGCAGGACACTGACCCAGCAGCCATGGCAGAACCTGTTGGACTGCAGGAAGGGGAACTGGAAGACACCAAAAAGGTCACCTGTTGAATGGGCTAACAGCAGAACAATGAAAATGTAGTTGATGCACTGCTGTTCACGGTCACGTAGATGGCTATATTTACGAAGCGTCTAGAACACCCGGTATGCTGCCACACATAAGCAGTGGATCAAAGCCCAAAAGTAGCCCAAACTGTGGGTTGCATGCTCTTTGTGGGTCAGCCCACAAAGAAAAATTAAAGACCACATAGATGTTGCCCACAAGCAGCAGGGACCCAGGCTGCCAGGAAAGATCCACAGCTCTAGGAAGCCTACTGATCTCAACTAATCCCAGCTTCCCAGAGACCAGCAATAGCAGCCCTCCCAGAAAATGTCTGCCACCCCTGAAACAGGGTGGGATACATGAATTTCAAGACAGAAAGGACATAGACGTACTTGTTGGTGAAACACGACGCGACATAAAAGCAGCCATAAGATTAATTTTCCTTCCTGTTTTAGTACATGTGAACAGTACAGCGGAGACTCTAGGTTCAGAAGCTGTTCATCACCCCCTCTGTTCATCACTCTACTCCTATAGTTGTTTCCCGCCACCGCTGATAGATGGATAATGTGTTGCAACGAGCAAGAAACAAGAACAAACGAGTCAAAAATACCAGGCAGCACAAAGACTCGATCACCAGCGGGTCTAAGAAGAGTTTATTTGTGGACATGCTATTGGGACATGGGTTAGGACTTCTATTGATCCCACAGTGGGGAAATTTGTGCGTTACCACAGCTCTAGACAGATAGCCTGAAAGAGTACAAGAGTAATCCAAGAATATAAAAATACAAGAGTAAGAATACAAGAAAAATTTTTTTTTAAAAATAGAATAAGATAAAAACACTAAATACACTAAATACTAAATACAAATGCCAAGCCCCCACTATTGCGTGAGTGTATGAGACAGAGCAGGAGTAACAGGTACAGTCATTCACATTCTCAATCAAACAAACCAACGATCCAAACCAAAATCAATCCCTTGATTTTCTTCCTTTTCATCATTTTGATGAGCTGATCAACACTCAAATATTCATATAATATTTTTATTAAATTTCCTACACTACAATGTGTATCATAAAATGGTTCTGTGTATTGTGGTATCATATTTTGGTTTTCCCTGTGGGTACAGTTAGTACTATACTTGTTGATTGTCAATGTCAATATAAGTTGTACAGTCTAATTTAAAACTGCACATTGTATTTATTTAAGACACTTTAATTCAAAACAACATAGTTTTTTTTTATATATATAAAAGCAGGCTCAGACATTCCTTGGAGTAATTGAGAGTTAAGGACCGTGCATAGGGACCCAATGGTGAAATCACTCTGCCAAACCTGCCAATTTGAACCAATGACCTTTTGCTTTCAGCCACAATGGTTTAACCCACTGAGCCACAGACAATGAGATAGAGCCCCCACCCCCGCCTTGGGTGTGTGTCTTATTTTCCCATATACAACAAACTACAGTACATTTACCGGTATTCATGAACAAAAATCCACATTCATTCAAATACAGACATCATGTCATCTTCTAACCGTATCTTTCCATGTAAACAATCTAATGGTACATTTATTTGTGAACAAAAATCTGCTGTGTATACATTTATTCAAATATAGTCGTCATGTCGTCTTCTTCTGGAACATCATCGTGAGTCTCCAAGCTCCAAATTCCATCCTGAATATCTCGCAACTCAATTTCCTTTAGAACCAGTGGCCCCAATCTCTCATGTCCAGCAATAGCGCTTTCCTTAAATGAGCACCTCTTGTCCATGTGGCCTGCTCGTACTGCATATAATCGCATCTCATTCTAGTTACTGGACAATCCATGGGACAGAAACTAGGGCTTATATTACGAGCATCCTGAAAAATCATGCTAGGGCTCATTTCGGGGAAACACTGTATAAGCTCTGAGGCTCCAGGCTCAGTGTCACCCTGAACTGGGTAACCACTTACCGGATGTAGGACGGGTGGTTTAATAATGTACTGACTGTTTTTAATGAGAATCCATACTATAGCTGCAGACAAATTACAGCACTAACACCTAGTATCTGCTTTTCCTAGAGAAACAGGAAGTTGACGATCATTCAGATTTTGTTAGATGACAAATAAAAACAGATGAGCGGAAACAGACATCGGCGCTTGTGCGGCACGCATGTGAACCCAGCGAAAAAGCCGAGAGATGGGGGGGCCTAAAAAATTTGTAACATAACTTGATTGGTCTGGGTTGGGGTCCAATGTGATACACTGTCACCAGCACCTTGGATTATAGATATAGATACATGATAGAAATATATATGCATGCTAGAAATCCATCTTGGAAAAAACTGCTGCTTGCAAACAATGGGGGTCCATGGAGGGGATGTCACATTTAAGGGGGGGTATGAGGTAGTGAGATGAGACCCGGGGGGCTACAGAGATCAGGTCACCAGCTGTATTTTTTTCAAACATGGGAAACACATTGTCTGATGATGCTGCTTTTTATTTTTGGTTGCAGTCTTGACATCATTCAGTACAATTCCACATTATGTCACCCGCCACACACACACACACACACACACACACACACACACAGATTGAGTTTGGGCTCCAGTGGCTCACCAGTGTGGTGACATATTACCCAGTCTGTGCTGAGTTCTGTGTTTCCCGCAAGCTCACTGGCAGTGGAATAGACGCGATACCACGGGGGAGGTAAGCATAGCTAAGGCTCAGTGTGGGATGCAGCTCCCAGCAAGACCTACAGCGATCAGCTCAGCAGACTAGAGCAGCGGCTGAATGATTCGTACGAGTACCAGCTAGTTATCTGCTACGCTCTATACTTCTATGTCCACTTCTGCAAATCCAGTGATTCATGTGGCGTGAAAGTTGAGGATATGTTTCTAGAAGTCGATACTCAAGATTCGGAGCAGAGGTGTCTTTCGATAACGTCAGAGGTCGCTGAGAACAAGCTGTACAGAAGACATTTCCTTGAACTGATTCTACTTCTCTGTTTCACCCACTTATATAGCAGTTATTTTTAACCACCAGCGCAGTGCTTAACCACTTCCTTCACAACACGGTAAACAGAACTCAGATCTCTTTCTTAAGCTGTTTTTGTCACCCTGAGATGTAGCAACATTAAATGGGGATTCTTATTAACTGATCAGGTAGTGTGGTGGCACTGCGAGGAGTACTGGGGCAGTGGTTGGCTCTGGATAGAATGTCAGTCTATTGCAGGGTACATACAAGAGACACACACACACACACACACATTGGGGAACCCACACACCACAGAGACAAGATAGAAAACTCCTCACACAGAGCAGAAGTTTTTCACTGTAGTTTTAGTTCATTCTTATTTGTTAGATCTGGTCCCTTGGTTGGTGGGAGGCGAGATTCACAGTCTGGACTTTAAGGGCCCCTGAGCTGGTAATGAATTAGATAATTGTGTGATTCTACATCAAGTCTGCCCTGCTCCCCCCACTCACTCCCGAAAGTGTTGGTTTTGATGTTTCCACCAGCAGAAGCTGACGTGCTGAGGAAACCGCAGGAGAGGTTTCCTTAAATGAGGCGAAGACTGGCACAATTTCCTTGCTTGTTGCTGTGCCAATATCCCCTTTACTGTTGGACAAAATCACTCCTGTTGGATTTTTAGTCACAGTGGTTGCAAATGTAACAATTCCTCAGCAAGTTCTGCCTTTCGGTTAGTTAAAAAAATAAATTCCAGAAGTCCAGTTGGGAGGAGAGATTAAAATTACATCATTATTTTAAAATTTTTAACCAAAAAATAGAGTCTTTGACATAAGCAAAATTCCCCGAATAACAAGCTGTGCTACCGCACATCTGAACTGGCCAATCCCATGGCAGATCTTTAGCCCCACCCCTATCTGTGATTCACTTTGGTGCCCCTGCCTCTGTGTGAGGTAAACATTGACTCGGTCCTGGGAGTGACACATCAAGGCCCCTTCCTTTTCAGTACATCATGCCAATCTACCCCCATGCCCTATTGTTAAAGGACCTGTCTGGCAGCAACTGTCAAATTACTTTGGCTCTTTCATTGTTATGTGACCTTGTTTTCTCTCTGTGAACTAAGTACAAGGGGAAAAAATCTGGACATTTTCTGTTCCTCCACCTCTCTGACGCCTCAGGCGACCCACATCGCCACTGCATGGGACATATTTGGACTCTTCTGTCAACCTCCCTGTGGAAGGAGATGCATTTTGACCATGACACTGTTGATGTATGGGCCCAGGGGATCAATGCTTCCTGTATGGGGGCCCAGACTGACACAGAGGAGAGGAAACAAGGCAGGGGAATTTGTGCTTTGAAATTGTACAGATCAGCACAAAAGCCCACTCGGACGCCATGGGAAGTGTCACAGTGTGTCACAGAGTGCCTCTGCGCTCTGCACACACGTGCACTCCAGAGATCGGTAATGATTTCCGTTTTAAAAATGGCTTCCAGCCACTCGTGTTATTCCATTACATTCTGGTGGAGTGGAGAGGACTTAGTTTTGGCCAAATTTCAACTTTTCCCTCATTTCTCACGTTGCTTTTCTCAGCACCAGGGACACTAAGGAGCTTATTGTGGAGTTCAGGAGAGCCAGAGGCTGCAGACACAGCCCCAGTGAGAGCAATGGGACCGAGGTGGAGCGTGTCTCCAGCTTCATGCTCCTGGGGGGCACACATCTCTGAGGACTTCTCCTGGTCTGTTAGGTCCTCCACCTTGGTCAGGAATGTGCAGCAGGATCTTTACTTTCCATCCCTCACCTCAGATCCTGGCCAATTTTTACTGGTACACCATCGAGAGTATTTCGACCAGCTGTTTCACAGTGTGGTATGACAGTTGCTCTGGCTCTGACATGTATGTCCTGAGATGGATGGTGAAAACCACCCAGCACATCATCGGCGCCCAGTCCCCCTCCACCGAGGACCTCCCACCCAAACCATAGACTGTATAACCTACTCTTGTCCAGAAGGATGTATAGCAGTCTCTGGTCCTACTCCAGGTGGGTTTCCCCTCGGTATATTTTGGTGGTGATCCAAAACTTCCCAAATTTCCCCATGTATACGTATACACACTGTTCAGAACCTTCATTCTCCTGCTACTGCGATCATAGATGCTGTATATATACCCGTTATTTATACCACACCATGTTCACCATATATACCACTGTATAGATTTTCATTCATTAGCCATTTATTCATCATGCATATATATATTGTACAGCTGTTTCTAGCACTTTTGCACTCTTTTGCCCTTTCGGTTTAAACGCCAAACTGCATTTTGTTGTCTGAGTACAACTTGTGTAATGACAATAATGTTGAATCTAATCTAATCTTATTTTTTTTACTGGTACAACTCAGATTAACTTCCTAGGTATTACAGCTCCTCTCGGGGCTTCTGACAAGGAGCTGTCCACTTATCCACCCACACATCTTACAGCCTTTTATCCAGTACAACCTATATCACCCTAAATTTCTCAGAATCATGGCCGCTCTACACTGGACAAGTTGCCCACAGATCTGACACCCGGCCAGAAGACAAGGCCTGACTTATTAATCCTACTGGCAAACGCAGCCATAGACTGCCTGATTACGGCATTTAATTTCCGGGTTCCTGCAGTATTGTGAAACTTCATGTCATTATTATTGGGTGTTGTTAAGTTGATGTTGACTGCTTGTGACCATGCTGTATAAATGGCCAGAGGTGGAGAGTTTAGGTTCAGAGGGTAGAAATTCAGACGGAGAAAAAGCAGTGACAAAGAGTACCAGTGCTAAGATTGCACTGCTCAGATAGCCAGTGTTGCTGCTGTGGCACTGCAACTACAAGCGCTATCTTCTATATTGACTTATGATAATGACCATAAACAGTAGAATGTTTAAAGTTAGAAAACACTGTAAAATTGACCAGTTCTTGTTGTCTGTATGTATTTAAATGCCTGATTTTTTGTGGTCTTTTTTAGTTCTTATTTCACCCATTTAGTTCTTGGTTTGTCCCTTTGTGTTCAGTCTTTATCAGTTCCCCTTTTCCTGTAAGCCACTCTGTGGATTATCACCATGCCCCACCGTAGCTCAATCCCTCTTCACTCAGCCTGGCTCAGTTTAAAAGCTATTTCCATTCTCGTACAGATTTCCAGTGGTGGACTTATCATGTACCATGGAACCTTCATTTACATTATAGTTGCCAAACCAAATCTAAATCAGTATAAGCAGATGGTCCAAGTACAGTCTCCATTTAATCACAATGTGCTGTGCGTTTGTCTTGGGACTATATCTTGCTTTAAGTTTGATATGTTTTTTCCCTTAAAAATGAAGTCTCCTCTGTTATTTTTTTGAAAAACGTTTTTCTAAAACAGCAAGTTGACTATATAGAAATAGACTGCCTAAGACAACTTATGTTTGCTGATATTCAGATGCAGTGGATTTTTTTTTTTTTTTTTTTAAATATGTAATGTTAATTTAAGAGAAAGCACACCCGAAAACTACTGCTCTTCAACTAATGTTCTGTTAACTTATCGACATAATTATGGGTTTCTGCTCTGACTATATAGTAAACATATAACTTCTACTTTCTCCTTTAATTACATGTAATTGGAAAAATTTAAGTAATTAATTTTTACGCTGTTTTTCCTCCCCCTCTTGGTCTCTCCCTAGTGTGGCTCTAATGACCCACACCTGGGCTCCTCATCAGTGATGTAAAGGGTGCCTCCCAGTCCACTGCTCTCCAGTCCGGCCATTGACGTCACCCCTAGTGTCTGCTCCAGTATAGTTTCCCCTATTACTAGTTGTGCCTTTCAATTGCCCTGTTCCCGTCCCTCAATAAACCCCTATTGGTGTGGCCTCACATCTGCTCCTGTCTCCTTTGTGCGTGGATCGTGACATTTTTTTGCATCTATGATATGTAGCCTAGACGTTGAAACTATAGAAATGTATCATTTATGTAATGCTGCTGGTATGATGTCGAAATGAATATCGACAGATCTTTTAACTGTCTATTTTTGCTGAGAACCGCTTACGGCGTGAAACAGGAACCACTCCGATTCTGTAGAAGGTGCCGCCGCCACGAGGCGGCTGACGCGCCTGAGACGCGCATCTTACGCAGGCAGCGCGACTGCGCTAATCTGTTAACACCGGCGCCGAAATGAAAAACAAAGCCCCGGACCTTGGGTGCGCCAGATACGTGGCGTTTAGGTCACAGCTGCGGAAAATATTTTATATTTTATATTTCGGCGCCTGTTAACATTAATATTAGGTGAAGCACAGTAGTTTTAGGATGTGCTTTCTCGCTCTGAAGGAGAGTAAATAAAAATCGCAATATACAGGGATTACTGTATATAATAATTATTATTAATATTAATATTAATATTAATAATAATAATAATAAAACCAAGGCTATAGCCAAGCAGCCAACACTGGGATGGACCAAGGCTGTATTTATAAAATATATTGGGGGGACATTGTGAGTACATCTGTCCCCCCAAAATATATATTATATTTATGGTTTTCATTATATAATTATTAGTACAATTGAGCAAAAGCTTCTTAATCCTTGTTTAAACTAAATATAAATTACATTTATGATTCATTGAAATCAAACAATGGCAATTATGAAAGGTAAAGTCAACGTGGAAAGATTGGGCTTGAAGTAGCAGCATCGCAGCAGCAACGTGGCTTTCATGGGCCTCATGAACGTCATGAACACGCGGATCCACGGCGTGGGGGCACATTAAAGTTTGCTTCATACAGTCTCTGACGGGGAGAGGTTTAATCAGTGAATTCTCTGTATATAATATTTAAAGGAACTTAAAGAGAGCTAGCTGCCGAATGGGAAGTAGGTTTGAAGTTTCAGTTTTTGCTCTGAAATCATCAATTTATCTGTTTACTTCGGACACCATTAATTAAAAAAAATAATAAAAAAATCGGTAGTCCTTTAGCGCGTGCTCCACTGCCTTTCGCAGTCTGCCACTGGGTGGCGCCTGAATAGCTCTAAATATGTTCCAATGACACGTGTATTTTATTGAATTACATTTTCATTTTCAACTTTATTATTTAACTTTCAAATACATAAGGGAGACTTTAAGAATAAAGCCAAGGTTGAAGTCAGATTGTTATTAGGTAGAGCACACGCTGTAGTGGCACCAAATATCTCCTCATTTCAACCACTCACATCCCTGGACTTTTTTCTTCTGCTCATATCTCCTGAGGTCGTCCTTCAAGCCCAGATCACCACTGTAAACAAACCCTCAGCAACACGCTACCCAGCACCGTCAAGCCACCTTGAGACGTGGGCGGTTTGCTAGATCCACTCCCACAGACCAGCCCATCTCCCTCCCCATCATGTCAACAGCTTAGTTCAATAAATTACGCTGCCAAACAGATTAACTCCGTGAACACAGGAGCCAGTCCATTATACTGCCACACCCAGTCGTGAATAATTTTTGCCGATTTCCCGGTACCCTACATTTTGCAGACTCCTACTGCATCTGAATATCAGCAAAAAGGTAAAAAGAATATTAAATATTAAACTTGTACAAATCATTTGACCTAAAATATTCTAAGCATTCTTTGTAGGCTATAAGCTATATGGATACATTTCATAAAATATATAAGAACTGCAATTTAACAAGCTTGATAAGATGGGAAATGGTAATCTTTATATATGCACCTGGCATTGAGGCATCCCGTTACCTGGAAAAACAAGGGAACAGGCAGTTATTTTACAGATTTTAATGATGGAACATCGATTGCGATAGTTTGGTTAAGGCTGTGGTTTTAATTCATTTATACCCAACAAAATTTCTAATTGAAGATTCTTGTTGTCTTCATCAGAATCATTTAGGGGTCAAATGTCCCATCAAGGGGCTTATGGTGGTGCAGTGGTTAGCTCTGCTGCCTCACAGCACAAAGGTTCTGGGTTTGATCTCCGGATCGGGCATGGCTCCTTTCTGTATGGAGTTTGCACGGTCTCCCCATGTTCACGTGGGTTTCTACCGGGGGCTCCGGTTTCCTCCCACAGTACAAATGTGCGCAGGATAAGTTAATTGCCGACTCTAAACTGGCCCTGTAATTGGTTGAGTGTGACTGTGGTATCTTGGCGCCTGCCCAGGATTGGTTCCTGCTTGCCCCCTTTATTCCTGGGACAGGCTCTGGTGACCCCAGTTGGGATTAATAAAGCACTTAGGTCAAAAAATGCTTAAAAAGTTCTGTGCCTTTGAGTTAACCGTATTGCTCTCCATAACACACAGACACATGTAGGCGAGCCGCCCGTATTAGCACCCATGGAGCTGGGGGTTAAGGGCCTTGCTCAAGGGCCCACAGACATGATTAGTCTGTCCAGATCGGGCTTGAACCGGCAACCTTCCAATCAGAGGCACAATTAAATTTTAACTAGTTAAAATACCAATTTCTGGTATGAGCAGTTCAGTTTTAACTAGTTAAAATGCCAATTGTTTGTCAGAAATACAATTTTAACCAGATGAAAATCCAATTTCTGATGTCAGGAATTTATTTTGTAGCTAGTAACTGAATTCCTGAAAATCAGAAATGGGAATTTTAACTAGTTCAAATTCCAACTTTCACTGAAATGAATGAGAAAAATAATAATGTAAAAAATTTCAATAGCTAAAACATAGTTACTCATATGAAGAATTTGCATTCTAACTAGTTAGATCTGAATTAGTGATATCCTCTAAAAATGAAATAAAGCTAAAACAACAGCCTTGTCCCGTCTGTCCCACTGTGCTATGAGAGCATGTGTACATGCACTGCATCTTAGGATCGCGGACACACTCTTTCCTTTCAACCTATTTTACTAATTTTAATGGAAAGAATTGTTTTTGAATCGACCAGTCCTTCAGCCTAATTGTTTCGCCTGCTAAGCACTTTGACAAGGCAGATGCCACTTGAATAGTGCATAATGGTAATATACTTATATAAGGGTGTAAGCATGCTATAGACATGGGGGGGGCCCAAATGAAAGCGCTTGAGTTCAAATCTGAGGTCATCCATCCAGGTTGGCGCGTGGAACGTCTTGTCTCTCCGGCATGATGACCATCTTCCCCTGCAGTCAGATCCTCATAAACTCCTCATTTTAGCACCTGCACTCTCTGAGGTATGCAGACCAGGGAGTGGCCAGATCTCTGTAGGTGGGTACACCTCTTACCGGCCTGCTCACGCTGACAGCCGCCATACCCAGGGAGTGGCCAGATCTCTGTAGGTGGGTACACCTCTTACCGGCCTGCTCACGCTGACAGCCGCCATACCCAGGGAGTGGCCAGATCTCTGTAGGTGGGTACACCTATTACTGGCCTGCTCACGCTGACAGCCGCCATACCCAGGGAGTGGCTGTTGCTGTGCCGGATCGGTTTCTTTCGATGGTGTCCGATGTCACTCCTTTCAATGAGCGAATTATGAGACTCAGGCTAAGGCAAGACAAATTATTCATATAGCACAATTCAGTCCAAGGCAATTCAAAGTGCTTTACGAAGGCAGAAGACCACATTTCAACGATCTATCCTAAGAAAGGTAGGTTTGATATAGGCCTATAATTATTTATTATTGAGGCATCTACGGTAGGTTGGGCTTTTATAAAAGAGGTTTGATAACTGTGATCTTTAGGACCTTTGGAAAAAGGCCTGACTGAAGAGAACTATTGACTATTTAAAGCACATCTGATGCTATACAGTTAAAATATCCTTAAAGAACCTTGTAGGCAGAGTGTCAAAACAGCAGGTTGTAAGCCTAAGGTGTTGAACAATTTCTGTCAAGGTTGCATGGTCTAGGAGTTGAAAATGTGACAAGTTAACTAACGTAGTATTAGGCAGAGGCACAGACACATCGACATTTTGCCCGAGATGGAATTACAGACTGTTTGTCTTATCTTTATAATTTTATCTGTGAAAAAAGATGCAAAGTTATTGCGTGATTTGGTGAATGACAGTTCAGGAGGATGCAATACTGGAGGTTTGTCAGTCTATCAACAACAGTGAATACAGTGCTTGCATCATTGCTATATTTATTAATAATCTTATAGTCAAAGTCAAAGTGAAGTTTATTCTCATCTCTGCTATATAGAAGTATACAGAGAGACGTGACGGTGTGACTCCAGTTCTACAGAGCACACAGAACAAAAGCCACGTAGAAATTGCATATATAAATACAAAAAATACACTATAAACATATAAACTCTAAACCTAAGTAGACATGGAAAATGTGCAAATAAAAAAAAAGACTGTCTTGCACTTTTTAGTTCTCAGTTATAGATGTGAAATCTCTCATCATGGACGTCATAGTGAACAGGGGGTTTGGTATTTTAACCCCGGTGGGATTTTTTCTTACCGGAGACAAGTTTGACCTTCATGGGCGCAATGGCATCAATAATGTTTATAACTTTAGAACTGAAACTGTCCACAAGATCATTGACAGGGGCTGAAGGTAGAGCTGGCGCCGGTGTAAAAGCCAGGCTACATAATGCACATGTGTTATCATTTACATAATGTTTCCTGATTATATACGTTTTAACCTCAGTAATGTGTACACCTTTGGGAATAATTAGGTCCAAAATATGTCCCTTATTATGTGAATCTGCAACATGCTGGGAAAGTCCAGAGTTATCCAGGATGTTAAACTGTTCTTTAGCACCTACCAGCAGAGTCTCTGGTTTGATGTCTTCTCTGACTTGATAAGCTTCGTTTTTGATTGTCCGGTGCACATTCCGTTCCGATCCCGTCCTTTTTGATTATATGACATTAGCTTTAGCGGCCTGGATCTTGAGTACCTGGATCTTGGTTCCGGCGCCCTGAGTCTCATTGCTGGACTTGGTACTCCAGCACTGGTGGTGCTGTGATGGAGACTGATCACATCCTCGTGGGCAGACACTGGAGGCTCCTACAAAACTGCAGGGTCTACAGAAGTTCCCAGTTTGTCAATTCTGACCACAGACTTGTTGCTACTCTGAAGATTCAGCTTTGGTCCAGTAGGTTACCACCAACTAGGAGAACGAGGCTGGACCTGGCCAGACGTCAGGCTCAAGCTGTTTCTAATGAGTTTGGACACAGTTTGTGTGAGGAAGTTGCAGACTTGGGTGTGACCGTCGATTCTAATGTGATGTGGGAGACCTTCCTTGACAAGACCCTGAAGGCTGCTAAGGGTTGCGTTGATGTTGCTGGTGTTTCTGCATCTACATGCATTTTTGACTTAAGTGCATCAGAGAATCAACCTTTTACTCTGTAATTCCCCCACCCCTGGCCTGAATCGTTTGATTTCTATTGTTAGCTACCCTTTGTTCGGTGTTCCCGTATTGACAAATTTGGTATATATTTTGTATATACTATATGCCCCATATTCTCAAAACATGTGATCGATCCCTCTCCAGCAAATTTTATCATCAGGACCCCACCTCCCACTTCAGCTAACTCCTTTCACTCCAAAGCACCAGCTGGCTCAATTTGAAGGTTTCTTCAGGTCTCCAAATTCCTCACCCTGTTACTGAGAGCGAAGTTGGCAGTCCAGCAGAGGACCAGCATTTCAGCCAGCTTGTTCTTTGTCATTACCTGCAGCTCCCGACCAGAGTTGATGACGGGAGTGGAGGATGACCAGCAATCTCCCCACCGCAGACGTGCTCGACACCTGCAAGACTACAGCGACCAAACTTTGACCTGGTTGTGTTGCAAGCGTGTTTGGGGGACAGTTCATGTTAAATGATGAAAGTGGTAAACCTGTGACATAAACCTGTTACACACATTTCAAACAAGCCTGCACGGTATTCAGTATTTTTCAAAACGTCATATTTTTGACAGTGTTCAAGTCTGTCAAGCAGCTATACAGCTATGAAATCAATGTGGATTTGCTAAACCTAGACTCACTTCTTTTTCCTGATTTAACCCTTCCTGTATTCCTAGATTCACAAGTGAGAAAGTTAGTGAATGGAACATCATGATGTGGAATTGGGAAATATAATTTTTGTGGAAATGGAGAGTATACCAGAAGCCTTGTAAAAACTGCTACATGTTCAAACCTCGACATTTGCATTTTGTCGCTGTTTTTTCTTTTTGTATTTCATGCAATTTGGTGACTTGGTATCTCCAACTTGCATATAAGGCGTGAGTTTGCACACTGATAGACTGGTGTCCCATCTGGGGTGTCCCCTGGTTTGGATCTGATATTTCCTGGGACAGGCCTGAGGTTCACTGGGACCCTGCATTAAATATGTGCGTATGGAAGTTAGACGAATAAATTTTAATGCCACAGGGATAAATAAAAATATGCTTTAGATGTTATCTTAAAAATTAATTAAACCTTTACTAAGAGGACCATATGGTGAAGACTGAGGATAGATTGTGAAACATCATGGACATGTTTGGATCCATTACATGGCAGAATATAGTACTGAAGAAAACACTCTAGGTATAAACAGGTGGAATTTTATGGTATGCATGAATCAATAACTTTTTAATTTGTCACATGTTATATTTTTATTTTGTTTGTATAAGAGGTTTAAGAATGAAGTTCAGGAGAGTACTTGTCCTGTTTCTTGTTTTTCTGTTCATTTTTCATGTTTGTTTCAATGTCTATGTCCAGTACAACAGCTCAAACCAACGCTCAAACAAACTCTCAGCTCCTCCACCCATGCGGATAAAAGACAGCAGTACCCAGATCATTGTCCTGGTCTGGCTTTCGATATTTGGCCCAGATCATAAGCTTCAGTCCTGCGCTGCTCTGTTTAACATCACTGACTGCCTCATAACGACAGACAGGAAAGTGTATAGCAAAGCTCACGGGCTCGTCATTCATCACAGAGACATCAGAGATGATCTATCCAATCTGCCTTCAATGGTGCGACCGCCCTTCCAGAAATGGGTTTGGATGAACTTTGAATCACCATCT
>JAOYFF010000046.1:15495060-15510905 GCA_025773925.1 Cryptomyrus ogoouensis | reverse complement strand
GACCCCCGACAACCCCCCCCCCCACCCCCCCCCCCCCCCCTTGGTTAGCTATCCACCGGGGGGGGGGGGGGGGGGGGCCGGGGGGGGGGGGGGGGGGGGGGGGGCGGATTTGCCTGAGTGAGAAGCCATACCCGGATCTGCCGTGTGCTTCGATAAAAAGATCATTAATCAGAGAGAGGGATGGAGTAACACAGGAACGAATGAACGATGGGCAGAATAATTAAACAAAAAAACAGAAATGGGCTAAGTCAACAAAAACCTCATTTTCCCCTCATCCATTATTCACAACCCCATTCTGACTCGCAGTTTTGCTCTCTCACCTATTTCTTTGCTCCCCCCTTCTTAGTCCAGCCCCCCCTTCACTTCCTGTTGGCCTCTACCCACCTCCGTCTTATTCCCTATTCAAGTTATTAAAAGAATCAACATCATCAAAAAAAAAAAAAGTCTTCATTGGCATTGCTCCCCCTAGTGGCTGCGATTTCACAGGGCAGATTCATGATTACACCCCACTGCTTCACAATAACAATTATGCATAGTACTCATCCACAAGCTGTGTTTTTGCTTGAAAATGTATTCTAGTAATCGCCCACTTTGCCATTATACATGGAGATGCCTACGAACAGGACCAGGAAAGGAAACTGCTTACATTATATATAACACACTCTTTACACACACTATGCATTTTTTTTTTAGCAGACTGTGAATTGTAATATCTGCAGAGATGTACTGAATGAGAAAGTAAACACTTGGTTACATTAAAGAGCACTGTGATGACAGCAATACCTGTCAGTGCAGGTCTATGCTGTATAGTTATATATATATTTGTACATATTTGTGTGTCATGTCTGTTGTCATAGCTTAGCTGCTTGGCCTGGGCTGCCTCACATGACATCAGCACCGTGACACTGGAGAATCTGCTCCTTCAGCAGAGCTGACCTCCACACAGCACAGAGAGAAACACAAAGAAACATCTCGGTATCCCACCCGTCTGCCTCACCCCCACCGCAGCGAATTTGCTGGGTGTGTGTGTGTGTGTGTGTTTGCGTTAATGTGTCGGCATTAATAGGTGAGCCCAGGGTGGATAATGAGACCTTTTATTTTTTCGCTGCTTTGGGGCGAACAGCGGCGTATGGATTTAAGGAAAGAGACCCTACATTATTTTCTTCCGCGGTAGAAGTCAGCTTGATCAATGTCTGCAGCAGTTCTCGTTTCCTGCAGGGCGATACTTGTGTGTGTGTGTGTGTGTGTGTGTGTCAGTGTCTGTCTGTCTGTCTGTAGCAGGTTTTGTATACATGCACTAGTTTGTAATCATCGCTTATGAGAGCGCTTATGTGCATTTGTAAGCTTATGTGTGCATGCATTTGTGCGTGTCTCCTGACTGTTTTAGCTTTCATCGGCTTTCAGAGCAGTTTGTGTAATTGCGCTTGTGTGTGCTCTCTGTCTGTGGTGTGATGCCGGTGCGTGTGTGTGCGTGTGCTTGCTGTCGCATGCCGGTCGGCGCAGCAGGCGCTACGAAGCCCGAAATGGAGGCCCTTTTCATCTGTGCTGAACGGAGCCAAATCACCAAGCGCTCCCAAGATGGACGTTTCATTTCTGACGGCACGAGCTTGGTGTAATTCGCCGACAGGGCCAGGCAGATCAGCTTTTAAAAGGGCAATAAATCGGATTAAAGCTCCTTTTCCCCCCTTTTTCCATCGATGTCAGGATGGGTATGCTAGGGGGGCCGGCTCAGATAAACGCTGAACGCCTGCTTCGTTACACGGAGGAGTCGCGCCTCCTAGCTGGGATCCTTCATCTCCTTTCAGATTTGAGGGGATCACCGGAGGAGCTGCGGCCGCCGCAGATAAGACGGGATACAGGCGACGCGGCAGGAAGTCGGCAGACAGGAGGGGGTGGGCGAGACGGTAGCAGCCGGCGGACCAATAGAGGAAGTGACCGCGCGGTGCTGAGCTTTATATAGAGATGCTGGTCGGAGCTAAATCAGGAAATGGGCGGCCAGCGCGTCTCCATGTGGCCGAACTGCGAGGTGTAATTGGCAGGAAAACACCTAGCAATAGATGTCATGGTCCAGATTTACTCTCCCGGCCGGGTTATCTCTGGTGACAGAATCAGCCTCGGACCCACATCATTGTCAAGCCGTCACGACTGTCATGCTATAATTGTCAGCCCAGAGTCCACTTAGTGTATGTCTGAGTGTATGTAATACCACTACACACACACGATTATCCTCAGACACACACTAAGTGAGTTTGGGGGTGACAGTTCCAGTGTAACGATCGTGACCCCTTTCACAATGACATGGGTCCAAGCACCCATTCCCCGTCATGAGTGCGCACACACACACACACACACACACGCACACACGTGCACACACGCACGTGCACACACACACACAGGTTTGTAATTATATTTTTGTGGGGACTCTCGGCAGTCTAATCGCAACATGAAGACCTTAACCCCTACCCAGCCCTAACCTTAACCATAAGTAACCAAACTAAATAGGAGATTTTTGGCATTTTTAGTTTTTCGATTGCATTCATAGATCTTTCTAGGGACCTGAAAATGGTCCTCACAATGTCAAAAGGACGGAATTGGTCCCCACAATGTAATATAAACCTAATCCATACACATACACACACATACACAGTCACCGGCTCACAGACACCATCTCGCAGACCACTGACCTTTTCCTGTGTGTGAGCAGACAGTCATCAGTCTGCAGGGGTTTGGGCTCCCGCCATCGATTATGCCGCTTGGTCAATACCGCAGCCGTGTTTCGTCTCCCTGGGGAAGCAGGGGGGTGCATGGGTTAGGGCCAGCTTTTCCTTTCCCCACTCAGCGCTGACTTCTTCTTAGTTTTGGATTCAGAAATAGACGTCAAAGAGCAAACAATGCAGTCTTTTGAAGTGTTTACATCTCTCGTCGTCTGTCGGGTTATGGTCGGCTGGCTCGGACCCGTTCCTGGGCAGGCCCCTTCCCTGGCATTGGCTGTATATTTGAGGATGGTCCAAAAACGACAGGGCAACCAGAACCAGAAATTCAAATGTCAGGCGTGACTGACTGGGGGTATACCCCGCTCTTCTTCCAGCTGTACTCCTGTCCTGTAGGCCTGCAGTGTCCTGAGCATGGTATACGAGTTCACTGGCGCAGACACGGTGTGGGGGAGGGGGGGGGGGCATTGGTGGGCTTTGAGTGTACCTGTAATTGCCGCCGTACCTCTGGAAGGTGGCTGGGTTGACAAAGGCTGGAGGATTTCGTCATGGTGAGCTGTCATGGAGGAACCCGGCAGCCCGAGGGGAGAGAGGATGGCGTCCTTCAAGATCTGCGGCGGGCGGAGGTGCTCGGAAATCCCTGAAGTACAGCCGCAGGTCTGGAGAAGGGAGAGGTACACGAGCTGCGTGCTGGGCACGACGTGGGCTGGAGAGTCTTGCGCCGGCAGTCTGAAGAGGAGATCAATCAATATTTGCAATTTGTTTGCAAACCTTGGCGCCACCTGTTAGCGGCTTCGCTGGTCCAAGGAGCGCCAGGCGATTAAGCGGTAGATGGCTGTGAAATCGTTCCCTCGGCCCGACGGAGGTGTATGTCTGCGAGAGCTCCAGCCCGAGGGACTCTACACCCCCATTCGCCTGGATCCAACAGGAGGAGCTCCTGGGACTTCCATAATGATGCGCCGGTGTTGAGCTGGCATGGTCCACTCGTTACACCAGAAGACCGAATTTCACAGAGTACTGGGCTTCACCCATCCTGGCTGCAGCTTTTTCCTCGCTGCTGCAGACAAGACCAGCTTTCCTCCAGTGTCGATATCTCCACTGCCACGGGCCTGCAAAAACCAGCTAGCTCATCCCCTACTGATGTTGTGCTCATGCATCTATCTATCTATATATATATATATATATATATATATATATATAAAAAACCGATCCAGTTATTAGATGTAATGTTTCGTAACGCTTCGCATAAATACCCTTTGTGACTTCACGAAAAAACCTCCCTACAAATAATCGCAGCACACGCATTCATGAATAAAACATGTCTTCAGTCAAAGAAATGTAATGGTGCGTTGGTCCTCTTTTGGCCTTAATGACTGCTTCAATATGTCACGGAGGAGCCTTTGCTAGACTCGAGGCCGGTAGGGCTGCTGTGCTCTACTTCTCTTTCAACGCATTAATAAGCTCCGCCAGCGAAGGCCGTCTTGGCCTTGCCCTAATTCTGCCTTCCGATTCATCCCAGGGATGATCTACCGGGTTGAGGTCAGGTCTGGTTAATCTGCGTTGGCTACCTTACCACTCAGGCCACTTGTTTTTTTAATTGAAATACCCATAGCTTGCAGTTGCTCCTATTTTCATGCAGTTGGGGAGGGGAGTTGGTGGTCCCATGATACTACCTAGAATAGCGCTCGTAAATATCTCTGATCTCGCAGCATAATGGCCGAGATGTCTGTCTGTCCCTCTTTACAAAAAGCTTTTTGGTTTTCTGTGTCTCCGTTCCAGGGAATTAGGGATGCCTACTTATTGTAGTGCAGCAGAAAGTGCATCTCCGCGCTAATCCTCGCTATCTCGCCGTGACACAAAGGTGGTGTTATTTTCAAAAGGCGGCGAGTTTCCCGTGTTATCTTTCCTCGAATGCCAGGCCACGGGCGCCCACCCAGCGCTTGGTCAGCATATGGCTCTGCTTTGTATCCGCCTCTGAGGGAAAGATATCCGCGCTGTGCGTGCTCCCTTTTGTGGCCGGGAAAGCGGGCCAGCTCCTCTTTGTGTTTCCCACGTCGCTGTCCCGCTGGGTAGCCCTGCTTGTCCAGTCCCTTCAGTTTGGGGGTGTTTTTTTTCCCCGTGTTACAGTCGACGCGTGCCTGTTCGGAGCTCATTAGCGGTGCTGGACCGCACGCGTCATGTGCTTAGCTGGCCGCTGGTAGCGGCTGACTCAGGGGGGGACGGCTGACTCTCTCAGGATTTCCACACTCGAAAGTGGCCTCCTGTATCCGGTTAGAATGATTCTCTGGATGAATCTGTATCTCTGCCGTTCTGTTCACCAAGATTTAACTCACGTTTATCCTATATTAATGCTACTTTTAGTGTGTGCTGAGCCCTACAGATTCATACATGCTTAATTCTCATCAGATACGTGCTCTGTGAGTGAAGGAATGCCTCCGGCTCCAATCATGTGCTGTGGTCGGGAATAGGAGCTGAACCAAATTGTAATTGGCATAATTGTTTCATAAAGACCTGCTACTATAAGCTGGAGTTCTCTGAGAGCTTTCTTAGAAGAACAATCAGAATAGTAAAATGACGACGAGCATGATTCATACACCAGGTCTTGTGTGAAGACCACAGGGAGTTTGCAGCTTCTTTTCCCTAATATTTGGACTATTCGCCTTTGTTTGTTTGTTTGGTTTTTTTTTTAGTCGGCCATTATTGGCATCTCTTCATAGGGTCCAGTAATGCTGGCTTGGCTCTGCCGGCCCATCAGCACTAGGGCTGCACACGATGAGCGGGAGCGTGACTTGAGAGACGCGACGATTATTATTATTGTGTTGTTAAGCAGCGCACCGAGAGCTCGGGGGTATTTAAAACAGGGAGCAGAGTCAGGGAATTTGGGAAGAAGTTCCCCCGTTTCACCAGTGCTAGCTGGAAGGGAGCCTGTCATGGTTGAACGTTTAGCATTTTACGTACTATCTGCCAAACCCCAATCATCAATTCGCGGTCCCGATCAATCAGTTAGTCCCTGAATAACACCGTAATCTCTCCCTCCTGTCGGTTTCCGGATATCCCGGAGGAATCGGTGACAAATTCACGGTGTGGGAGGCATCCGTTGCCAGCATTGTAGTGGAACTTATTAACCCGGGAGCCGGCTGTTAGCTGAACTGTCAGCGAGGCTGTTTTGTCCATGTTTGCAGCCAGGGTTCGGCGCTGACAGTAACGCTCCGGTTTGAGAGCGCAGGCCGATAGGCGCCGCCTCATAGCTGACAGGCCCTGCTCCACGGGAGGTGGTGGGCCCAGGTCACCTGCTCGGGGCAGTAATTTAATTTCGCTGTCACGCAGCACGAGTCAGCCTGGGTTGTAAAGCATTCCCCTGCTCCACAGTCCGACCTCGTCGACGAGCACCATGAGAAACGCCGGGTCCGGCCCTGGCTGCACCTCGCTGTCCGTGCCCTTGGACGGATGAATCTCCTCCTTTGCTTGCCCGGGTTTTAATATGGTGCTTAAAGTCCCAAGTCCATAAATCCCGTAATGATGTATACTTTACCCTCTACAGCATTTCGGAAATACAGCCCCATGCAATAGATTGCACTAAAACACTGCAGAAATCCGTAAATCAGGTGAATGTTTTCTTTTATCAGTTGGTGCTTTGGGTGTATTTTATTAGGGTGGGGGTGGTGCACATATATTGTATCTGTACAGTCTGGTGTATGATGCTTTAAAGCAGTATTGCCCAACCTGGTCTTCGGGGACCACATTTTTGCTCCCTCTCAGCTCCCAGTAGCAAAAACATGGACTGTCTGTAGGTCCACAGGGACTGAATTGGGAAACACTGCTTTAGAGGGAAGGATCGTCCTCCTGTTTCTGAGCACACACCTCCACCTCTCCTCCGTGGCTGTACTATCCTGCCGTGTGTCCCTGTTTCCTGACAGCATCTGATCTTTTCTTTGACCCTGCTCCTCGTCTGTCTCTGCCTCCTAGGCCTTCACCACCCCATCACATGAGCTACATTACCAGCAATGTGAACAGGGGGAGGGTTTGGCAGGAGCAGTTAGGGATACAAGGCGGCCTGACGAAGGGGCACTTCTCTGGGTCCAGTCCAGCTGTGATTTGCCCCCCCCCCCCCTTCTCTCCCTTTCAAAGCTCCTTTATGAACCTTGAAATCGTTCCCAAACTGCCCCTGGGCAAACGAAATTGCTCAGAATCGTGACAGGTGCCTTGATGTTGAATTTTGCCCTGTCAGAATCAATCACGCTGCCTCCGCACTGTGGCGGTCCCTCTCGCCGTAACATCACCGCACAGAGAGGCAGTGCGTCAGGCCGATGCCATGCTGCGTTCGGAGGGACCTGTCCACCTCAGCTGGCTCATCTGCAGTAAGACTATCTGCCTCTTACCGTGAGGCCTTTCTGTGTTTTTTTGTTTTTTTTTTTTTTTGCTTCAGTGACACCAGTAGGGTGTCGGATTGCTATCGGGGCAGATCCCCTCTCATCAGCCGAAGCGTGGCATGATTTGGCGTCCAGATTGGGGCTGTTCATGTGGAAAAATTTCCGCTTTGTCTTCCGAGGCATTTATTCCACACTTTCCTTCTGAGCGTCGTGCTTTAACCCTATTCAATTTTTCCCTCCATTTTTTCCTTCTTATTTTAATTTCAAGTCCTTGCTCTCCTGCTTTCCTTTGTTTTTTTTATTTTCTTTTCGAGAGCTGTCTGCTTCGCTGTTTGTTCTGCTTCTACCCAGCTATCGGGTCCCCTGCACTTTCTCTCAGGGATAATTCCCGAAGAACTATGTCTTATTTTGAGGGCTCATTTTACATTTCACCCGTGTCTCGGCCCAATTCCGTTCTCCCTCTCCCCTGTTTTTCCTGCTCTCTCTCCCTCTCCCTCCCTCACTGTTTGAGGACAGTGAAGATGTAATGATATTAACTTAGGGACAGATCTGATACACGTCTGCTGGCTCGGCAGCCTGCCCATGCGCTACGCGCCATCTAATCGCATCACCCAAAGCTTCAGCTCCGTTTCTTCAATAAGAGAGACAAGAAGAGACAGTGAGGAGGAGGTGGAGGAGAGAGAGAGAGGGAGAGGGAAAGAGAGGAAGGGAAAAAAAATCCAATAAATAAATGAAAAGATGGAGGGGTGGAGTGGGGGGGGGGGTGGCGGCAGTGGAAATAAATAAATAAAGTCCACGGTTCTCGTAAATCATGTTGCGAACTTCCAGTTAGACAGGAGGCCAGAGGTGGGGGCGGAGCCTCAGGGAGAAGCAATGGGGGGGGGACAGCATTGGCGCTGTCCCCTGAAAAGAAGGTTGCTCGGGCTACAGAGCGCGTGTTCGGTGGCGGCTAACAAATTAAGAATGATTAGTGTCTGCAGGTAAAAAAAAAAAATACAGAGAACAAAGTGAGAAGCGGCTGGCCTGGGTCGGCGAGGGCCGGACGTGCAGGCAGAGAGGGCTGCAGTGTGCCGGATGACTCAGTCTCCGGGACAGCCGCGGGTAATTCAGCACCAAGTACCATTGCTGCTACTATTGTTCTATTACTTATTTATTTTGCCAATAGGAATGTTTTAGCCAGTTACGCTAGTGATCGGTAGCATGTACATGAGCGGGACCACGCGGGCAGTAGCCTCACCTGAAATCTGATTGGTCCCCTCCCCTATCATTCACCAATTCAAAATGTATCATTGGCTACTGATAAGGTTGCCCCCCCCTGTATGAATTCCGGAGACTTTTATGTCCCCCACCTTAAAAAAATCCTAGAACTGGCCAGCTAGTGATGCTCACGTGCCTGGTTGAGGGAGTGCAGTGTGTCTGAGGGAGGTGAGGATGAGAAAGAAAGGGGGGAGGCAGGGAGGACACCAGGAAGCATTTTTTTTTGTGCGGTTCGTCGTCTTGCCTGGGGAGGCCCAGGGGGGTTCAGCAGCGAGGTGTTCTCAATTGATTTTAGATTAGACGGAGAGGAGTGGGGTGGGCTAGCAGTGGGCGAAGGGGAGGGGGATCTATTAGCAGATAGGGTGGGGGCTGAGAGAGCCGGGAGCCCACCAACAAAACAGAGGGAGGTGGAGATGGACCGGGACAAAAGCGGAGGGTGGAGTGGCGCCTTGGGGGTGTTGTGCGGGAGGAAATCGGAGAACGACAACGATGGAGAGGATAGAGAGGGAAAAGCCCTAAGAGGAAATAGCAGGAAAAAGGCAAAATTTCATGTAAATGTTCCCTGCTCAAGTGCATATGAAATATACAAAGCGGCAGGTCCTTATTCAGGGACCCACACATGCCCAGCAAGAAGAATCACTGCCAAACGTGCAATGACCAATAATAAAGGGAGGGACTTAGAATATGAATATTTTATAATATTTTTCTCAAGTATGAATTATCTGAGGCAATGTTAAAGGCTGCTTTTCTGTTGTTCCTTTGCACCTAAAATCATTTACCCCAAACGGAGGACGTTAGACAAAAGCCGCGGGGAGCCTGGAACTGGTCCCTGGGGAACTGCTGGATCGAGATTTAACCTCCTTTTCTGGTAGCTGCCTCGGAAATGAATAAAAGAAGAGTTTTTATAGCTACTGCCTGAAAAATAAAGTCCATTTATTGTCTTATCAGAACTTGAGGTGGTAGATACCCAAATGTCTGAGGAGCATAAACAGAATTCTGTTAAGAAATTAATAACCAAAACAATAACGTGATCATTTTAAAAGTAATACTGCTATCGTGATCTTCGTACAGAATGTCAGGACCGGAAAAATAATAAAACTGTCAAGTCCTCTCTGTGAAATGGAGGTTTCTGTGACTGACAGGCAATGAAACTAAAAAAAGAGAAGGAATACCTTGGCTTGAGCAGACAGAAATGAGATTCACTTCCCCTTTGGTTCCTCTGACGATTTTTACCGCTAACCTCACTGAGGCCAGACGAGCCAGCGAGTCACCAAAGTGGTCACCCAAAGCTGCATGCTAAGCAGTGCGCCAAATCCTATAAGGTTCACCCTTGTTCCTTGCGACTTGTGCATAATTCAGGATTCCTGCACCTCCAAATCGTTGCCTCCACCTCACCTAATGGTTTCCTAAATCTTACACTTGTCAATTTGCTGGCCTAACAAGTCAAGTGGGCTATTGTCCTTCTATCCATATACAGGTATACAATGGCACCAAAAAGCGTTCCAGCTGGACCATGGTGCATCATGCAAGCAGCAAGAGACAGGGGGAGGGTTTTTGCAGAAATTAAAGTGAAACACAGAGGTCAATGCAAAATCAGGGGGCTAGACACAAGGGGTTAAATATGTTACACAAGAGTTTATTTACGTAGTGCAAAGTGTATGTAAACAATGAGTAATACAGCAGCAGCATAACAGGAAGGAATAAACATAGTAACTTACAAATAGATAAATAATAGATAATAAATAGATAAATAATAAACAACATTAATCAATTCCTTGACATGACCCCAATCAAATCTGA
Source organism: Cryptomyrus ogoouensis (assembly GCA_025773925.1). Lineage (NCBI taxonomy): Eukaryota > Metazoa > Chordata > Actinopteri > Osteoglossiformes > Mormyridae > Cryptomyrus > Cryptomyrus ogoouensis. The sequence goes on along the minus strand of JAOYFF010000046.1, from coordinate 15,500,767 downwards.
ACCTAAGGCGGGCTATCGCCACATTAAATGCTCTCGTGGAAACTTCTGACCTCTGCAATATTCCGGGAAGGCAATCGTGATTTTTTTTTTCCCGGGTAACACGGCAGCCGATGAAGAGCAGAGACTGATGTCTCAATAACACCGTAGTGACTGCAGCCGGGAGTGACTGATAAGGAGTCAGGGCATGTGGGCTCATGGACTATTTAGCTCGTTAATACACTAATTATAACTAACGACTAATTGGTGAATTTGCGAGACGCGTTTACAGCTGCTCAGGAAGGCTCAGGGAGCCCAAACTGCACGTAAAGCACATTCAGCGCTAATATTTTGGGCCTCAGAGATCATTAGAGGGAAAAAAGATTGGTCAGATGAGGACTGTAATTTTTTTTTTTTAAAAAAGTAAAATGTTATTCCTAAAACTGAAGGAAATCTAACTTTATGCAAACCTTATGCTTATGCAACCATCTGCAAACTTTCTCTTTATGTGATTCTCTTAACTCGTGTGTGTGCGTGTGTGTGTGTGTGTGTAAGTCTGTTGTTTTCATGAATTATTTACAGGCCGTTTCCCCCCACTATCATTTATTTTTCTGATATCACTCCACTCAGCGACTGAGCCGAATCCCTTCATCCGACGACTCATTGACCTCATTACTGTCCTCCACTGGTGATAACTTTGTTTGCTCTACAATTACGCAAATGCCCATGCAAGTTCAACCAGAGGTTTGCAGTGCCCTCTAGGTTCACACTCTCATATATGGATGGTACCATGAGTCCCGCCCTCCACTTTCCTGATTGGCTCGGAGTCGGGTAAGGTGTGACAATGGTCCAATTGGCTCACGGATCTCCACAGATTGCCCAGAAGTGGAGAAGATGGGGTGCCCGGTAGGGTAACACCCCAAGGGAATGGGAGGCGGGGCCTGTAGGGTGGGTTACTACTCAAATTCACTAGCAAATTCAACAGATGAATCATTCGGCATTTAAAAAAACAAAGGTGTTTCGGAAGAACGGAGCCCATAGAGGGTGGGTTGGTGAGATACCACCTGACACAAGAACCAGAAGGAGGTGTCGTTTTAAAGGGAAGAAAACAAGCATTATTGACAATGGCCCTCAGGTGACTCCATAGCCAGCCTGCTCTCTGCACGTCACTACCTTCCTTGCCACTAATTTTCAGTCAGCCTGCTAACGATAGTAATCAGAAATAATTAGGTGCTAAGCGTCAAGTTCTCATCCCAATTATGACTCATTAGGCCTTTACAACGATGTCAGGACGTCCTCGGGCGGGTTGATGCCGGTGTAGGAGGCAGGCTCCGGGGGCCCGGTGTGGGCGGCGACGGTTGACACCAACCGTTTTTCCAAGATCCACCAGCCAATGAGTGCAACTCTCCCCGGCTGACAGTTGAAACGCGTGAGACGCCGGCATCGGTTCAGGCCTCATTATCGCCGTCTACGGCAGGCGCTGTCCTCCAAAGCACCTCTGTGACGCTTTCTTCTGCCAGCACCCCCCCCCCGCCCCGCCGTCTCGCGTCTTCTTCTCCTCCGTCTCACCCCAGGCACCACACAGCATTTTTGCAAGCTCCTCTCAAATTAATGCACAAATTCTACAGCTCTGGCGAAAGAGCGGATGGGATTTGCTGCCTCTAGGGATGCAGGTTCGAATCCTCCCCAGGGTGTGAGAACTTCCTGATTTTTTTTCCCCTCCAATCACGTGATTGCTAGTGGACTGGAGGCTCATCAAGGCATACCTCGCCAAGCTATTTGTACTTCCTGTCAGTGTCACATGACCCTTGTTTATATTGACAAAATTCCAGTTTCATTACATCTTGGTGTCGTTGACCTTTGACCCCCGGCTATTACATTTTAAACATTTATACACTCTAACAAACATATATATTTTTTAAGAGTGATGGAGCAATAAACCCACATGGCAGCCCCCACAAGGTTTTTAAAGATGACTACGGCAAGTATGAGCTCACAAACAAAGTAAAAAAAAAAAGCTTAAATTATATTCATATTCATGGAATGTTAATAAATTGTAATAAATTGTTTCCTGAAACATCATTGGAAAAAGCTCATTTTAAAAGATGACATTTCATCATTTATTTAACCTTATGTGGCTAATGACTTGAGACAGTGGAAATGTGTACCTTTGTGTGACAGATACAAGAGTATCGACACGGACGATTACCACGGCGCTGTGAACGCTCACCCTGTGTGCGGCGGCGGCGGCGTCGTGCGATGCCCGTCGACGCGTGAGGGAGGCACATGCTACCTACTGCGTTGTAACGACGTCGTCTGTTAGCTGTCGTGAGGTAAATATGTCACCTGTTATGCAACATCACACAAGGCAGGTACCTGTTAGCTGTCAGGGGGTAACGAATGTCCCTTTGTCTCAGGACCAGGCAGCTATGCTGTCACGGGGTACAAGCCGACACCCTTCCGGTGCATGGCTGTGGGTGGAGGGGGGGGCGTTGCGTGTTTTTCTGCAGCATGTGCACAAGGGCTCTGCAAAGGTGGGTAAAGGTAGTATGATTCCAAGGGCCTCTGCGTGACAGGGGCCTAGAAAAATTGTGATTGGTCCAATTTCATGTGCTTTTATGGGGCCCAAAATCTTTAGTAGGGTCCCTGCATCTGCATCCTCTGGCCCTTTTCCCTCTGAGCCTGACCTCCTCCCAACCCCACCTCTGTTTGAACGCCACCCCCCCCTTCTACCGACGTGAGAGAAAGAAAAAAGAGAAACATTTCTGTGTGTGATCTGCATTTCCATATGCTGACAGGGGTGCGGGAGAGAGTGGGTAATTGGGCTGAATGTGGACAACGAAGGGGGGGGGGGTGGTGGGGGACAGAGAAGAGGGAGAGAAAGCCATTTAAAAAGAGGGCAATTACTGGCTTTTTCTCTCTTCATCACCACTTGCTTTTTTTACAATCACGCCATCCTGCTCTCACCCACTTGTATGGCTGTTATGTGCGAAAACACACCTTGTCCTGCTTCAGCTTTCGTGGCCTAGCTGTGCTCTCTCTCCCTATCGCCATTTCTCTCAGGTCTCTCCTCTCCCTCTCCTCTGTCTGCCTCCACCTTTCCTTCCCTGTCATCTTCCCCCCATCCTCTCTCGTCCCTCCTCATCCGTATGCTGTGGCAGTCAGTCGCCCTGCCTGGACCTCCCTGTCACCCGCGGCATGCCGCTAATACGCCAATTAGCCGGACGGGCAGATAATAGACCGAGAGGAGGAGAAGGGAAAGAAAGGGAGAGTAGGAGAGAGAGAGGAGGAAAGAACAAGTGAAAGACAAGGAATGAAGTGAGTGAAGGATAAATAAAAGGTGAGATAAAGAGGGGAAGGGAGAAGGAAAAATGAGAGAGAGACAGAGAGAGAAAAAAGAGAATCTCACTGCGCATTCTGGAAGTTTCTATCCTTCAGGCGCGGTGGGGAAAAACGATAAAGTTTGATGTGTAACCGAACGCAAAGCGAGTGTGCTAGGAATCGTGTCCCAGAGGGCCTCAGTGCTAACATAACCCCCAGTACAATTATAATCTGATGCCAGAAAATGTAAATATAGTTCAGAAACATAAACATCGAGCGTGCCAAAAAGGGCCAGAAGACTATGAACAACGACCGCTTCACAGAAACATCGATACAAACACAGGAAGCCCTGGAGTACATCAGAACGGATGTTGCGCGGATCTGTTAAAAATATGGCCGCGATTGTAATGAGCGATTGAACTATAGCGGGCTGGCGAGGAGCTGCCAGAGTCTATATTTACATTTAAATGAGAGTTTATTCGTTTGGCTGACCTACATGAGCGTCGTGACTATGCCATGTTATAAATGAAAGGCCGGCGGCACAGCGCCTGTGCACGAGAGGCCTGTATACGCCTGCCCCCCCCCCCCCCACCACGTCATGTCGATGGAGACGCTGTGGATTGATGGTCCGAGGGGGGGGGGTGTTATTTACCCAGGACTGTATACGTGCTAAAGGCAACTATGCAACTGCGTACGTGCTAAAGGCAACTATGCAGCCTCAAGGCGCGTTGACACGGGCGCACGAAGGAATACAGAAACACGGCAGGAGTGACGTCCACGACTGCCCCCCCATGGAGGCGTAATTGCTTATTGACTCTGCGTGGCACTAGTAGCCCGTATGACTGGAGAGATTTAACCTCATGGCCAGCGACGGAGTCACATGATAGAGGCCCGGGTGTGCAAGGGAGTCAAGACCCCGCCCCCCACAGGGTAAACACTTTCCCCAGCTCGTGACGGTCCGAGGAAACCGGCAGGAAATTTAATTTTGAAAATTGTCACGGTTCCCCTTTGCTTTCAGATGACTCTCTTTTTTTTTCACCGTGTAATGTTGGGAGTCGCGATATTAAAACAGAGCTCGGACATGGAACAGAGGACCCCCCCCAGTTAATACTCAAGCCCCAAAATCACTTTGAAACCCGCCCCCCCCCACTTTCCGTGTCCTTCTTACATCCTGTGTGTCTGTTTGCCCGAGATGTCTTATTGTACTTCCCAAACTTCATTGTCTCCGATACCCTCTCTCTTTCCGCCGGGCAGGAGCAGAGTTTATGGGAGAATTAGGGAGCGTCAGCTGGCACCGAGAGACAATACTTAATAAATAGGTTCCTTATTAGGTTTTCCTTGCCTGTCGTGTTGAAGTTTGTGAGCACAGCGTCTTCGCTGGAGGCCCTGCTGCCTTCCCGGTTTCTTCGCTGTTGGTTGCCAGCCACCTGCATTTTTGGGGGCCGGCTCTCCTGTTGTCGATTCTTAGTCCGCGGCCTGCCATCGCCTGGCACGTTGACATTAAAAACACGTCTCGGAGAAAAACCTCACTGGTGACTGACAGATGACTTAAGTGAGTCCTTGGGTAAGCCTGAGCAGTGGCCCCACCCTGCCCGCAGATGAAATCACTAACGTCGGAGACGTATGGTTAATACCCGGGATCATCGCGATGTCAGAACCAAACTCCGCCATTGACAGGGTGACCTTTTAAAATGCCTTGAATTTCTGTAATCCACTGAAACACCCCCCCCCCTTCACCCTTTCCCCAAGCGAGGGGGTTCCTGTCTTGGAAATGTAATCTCTCGGAAGGTGAGGACACCGAAGGGAGAGGTTGTCATGAGGGACAAAGTGGTTGGCTTTGTTCCTCGGACGTGCCGCGCTTTCCTGCCGGCTGCGTTCCGTGCCAGCTCCGGAGGAATTCCCCAAGGATCCCGACCACCGGCCCGGCCCGTCTCCGTGACTTGTGACAAGTTCTGAGGACTGTAGGCGTTTCTCAGCCTATGCAGCTGAGAAGGAAGCCAATTAACCCTGGAACGTGGGTTGGCCAAGGTGGGGGGGAGGGGGATCGTAACACTTCCTTAAGCAGGACCATTACTCCCATTGTCAGCCGCTCCTAGTTTAATCAGGATGAGCTGGAGAAGCTGGGATGATGGTGGCAGTGGTGGTGGGGGGGGGGTGAGGGTGGCAGCTACTTCCTGTACGCTTCCTGTCGCCAGGGGCCGACCTGGCATCACCGCTGAAGTGGGCGGCGGCACCGGGCGGGCGCTGTGAGCCCTGGCTCTTCTCCCGGCGCCGAAGCACAGCAGATGACCGTCTTGGGGGGGGGGGGGGGGCCCCCGGGGGCCCCGGGGGGGGGGGGCGGGGGGGGTACCCGGGGGACACGGGGTGGGGGGGGGGGGGCGGTACACGCGGGACACTGCGTCGGCGGGGC
>JAOYFF010000046.1:15481356-15494528 GCA_025773925.1 Cryptomyrus ogoouensis | reverse complement strand
TGTATAAAAACTTTCCCCCCATCCCACTACCCAACCTCCTTGCCTCCCCCCCCCCCCCCCCCCCACTCCCTTCCCATGTCCCCGCCTGAACTTTGCATGCTAGGAGGTGTGAAAGTTCCTGTACCAGCATTCAATGGGCCACGCTTAGTCGTCCAGCGAATGCCTGAGGCGGTGTTGGAGCACCCAGTAGCCGGCCAGCGTCATGCGGAGAATGTCTGCATCTCGTGAAGATTACTGGGTGGGCCGCAGAAGGATCTGAGCAGATTTGCTCCTGTTCTGGGCGAGCCTTACAGAAAATCCCTCCGGTCCTCAATGATGAGGCACTGCCTTCTCGACCTTGCATGGACACTGCGGTGTCGTCATTCTCACGTCGTTCCCATGAGGCTGGACCCGAGTGACACTGTTCTTCTCAGGCTGTCCGCGTGACCGCAGACTATCTGAAGGCTTTCGTCCTTCACACATGGAAAACAATGGCAGGGAATCTTCTGGCCAATTTATCTCAATCTACTCAGTGGGATTAGTCAGAAAAAGGTTCTGTTGGTGAACTCCATGTCCCTGATCATACTGACACCCTGTGACTGATCACCAAATGACTATGGCGGATATTCAGTTGATGTAATATGTTCTTCTTGGGGAACCTTGACCGGAGGATCACAGGTGTTCCTGCAGAATGTCTACAGCAGAGGACGTAGGATGTGATGATCTTGGGTTAACAAGTTTTGAGTCCATGCATAACAGGAGTTAATCTCCTTTGTATGGCTCTCTCTTGGAAGATACATATAATAATAATGGGTAGACTTATTGCGTTCTGTTAATTGAAATGTAATATGGACAATGACCATGTTAATCATATTTGTATTGCTGAAAAAATTGCTTCTCTGGTGATAGTCAGACATGAACTTCACGAAGGTTTAAGCTCCATCTGTTTTGGTGACAGACCAAAAGACATTTTACTTTATATTAATCTAAATGCTTTTTTTTGTGACATGGAATTTATAACTGAGTTGAGGTTCTCTTCTTGGAAATAACCTTTTGCAAAGCTCAGTCCCACTGTATTCTTACCCATTCTTACCCATGTGTGTGTGAGAGAGCTTTTTTATAAGCCTGAGGCTGTTTGGTGGATATGAGTAGAACAAATTGGGAAATCCATGCCGTGTTTTGTGCGGTTCAGAGCATTGGTGCCAGAGAGAGAAACGAGAGAGACACAGTGAGAGAGAGAGAGAGAGAGAGAGAGAGAGAGAGAGAGAGAGAGCGAGCGCCAGCCCCTTTCAGTGGAAGTCTACGCACTGGGTTCGGTTGGATTGCCGTCTGCAATATTAGCCCTGCTGTAGTGTAGTATTGCGCAAAGTACCGAGATCAGATGAAGGACTCGAAAAGGCTGACTGAATAATTATTAGGAATCGCTACAAAATCTGAGGTCGTCAGGCCACGGGGTTTGGACGGCGGTGATCGCCGCCCCTCCCATCACCTTCATGATCTCAGTTTCTCATCTGGAATCGACGCTGGTGAAGCTCACAAACTACGGAGGTTATACGTGGAAAAAAAAAGCTAGACGCACAGACTGAGTTTAAGCGCCAGGCTTCTCAGTACAGCAGTTCCGATAAATTGTTGCATTTTTCCTCCTGGCAATTTCGCTCGGTGCTTTTCTGCTTCGGTCAGAGCCACAACAAATACAATAATAATACTAATGAATGTATAAAGGATAAAGTCGGGACGAAGATACCTGTTTTTGTGCAAGAGCTCCCGTGTCTTCTGGGATTGAGCGTTGGCTTGGGAATCTAATTATCACCTCGGCGCTACACCTGAAATAGACTGGTTTTTAATACACACCTTCATGCTCAGGCTGAATACCGAGCGGGAAAGCGCGCCGTGCGCAGCCCAGTATCCACTCCGTCCGCGCGACGCGGCTCACTATTATGCACTGTAGGACGCACAATGAGACACTTTAGATCATTTGTTTTTGCACCGCATTGATATCGTTTTTCGATCAAGTGTGCGTATTAGTAGATGGGAGAAATGATGAATCCTGGGAACGCGCGTATGTTTTTTGTCTCTTTGGCAATTACTACTGAACAATAATCGTCCACTCAATCAATCAGTCAATCAATCGGTCAGCCAGTCAGTCTATAAGTAAAAATGTCTTTTCGTGTTTTCAGGCGAAGGAGGATGTTTCAGCTGTGGACTTAAAGAGGTGGCTAATTAATTTATGCATATTAAACGCTGGTTATTTATTCAAGATCAGTTACATTCGCATAATCGTTGTTTTTTTTTTTTTTTTTTTTGCAAATTAATGCACATGACCATGGCGGTTATTTGAATATTCTGCTTAGTTTCTTTCCCTGCCGAAAAATAATTGCCATACTTCACGAAAAATAGGAAGACTTTGTAAGAAATTTGCGGGAACAAATATTTTTACCTTCTGACTGGAGAGCGACGGATCGACGTATCATTTCTTGGCGCCAGAACATGGATCGAAAAAACGGACCTCTTACATGTTAAATGGTTCCTGAAGACAAGAGACTTTTGTGTGTGTGAAACCATCAACCTCATGGTTGCTGGTTATGGTGTTCCCAGATATCACCATCAGCACTGCCTCACGTACATGTAGACATTTTATCAGCATAATATCCCTTTATTATGGGCCAACTGATCGCAGGAGATGTTTTTCGGTACGTTGTTGCACTGAACCTGCCACCAGCATAGCACTGAAAGGGACTGCGGAAAAAAATATATATTTTGAGGGCATTATGTATTAATTTGCCCGAAGCATTATTGTTGTTATTAATCTGTAAATAATCCTCACAGCGGTAGGGCGACGAAGAGAAGTCGCCGGCTAGTCACACGTTTTATACGTCGTCTGTTTATTTGTGAGAACATTAACCTACTATGTGGGATATTATTCCAGCGTTACGGTCTTATTTTGCCAGGGCGTTTTTTCCAGTCTCGGGCGTTCAGGCTCGGCGTTCTGCCTTGTAGATATCAGTGTATTAATTTTTAATCTTTATGCATCCGCACGAAGAGGTCGAAAAAGAGAAAACAGCGGATAACCGGAGGGAAGAAAGAGCCGGAGTGAAACGAGAGGGAAGAAAGAATGAATGAGACGCAGTGAGACACGGTGGAAGGAGATTGGAGGAATCAAGGTAGGACACGAATCGGGGTTTTATCTAGGCTATTCCAAGATACGGGATGTTGCGTTGAACACGATCGTGGGACTCGTCTGCCACCGTGGGCTTCATAACAGTGGGGGGACAAGCGTATAACATGATTAATATACTGTTTTTCTCCTGGATGGACAGATATACAGAGCAAGAAAATGTAATAATGAGCCAACGGCGCATGATCCGCCCTCTTTAATATGTATATATCATACACATGCACATGCACATGCAGACACGCGCGGGCACACTTATTTATACGAGCACATAAGGATGCGGATGGCGTCGGCGCGCCTAAGTCATTTTTTGACACCATTTACAGGCTACATTTTTAATGACATCTGCTTCGTGCTCTTTCCCTCATTTTTTTGAAGAACGCTTCTTACATTTATACATCTAATTTGTTCGGATGGAAATAAAGCGTCATCGTGGTTAATTCTCATATCTCATTCACACAAAGCACGCACACACACATGCGCGTACACACACGCTCCCGGGCTATTGCATAATGCCCACGAGTCGCACGAAAGCCAGCATTGTAAAATGTGTAGATCTGTAGACAGATGAACCGCAATTAATACTTTCTCAGGGCACGTTTTTCATTAGGCGTCTTTGCCTGTGCTTAGGCTTTTATGCGTCTGCTTATATGTGCCTGACACTTATCGCCGATAATCAGAAAGCTATGGCGCCATTGATCATGGAGCCGCGCGTACAGAAATGTCAAGGGACGGACAAGGGCGGCTGTGTTTTTGTGTAATACATATAAACGAGCGGGTAATGAAGTCCCATAATGGTCATCCCCGAACTAATGGTCAGGCTGGCAAAGTAACAGCCGCGGGTTGAGCGTCAAAGCGCCTCTAAGGTACCCGAGTGAGGTTGGGAGGATGGAGGGGGGACCCATTGATTGCCAGCATCAACGCATCCAACCCCCTTTTCACAATGTCCACCTCTTTATCTCGGGGTGGATAGTTGTGTGCTGTGTGAGAAATTCCGCAATATACGAAGTGGATATTCAAAGTATCGCTTTTTTATTCTTATTCCAGCGGCAGCGTTAAATCGGCAACCCCAAAAGAGATGCGCGGCCACACAGATTGGAGCTGCGCGCAAGCACACAGTTGTGTGATAAGTCTCACTTTCAGACTTGAAGTGCCGAATGTCCTCAGTTTTTGCACGGCAAATACCACGCGATCCCAAAAGCAGTTTTTCTTTATGGCAGTAAGACGGTGATCAACAGTCTGATTATCTGAAAGAACCAATAGAAGACATGTCGTTACATAGCTTGGGTGATTTACGGCACCGGATGCTTTCCAATATGTGTGTGTGTGTGTATATATACATACATATATATATACATACATATACACACACACATACACACACACACACACTAACCGCAACGCTTGCCTTCACCGGCATGGCGGCGTGTCTCCCCTGCTATCTCAAACATATTTTCACGGCAGTCATTACAAAAGCCAGTGCTATCGATGCACAAATAATCGATTTTTGAATTATTGATTTTCAAGCCGTAGCATGATGCCCAGCCCACACTAGACACCGTAGTATGGTGGCAACATGAATGAAAAAAAGACGTCGGTTATGCTCTGTCACATTACCAAATGAATGGACGGTGAAAGCTTATTCTCATCGGAGTGCGTCTATTAGACAGGCAGGGACATGTGTCGGATGAGCTGTGTTCATTACTATTTTTATTGGGCCCATTACGATCTACATCTGTGCCGTAGGGAAAAAAAAAGACATGAGACGTTTGGGGCTGGTTGTCCAGTTGATGGAAAGAAAGGTTGTTTGGAGAGATGGCGGAGATGGATGTTACGCACTGTGCTAGTCACACCATCTACTTGTTGATTGTGGGAAGTATGAAAAACTATTTGAAACATCACCCAAAAAAAGAGTTTTAATGGATTGAGCAAACATTTACCAGTGGGTTGTGAACGGGCCATTAAACGCCCCTCATTTCCAACGAGTTTGCTTTCTTTAACAGACAGCCTCCATTCTCTGCAATTCCAAATTTTACTCCTCATCCATTTCTACAGTCGAGACTGGGTATCTATCCTAAGGATATGACAGCAAATGCCTCCCTCATGTCTTAAAGCGGCGAGTGTGTGTAACTGCTATACACATTGGTGCTGTTCCTTTCTGGTTAAATGGGCTTTGGTGAAGGGTGGACCAGTCTTTGAGGGGGAAGGCTAGAGCATCTGTAGAACAGCCCTGTATGTGTATGTGTGTGCGTGTGTGAGCCCTGCAACGGACTGGCATCCCGTTCTGGGTGTTTCCCGCCTTCTGCCCTGTCCTTCCTGGGACAGGATCCAAGCTCCCCGTGACCCTGGACTAGATAAGCGGTCAGAAAACGGATGAACAAAAAATTAGATAACAGAAGCATTATCCACGTAACAATATAAGGAACCCAGATAGGCATGCCTGTACCAAAACCGTGAAATCATTTACTAGTTTGTATACCAGAATCTGTGTGCCATTGAGAAATGCATTGACGACAAGTTACAGATAACTATCTCAATTCACTTAATCATTTCTAGCTGAAACCTAGAAAAAATCTTACAAGCACAAAACCTGTAGGTGTTGGTGTTTTTTAATTTAATACTGCAGTGTTGGTTCGTTTGCAAATGTGAGTGCGTGTTTATGGTTGTATGTGTTGTGCAAAAAAATAATAGACCAGGCTGTACATGTATGACATATAATAATATTTATTTTGCATCGTTCCATTTCTTCTCAGGCTGCATACGGCTCCTGGTGACTTGGCTGCTGTCGGCTGTTTGTAGCTTGTCAAATGAGGGTGTTTTTAATAAATGGGACTGCAGATAAGGGCTGTTTTGCTTCCTCCCGTAACCTAGACATTATTAGAACGGTAAGTAGTGTGAAAAAGGCGGTGATTGTTCAGGTTGCTGAAAGGCGCCCTTAATGACGGCACTTATTTTATTCCCAGACGTGGCTTTGTGGTGAAGCGTTAGCCCGGAAAATTCTGTTTGGGCAGCTGTGTGATTTCTGTCATAGTACCCGGCGATGGATCAGAACCAAAGAAGGCCAAGCACAAAATTAAAAATCAGATGGAGAGGTGAAGCCATGCTTCAGTACTATAAGAGTGAAGCCATGCTTCTGTCCTTTTGGGGTGTGTTGTAAAGGTGAAGCCATGCTTCAGTACTATAAGAGTGAAGCCATGCTTCTGTCCAGTTGGGGTGGAGTCATGCTTAAATTTTTTTGGGAGTGTCGTGAGAGAGGAATCAGGCGTTAGTTATGTGTGGGCAGAGCCATGCTTCAGTTATGCTGGGGAAGTCACGCTTCAGATATGTTGAGGTGAAGCCATATTTCAGTCATGTTGGAGTAGAACCATGCTTCATTTTTTTGGGAGTGTTGTGAGGGAGGAATCAGGTTTCAGTTTTATGCGGGCAGGGCCATTGTTCAGATATGTTGGAGTGAAGCCATGCTTCAATACTATAAGGGTGAAGGTATGCTTCTGTCCTGTTGGGGTGGAGCCATGCTTCATTTTTTTGGTAGTGTTGTGAGGGAGGAATCAGGTTTCAGTTTTATGCGGGCAGGGCCATTGTTCAGATATGTTGGAGTGAAGCCATGCTTCAGTACTATAAGGGTGAAGGTATGCTTCTGTCCTGTTGGGGTGGAGCCATGCTTAATTTTTTTGGGAGTGTTATGAGGGAGGAATCAGGCTTCAGTTATGTGCGGGCAGAGCCATGCTTCAGTACGTTGGGGTGAAGCCATGCTTCAGTTATGTTAAGGTGGAGATATGTTTCAGTTCCTGTTCTCTCAACAGAAGGCAGATCACACCTCTCACCTGCTCATTCCCAATTACAGACCTTAAACTTTCCACCAGCCACATGAACACAGCAGCATTATAACCTATAACATTATAACCTTTATATTTCACAGTTTCTCCAATGAACACTTGACATGAGGGTAGATAATAACAAAAGGAGGAATCGGGTTTACAAAGCAGCAGTGGGGGGAGTTATCGACTTCTCATTGGTGAATCCCACAGGTCGCAGGGAGTGATTGACTGCACACGCTAATCCCACTCACCTTGGGTCTTGAAACCATATTTGTAATATTTTAATTATTAGTAGAAAGTGCTGGGACACTGTATTACTGGTGCTGGAACTATTGTTACCTACAGCACAGATAACACTGCTGTTAATTTTCAGGAATGCAGTACTGGCCTCAGGAATGATTTTATAATGATGTGCTGCAGTGTTACGCAGAAACGGCCCTTGTGTTTAGCGTTAACTGGGGGATTCTAAGCTGCATTGGGGAGGCTTCTGCGGATGTGTTATAACCGTGCGGAGCTGCGGTTGGTGTAACTGTGCAACAGGTGTGTGTGGGGTGGGGTGGGGGGAGGTGGTCAACCTAGTTGTGAATTGGGGGTTAGTGTAACTGTAGAGTAGGAGGGGTCGCGTCTCTCCTAGGTCTGGAAGGAGCACCACACGGAGGCGCTGTTTGCTGTGGGCCTGGGTGGATGGTCCTGCTGTGTGGCCCGGTGAGCTTGGATGGCGATCAGAGCCCAGTAAGCACGGCCCCACATAGCCTCCAGCGGCCATGGGGCCAGGGGGGGGGCAGCCACTCGAGCCTTTAATGGTGCTCTCCGCTGCCAAAGAGACGGTGGGAGAGGGAGATGAAAGGGAGTCAGGGCAGGGGCGGGCGAGGCCGATGTGGGGAGAGATGGAGCGGGAGGCGGTGGATGGAGGGAGAGATGGAGGGAGCCATTGAGGAAACGGCGAAAGGCGATAATGAATAAATCTGAACTTTTGGGAGGGGGGTGAGTAAAGAAGAAGTGGAAGAGAGTGAAGGGAGCGAGGGATGGAGATGGCAAGAGAGGGATATGAGGAAAGAAATTGGGACCGAGGGGCGGATGTGGATGAATGATGTAAGGAGGAATGGAGGGAGTGGGGGATTATGGGCGGGGGGTATTTGAGCTGTTAAGGATGAGTCATCCTGATTCTGTGATGTATTTTTAACATCAGATAAGGCAGGGATGAGGTGGGGGGGAGTGTGGGAGTTCCTCTGATGTCAGAAACATTTTTTAAGCATTTTGCCCCATGTTTGATACCACTCTGGGCGGAACTCTTGAGGCGTGACAACTGTCTACTGGCTCTCTATATTGTCCGTACCCTCATCCATCTACGCTGGCTCTCTATATTGTCCGTACCCTCATCCATCTACGCTGGCTGTATTTTTTGTCCCTCCCATCAATGTTGACCACGCCCCATCACATGCCCCACCCATCAATGTTGACCACGCCCCATCACTTGCCCCACCCATCAATGTTGACCACGCCCCCATCACTTGCCCCACCCACCATTCATTGACCACTTAATACTTTAATACTTTTCCATGTTTTTTTTTTTGCCAACCTGTTTTTATTTGCCTGGCCGTTCTTTGCTCTGCTATGCTATCTCTGCTATTTGACCTGCCCCTCTTCGTTTGCCTGCCACTCTACGCTCACTCCATCTGGCCTCGTTTGTCCCGCCCACCCTCGCTTGTTTCTCTCGGCGCCTGTCTACGTGCAGCTCGGTCCGTCGGGGGGAGCCCCGTTGGAAACTTCTGTTCAGGCAAGCCCTGTGCTGCAGCGGCGGTGGGGGGGGGGGGAGCAGTTATTTGTGACAGCAGGTCCCCCTCCGGAGTCCTCTGTGTCCCGGGGTAAAGGGCAGGAAGGGGAGATACCGCAGGGAGGCCTGCCCTGGGACACAGACAAGCGGCCTGCTTACTCACTCACTAATCTTCACAGAGATAGAGCGCCCGGGGGGGGCGGGGGATCGGATGGAAAGAGACGAGTCCAAAGAGGAGGAAAAGATGGATGGAGAAGCAGAGAGAGGGGAGAAAAACAATGGAGAGGGGGAGAGAGAGAGAGTGAGGAAGGTACCTCCTCCAGAATTAAAAAAAAATGAAGATGAATGCCAATTTGAACATTCCGGTTCCCCACCTCGAATTTGGAGACGTCTTTCGCAAGGCCCAAATATGGGCAGAATTAGGCTGCCCGCACGGCAAAAAGATACACGGATATCCTCTGAGGCGGTGAGATCCAGGTGTCTGTTGGGGTTCAGGTCTCCCGAGCCTAATCAGCCGTACCCAGAAACACCTCACGCCCCCCCCACCCCCGAGACGGACGGCCCTGAAGCACGGAATTAGAAACGACGATAAGGAAAATATTACAGCCGTGGTGGAGAAATGAAATTGGCCGACGTAATTATGTGCATTTTAGCTGGACGAGGATTAAACGACAAATAGCGACGTTGCGGCTCACCCCCCCCCGGCTGGGCCCCCTGGTTCCTAGGTCATCTTAGTTATTACTTTGTTTTATTTATTTGAACGCGGAAAAATGTTTCTGAGGAGAAGGAGCTTGGGGACGAGAATAAGGGGGGGGGGCATGCCTTACTTCTGGGCCCAAGTATCTCTCATTTAAGACCCTCGGTGGAGCCAAGATCTGACTGCCGTGCTTCTATTCAGTGCAGAAGTGCCCGTCTCCGCTGCAGCATAGAGGAGGAAAATCTTGGTTTTATTTTATCTTTTCTTTATGTTTTGTTAGGGACGTTTTAAATTTAGCAACGCTTTTGTTGCATCGTCACTTGTGCGGAATTATTCATTTCGATTCGAATTTGAGAGGGAGATGGAGGGGGAATGGTGGAGAGAGAGAAAGAGAGAGAGAGGGAGAGAGGGGGATGGATGGCGCCTGGTCCAGAGTGGATTAATTAAGAGTGATAATTAAGGTGGGACTTTAGCCTTTTCTCCTCTGACTGGCCGCTGTCCCCTCTCCGTTGCCTCCTCCTATCCCGTGTCCCTCCAGTGGAAACACGGTCGCTCTTGGCTATGGCGCCACGTGGCAGTGATCGGCACGGAGCCGGCGCTGACCTCGACCTCAAGGTGACCGCCGTGGACGGCACCGGGCCCCCTCTGTCACGTGGTGTAACGCGCGGCTGTCCTTTCACGGCATAGAGGCCGCACCAGCAAAGACCGGTGGGTAATTAGAAGACTTAGGTGACTCTGTTTCTCACTGATCGCGCATCGTCGGGGGGGATGGCGCTGCGTGTGAGTGTGGGGAGTTTGCATGTTCATCCTTGGGCTCGTGTGGGTTTCCTCTTGTCCTCCAAAATCATGTAGTTAGCTCATTTGGTGTCCCTAAAATCTCCTTAGTGTGTAAGGGTGCGCAGGGCGCCCCCTGTAGACGGACTGCAGGTTCAGTCTGCCTCAGAGCTGGGTAAGCGGTTATAGAACATGGACGGATGAATATATATATATGTGAGCATGATGTAATACAAAAGGCACTGATGTGTGTATCCAGCACACCTGCATGTGTGTGCGTGTGTGTGTGGGTTATATTTAAATTACACAGTAGGTATGAAATGTCAATGTAATATAAATCTGTTATTTTGATATTGTGGGGACCATTTTCAGGTCCCCACAAAGATCTGTGAATGCAGTCAAAAAACTAAAAATGCCAATAGTCTCATATTTTGCTTGGTTACTAATGGTTAAGGTTAGGGATGGGTAGGGGTTAAGGTTGTTATTGTATTAGGGTTTTTCCCATAGAGATGAATGGACGGTCCCCACAAAGGTATGAATACAAACGTGTGTGTGTGTGTGTGCGTGTGTTTGTCTAGTGGGAGGGGGGAGGGGGCATTTGGAGTGTCTCTAGTGGTTTGGGAGGCATGTAGAATTAATGCAATAAATGTCAGACTTTACATTTAAATTCAAAGAGAGAACAGACATATCTAAGTGGCAGAGCTTGCTCACACACACACACACACACACACACAGATACGCAAAATGTGCACACAGCTCGGCCCCTAAGTGGAGGCACTCATGTGGGTGCCGGCTTTTTGCAGTGGATGGAAAGAATAGCTGCATATTATAGGATGTACAGTGTGGGTTATACAGGCACACATCTGCGATGTGCCATGCATCTGCTATCTAGGCAGCGGTGGAGCATGTGAAAGCCTGCCTGGGGTTGAGGGCTTAATGTGCAGAAAGGTGCGTTTATTATTATTATTATTGATGACAAAAGCTAAGGTCACAACAGCATCAGCGAAGCAATCAGTTTGTTAATTCAATTAAGAAGAACAAAGTGAAAAACAAAAACAGAGCTGCACTAAAATGTCGCCTTTATGGTTAAATAAAACTGTAAAGTGAGATTATATTGGTGTCAGTCATTCTCCTTTGGGGATCTGTAAAGATCGGCGGCGGCACACCGAGATCAAGCAGGGAGCTGTAAGGCCCGCAGTGTCTCTGTATAAGGGAGGGATGAGGGGTACATGCACACACACACACACGCACACACACACACACACACACACATACATACACACACACACACACACACACACACACACACACACACACAGAGCTATACATCAGCACAACATCAGTGCATCAATCCCATTGCTGAAATTAGACAGGACCACAGCATATGCGATCGTACCCTTTAAATGTGAAGCCGTATGGAAAGTGAAAGTGAAAATGGCTTCCGGGAGCTCAGGTGTGGAGCGCGGGCAGCACGCGCTGAACGGAATGGACTGAAACCTGGGCGGGTCAGACGCTGAAGAGGAACACGGAGCGTCTCGGAGAGTGGAGGAGAGAAGGATGCTCACCACGCTCGATCCATCTTCCCCACAGTCAGGGAGTCGTGCTGGGGTGTGGGGTGTTGGGGGGGGATGGTTGTTTACAGGCTTTATCCCCCCCTCCTAGTTCCGTCCTCTCCGATTGGCTGCGTTACAGAGGCGAGGCAACATACTTCATAGGCACTAAGCATGTTGAGGCGGCTTGTCATCGTGTTGAGCGTGTAGCGAAGGGGGAGGCACATAGCTAAAAGCCTCTGAGTCTCTCTCCCGAAACCCCTCCGACCCCCCCCTACACTATTCCCCACCCCACAGAAGATGGATTGGAGGATGATGCCATTGACAGGATGGACGGGTGAAGTGATGGATGACTGAGAGCCAAGCAGCCCACCTCCACGGACGGCGGATGAAGGATTAATGCGGAGCACTGCTGCTGCGTGAGCGCGGAGCACTCCCCGGCGTGTGCCCGGCTCGCACGCTCGCACGCTGCGGCGCGCTTAACGTAGTTACGCCAAACCGTGGGTCGTTGTTGCCACTGCAGTGCGGGTGACCGCAGGCTCGGGCGGTCAGCTTGGGTCCGATGCGTCAATAATGCGTAAATAGTAGCGCGTCAATAGCGTGAACGCTGCCAACCGTGAGGTGTGAACAGCGCACCTTCTGGAGGTGAGTTCATTGTGCGTTTTCTTGTGTTGTGAGTTTCTACACGCGGCGCACGGTGCGACAAAGTCCACTGGGGGGTGTCATGCAGAACATCGGCGTTGGCGTCGATGCCTCCTTCTCAACACTGGCACATCTGTACACGGTGTGGGGGCCATGTAATAAAAATACAGGAGATTTCAGCCAGTGCCCAGGAAGCCCAGGTGACCGGCAGTGTTACTTTTGGCCATAGACCAGCCGTGGGGAGGTGGGACACGGTGTCACCATCTCTGGGTCAGAACCAATAATCCGCTGCTGTTTGTCTTCGTGTCAGGGTGGGTCGGGGTGCGTTGTTGACTCTGCTTTTGGCACGACCGGTGACACGTTGGCCGGGGGCAGTGGCGCGTCGACAGGCCGCTCGTTGCCAATGGCGACGTGTCTGCGTTGGCACAGATAATGCGGCGCCGTCGATTTCGCCCGCCGAGGGTGGCACGGGGATCGAACGACAGATTGCAGGGTCTCGGTGCTCCACCGAGTCGGGCAACTGATGAAATGGGCCGGGGGGGAGCCAGGTCTCTCACAGGAAGCGGCCAGTCCGGCAGTGTCCAGCAGGGGGCACCTCGCCTCGCTCCGAGGTGCCGGGAAAAAGCCTCGGAGGTATGTGGATCGATCTCAGGCATTTGGAATTCGCCCCAACATCATTTATTGAAGCCCCGGTTCCAACAGGAGAGCTCACGCTGAGTATTTATTTATTGGGCCGATTCTGTACGCATGGCTGATGACTTGATTA
>JAOYFF010000046.1:15410830-15431241 GCA_025773925.1 Cryptomyrus ogoouensis | reverse complement strand
ACAAACGAGAGGGGGCCAGTCGGCCCATCAAGCCCATTGATGACATATCCTATTATGGATTAAATCATAGAATCATACCATCCCTGTAGACGTCTGGACCCTCACCCATCATCAAATGCGGCTCCCTCCACCCTCCCCCCCCCCACTTTGTTCTGGGTCCTCCTTGACCCTCCTCGCACGCCTCCTCCTCTGCTGTTTCGTTCCCCTTGCTCCATGAGGCCTGCGATGTGCCAACGTCACGCTTTGGGTGTTCCCAGAATGCTCTTCGGTGTTGCCAAAAAATAAATAAATAAATAATTCAATGCAAAATCTCCCCAGAAACCGAGAGCAGAGCAGCGGAGGAAAAGTGAGGAAGTACGGCGAAAGTTGCCTGAGAATGGCACAGGGGAGAGGACGGCACGATTACCCACGATTATCCCTCTCTGTGCTCATGCCCTGTGCCAGACCGAAACCCCTCTAATGGGGAAAACCACGCAAAAGCGCCGTGATTGGGCAGTCAGTGGGGCGGGGGCAAAGGTCAGGGTTCATGGGGTGAAGAAACTCCAGCCAGGAGTGATGGAGAACTTTACAGAAAGCTGTCTTTCTCCTTTTTATTATCCGCTCTGGATACCTATAGAACATAAAGGAAACCCTTCCCATAATTCCTCTGCAGGGCAGATGAGGGGCTCCGCCCCCTCAGCCACGCCCAGGTCCTCCTCCAGGACACTTTCAGGTGAAGCTGGACACTATCCCTGAATGCTGTTAAGGTGGAGGGGTTTCTGATTGTTACAACTGATTAGTCCACCTATAACTCTAATCCATCGTTGTAAATAAGAACCAAATTAACAAAAGCAACAACGGAAGTAACTAAGATATGAAGATATACGACTAATTTCTTGTATTGCAACTTAACGACAAAAGAGAAAATAAAAAAAAAACATTGTAGGAGTTTGTGACCCTGAATGACACACTTTCTTTCTCTTTTCATTCTACTCCTCTCTCTGCTCGCTTTCACTCACTCGCTCCCCAGTTCTCTAAGCCTACTAGGTAAGGCTATGTTTAAGAGGGGCAGTGTTGGGGCCTGGGTGAGGGAGGGGAGTGACAGATTTTAAATACAGATTTTAAACGTTTAAAATGAACAACAGAAACTTCCTGGCACAATTTTTAATGTAACGTTCCATGTTTTCTGCTGCAGCCACTGCGGGTGTTACAGGGGCTTTGCTGTGAAAGGGGGGATTCCTGTTGCTGCAGAAAAGAACTCGTGTTGGGAGACAGCAGCCATTTTGAAAAAATGGCTATATCTTTCTGGCGACATAAGCATCATAGACATAATCCGAATAGATTTGTTACACTTGTTGAGTGAGCTTCCTTAATGGAATTGAGCCTTATAGAATACATAGAATATATTGAATAGGAATTATTCTGTCAAATCATCTTCGTTAAATTCCACTGTATTTATATATCTGCCATAGGACTTGTTGTAATTCTAGAACGTCGGTTACTCGTCGCGCGCATCCTTTCAGGGAGCCATTTTGGATGTCAGGTCAAAGCATATCAGGAAAATAATTCGGATGATCTCGTACCTATATTTCTAAGCAAGGTGGTGTTGTGTGAACGGCGTTGGCTAGTGGCCATGTTGTTTTCCATTTCTCAAGTTCCAATGTGAGCCGGACGCGGTTTATTTTTCATGTCTGGCAATTTCCACTCAGCTGCTGGGAAAGGTGGGGGGGGCACGGGTAGGGTGCTGAAATTTGGCCTTCCAATGTGTTTTTTTTTTTTTTTTTTTTATACCGACAAAAGGAAAATGTAAAGCCCAGTCTGTGCTGTACATGCCACTGGGTGTTCCGACATCTTTTTGCATGTTTATTCCTGCTGCGTGCCGAGTACCTTTCTGGCCTGTAATCTGGACCAACCTGGGATATACAAGGGAATTTTTTTTTTTTTGGTTTGGGATTTGTTCCTGCCTCAGAAAATGCACTTTTCCTGGGCGAGCTGTAAATTTGGAGCGCTTTCACACCTCAGACCGAATGGGAGGGTACTTGGGGCGATGTGGGTGGGGGCGGGGGGGCAGTCTCGCTCCTCACTTTGGGCTCCATGACTCTGTCACGGCATGTGTCACGCGTGTCTGAAGTGACTGAAAGTCACAGCCCGAGACAAAGTTGAATCCTGAGATTCTGGCACCTTCCGCTCATCTCTTCTCTCTCCTGCACAGAAACCTTCTTCCACAGAAACCAAAGTTTTGTTCCAGCTCAGATCCGGAATGCAGTTCTGGTGTGGTTCCGTGTTCAGGTGCCCATAGAGCAGCGGCCTCCCCAGCTGTTTAGCTGCCATACATCCAGAGCACGGAACGTAATCGCTGTAGGACGCTGAGAGCTGATGGGCCTTTATCGGGCACATTTTGTTCTGGGCTTGCTGGTGCGTCCCCCGCGCTCTGAAGTGCTCTGAAGTAGCGTGGCGCACGGTAACCGTGGTTACGCAGCCGCATTCAGCCTGTCCACCCAGCAGTCTCTGCCGCTGCGCTTTTCACTGGCCAGACCAGAGGCCGTGGAGGCCGCACCCCGTCAGACCACATTGCTCTCAAATGACGTGTCTTTGTTCCATTTTTCGGTTCCCTCTTGGCTTCTGCTTCAGTATCCAGGGTGGTTATTTAACTCTCACAATTTTGCACACAATCTGTTCATAACGAGTTAAATTTGGGTCTTTTTGTTGCAGTTTCTGGCATGCGGATTCCAGCTTGCTGGTCTGATTCGATTCCGCTCTCCTATTTTCCCGCCTTTCCCCCGCTCCGCACCTCACCGTCTCCCCCAGGCCACCCCAGACCCCATCTTTTTCACAATTCTTTCTTTTTTGGAGTAGCACCTTAGCACCAGCAGTCTGTATGGTTGAAGGAAGCTCTGAATCTATTCACCGACTGGACCCCTCTCCCCATCAACTGCACGCGCCTTGGCAAAGGCACTTTTCTGGGTTAGGCCCCCACTGTGAGCTGGCACAGTGCTCCGCTGTATGGAGGGTGTTTGGCAGACAGCTGCCGGTTCCTGGGAACAGAACAATCTGACACGGTAGTCATATTCAGAGGGTAAAAAAAAAAAAGGGACGCTGCTGCCCTCTTGTGGACAAACAGAGAATCGCGTTACCACATTCACGGAACTGGAGGGTGGCTAGCTGTGATTGGACTCACCAACCACGTTGACCTAATAGCACTCCCATCACCGTATGACTACTTAAGGCCAGCAATTCTCGTTTCTTCTCTAGAAAGGCTTTAAAAATGAGACGACACCATCAAAATAAGTGTATTGAAATATATGTGAGGATTTTAATTTCAAAGATATTTCCTCCACTTTTCAGTAGGATTATTTGCGACAGATGGATAGTGCCAGCATACGGCTAACAGTGTCCTAGCAGCTGGAGGTGGTTTGAAATGCTGCACAGTCGTGTATCTTTGTGAATCCACGGTGAGGTCTGTGTTCATATTCAGCAGCTGTTTGTTAAACAGAGCCAGTGGTATGCTGAGTGCGGACTGGGGCAGCTTCAAGGCACATGGAAGTGAAGCTAAATGCACAGTGAGGGTCGGCACAGGGCTGGGGGGCTCTGGTGTGCTACAGTAGACGTGGAGGCTGCAGCTTTTGCCGCCATTTATGTATGAATTCCTTCCTCCGGCCCCCACGCGCCCTGAAACCAAGCAGGGGAGTGTCTCTGAGTATTCCGAGAAGCTGAGATCTCCAAGGGTCCAAGAGAAATGAAGCAGGATTATTAATGGTCTGAATGAGCAGGGGTGTGGGTGTATCTGTCGGTATGCCAGGGGAGAGCGGGCGTGTCTCTGGTGATCTCAGTGGAGAGAGGACGTTTCTCTTGTGGTCCCAAGGAAGGGGGTGCGTCTCTCTTGCGGTTCCGGGGAAGATGGAGAGTGGCTTTTAGTTCTCTGGGAAATGGCCAAGGGAATCCCAAGACAATGGAGGTGTGTCCTCCCAGTTCCTCTCCAGCAGAAAAGACTGTGTGGACGGTAGAAGGAGCATATCACACCTGACCTGGTCTTCAGGGGCTGTAGGTGTCCTGGGACGGCAAGAACAGGCTGTATGATGGCAGTCTGCCAAAATTTGCACACTGGTGACTGATGAGGGACCAGGGTCAAAGAATGAAAGAATGAACTCTGTGCCAATGAGGTCACATGCAGAGAACCACTCCTAAACTCCTTATTTCGGAGTACTGTTTGTTCTCCCTTTTTATTTACGAATTTATTTTATGTTAAAAAGTAATTATGATTTCATTATTTTGTTACGATGCTTTTTTGATGCTTTCTCATATCAAGTGCTTTGAAGGGAAAAGATTTCTGTGAGTGCGCAGATCACCACAGACTTTTAAAGACGAACTCTGTATGAACACATATTAATAAAAAGATCACCATACAACCGAGGATTGGCCGCCTGTCTTTCTGTCTGTCTGCATTTGTGTCAGTCTCAGTCCGGAGTGGAGACAGTGGTGCCTGCATAAAAATTAAGAATTTAGATTGGGGTGGCCAGCAGGGGGCGCTCCTATTTTTGGGGGTGACCAGGGGGTTGTGGTTTGTCTCACTGTCATAAGAAAAACGAGAGAATTAAAAATAATGTGACGAAAATAATCCGCTAATCACCCCGCGGAACAAAAGAACCGGGAGGGGGGTGGATCAGATCGATTGGTCAGATTTGATGATGTGGGTGTTAAAAGGGATGGCCAGCAGGGGCGCGAGATTCTAATAACGGGTCCCATCCTTGAATGGCAAACGCTGATTTTCTAACTTTTTGGTAACACTTTACTTGATGGGGGCACAAATACTTAGTAATAACTCAGTTACTACTTAAGTACAAATCATGAACAAATATAGTCGCTACTTGAGATAAAAGATGCCTCATGATTCATTAATGATGAACAAACATGAGATCAGCATTTCACTTGTGTTATTCATTACTTGTTTCTTCAGTAGTTCCTTCAGTAGTTCACAGAGGTTTACAGAATTAGATGTAGTAACAAATATAGTAACTGCTTGGGATAAAAGTTGGGTCATGATTAATTAATGATGAACAAACATGAGATCGGTATCACGTGTTATGGCTTCTTCCTTCAGTAGTTCTGAGGTTTACAAAATTAACAAATATACTTCCTGCTTGATATAAAACGTGTCACAATTCATTAATGATGAATTAACATGAGAGAGAGAGGTAAGGAGCAGGTGGTAATTACAGCGTGGTGTTGCACCCAATACACTACCTCAGGGATGAGAACCTGAGTGGGGCCATGCTGCAGGTGATACCAATCCTGCCACCAACCCCCAAATTTTCCCTGTAAGTTGGAGGACCTCCTTGCAGGGCTGGATATAGGTTAAACGTCATACCCAGGACAAAGCAATTGCAGGTTAAGGGTCTTGATGAAGGGCCCAATAGAGTAGGATCACTCCTGCTGTTCATGGGATTCAAACTGGAAACCGTCTGATTGTTGGCACAGATCCCCAGCCTCAGAGCCACCACTCTGCCTCATATTACATCTGACATGAAATTAACATGAGATCAGCATGTATTTAAGACTTAGCTTGTGGTTAACTAATACATAAGTAATAGTATAGTACTATATTACAGTGGAAACCGCTTGAACTGATCATGGTTATAGCGATCAAATGCTTATATGTATGAAAAAACGAGTAAACGAGACTGATCTGCTAGCCAGTTAACGGACATATATCCTTTGGTTTCGGTTCATAATGCAATGGAACGAAATTTCAACTAACAGATAAATAAGATACACACCCTCCACGCAAAGGGGCCTATGGACCCCCCGTTGCCCACTGCCCAGTGTTCAATCCCAAATTACGCCTTTTGCACTGCCTATAGTTCCGCCAGTGATGCCCCCCTTTAGATCAGCCACTAGGTGGAGCCTCGGTCTGTGTGAATTTAATCCCGCAGCTCCGCATGAGTGTGTGCGGGCAGCTGCGCATCTCTGCCACTTCCAAGGTACACAGAGCACACAGAACCATATCAGTCAGATTAACTGTCTTACACATTTCCTGATGTGGACTTTTGTGTGATTTGTAGCCTGATGAAAAATAAATTCACGTATAGGCCTACAGATTTCCCAGTAAGAAAATGCATTTCTGTCACTTAATTTGTGCGGACTATCAACATTTTAATGTCACCGCCAGCTGCGGCATTCAGTATTATTTGCAAAATTATTTGGCTAGATTCGGGTCATTGTTGGTGGCTCCGTTTTACGTCTGTGTTGTAAGTCTGAAATAAAACCTAAAGAAACTTTCTGCACATTATCTACAGTATATACCTACCTACTTCCTTATTTAGGAACCCTGCCGTTGATGTCCGAGACGGTTGGAAAAAGATTTCATTCGATTTCGTATATAACCCTATTGTGTATTCTGGTTTTTCATATTTGTATTTAATGCATCCTTGCCCAAAGCAAGAAGCTTATCTTTCGGTTCGGTTTTAAACATATTTCGCCTATGGAGATATACCACAATCAGAGATGCAACAGGAAAAGTTTTAGTTTTTGTCTTTTAAGTTCTTGTGGTAATAAACACGATGTAATATCCCAGTTCATCACTAGTTATTTGATGTCATACAAAGTTGGAACATATATTTCTGATATTCTATTGCGGTTATTGGCATTTATTTTCTATGTGTTGGCGGAGCAACTTAACCTGGCGTCTCTAAGTTTTGGGTCGGAAAAAGCAGTTATTGGTAACACTTGACCAGGCACAAATATTTAGTAATAACTCAGTCACTACTAAAGTACAAATCATGAACAGATCATGAACAAATATAGTAAATGGGCTACTTGAGAAAAGATACGTCATAATTCATTAATGACGAACAAACATGAGATCAATATTTCATTTGTTATTTATTATATGATCCTTCGGTGGTTCCTTTTTAGTTCCTTAAGAAATTCACAAAGGTTTACAAAATTAACAGGTAGGCTATAGTAAGAAATATAGTAATTGCTTGAGATTAAACATGCGTCATAATTCATTAATGGTGAATTAACATGAGATCAGTATGTAACTAAGACTTCGTTTTTGGTTAATTAATGCATGTAATATTATAATACTATGATATTTGTGCTCCGTCAAGTAAACTGTTACCCAGTTACTGTAGGACAAGATTTGCAGTGATGGAAAACTCACTTTTCATACTTAAGTTAAAGTAGAGATACCACACCAAATTGGTACCCAAGTAAAAAATCATCTATAGTAAAATCGCCTTCTGCTAAAGAAATACCTGGTTTTAAAAGTACGTATAGACTAAGTACCATACATTCAAATCTAATGATCTTACGAAAAGCAACCGATCTTTTTAAATTCACTTAAGACAGGACTGAACATGGCATTGTAAGTTACAGTGCAGCACAAAAACTGCATCACATATTTTAATTCACAAAATGCGGTAAAACCTGAATTTCTTTTTTTTTTATTTTGTGGAAACCAAATGGTCGATCTACAGGACAGATTTAATAGTGAAATAACATTTAGAATTATAATTTAGTGATTAATTGTCATTGTTGAGACACCACAGCACACAGTGCACAACAACGAAATGTGTCCTCTGCATTTAACCCATATGTGACAATGTGACATAGCAGGGAGCAGCTAATTCAACGCCCAGGGAGCAGTGCTTGGGGGCGGTACCTTGCTCAGGGTACCTCAGTGGTGACTTGCTGATCGCAAGCCTGTTCGTTTAGATCGTTTCAGTAGTAGCTTTAATGCTTCTAACTTTGAATATTGATCAAATTTCAGTATCGGATTGGAATTTCGGTATGTTAGCCAATATATCGTGGATCTCTTCATATTATTTGTTCGTTCTTGACAAAGAAAATAGGCTATGCATGCATAATGAAAAATAACAACGACAATAATAATACTATTTATTTATTTTTAATTATTATTATTATTATTATTATTATAAACAATCATATCGAAATCTACCATCCATACCCAAACCTACATAATTCTTCGTATTTTACCTAGAATTCTCCATCCCCCACAGGGTGTACGTGCTGCATGCAATGTTATTTTTAAAATCTGGTGAGTAATAACGGTCGTGCAAAATACAGAAAAGTAGTAAAGCTGCAACAACTTATGATACTCAAGTAATGTTCAAATAAAGGAAAAAAATCGACTCAAGTACTAAGTACTTAGTTACTTTACAGCTCTGCAGAATTGTGTTTTTTTGTGTGTTTGTTTCGATGCCGAAGCCCATCCAGCTAATCCCTGCATATGAACCACAGGCCGTTTACAATGAAGGCAGGAACTCGCTTTCTCAAATTAGAATACTTAAGTCAAATGAATCACAAGCATTTTAACTGAAGCTTTAACAAATTTTTCCGAACTGTGGTTTTATTCCGTTTTTATTGTTAGTCACACATTTAACCAGATATAGAACAGAACATTTTAGCAGTTAGCATGACGGTTAAACACACATTAAAAAAGAAAGCAAGAGACTTAACTGGAAATGTAAATCACCTTACCGCATGGTGATTTACATTTCCAGTTAAGTCTCTTGCTTTTAGAAACACCCAAGTACCTCGCCATATAAAATATATGTATGTATATAAATGTATGTATTTAAGTGTCTTTGAATATAGAAACAGAAAATTATACATGTATATGGATGTATGTAACAATCTTTGTATATAATAATGATAAAAAATGAATAAGGTGATGATGATAATGATTATAATTGTTTTGATAATTATTATCATCCTCATTAATATTTATTATTCTTACTATATTTTGCCTTTCACTGTTTTAAGTAGAGGATTTCTGATAACTTACTGAATTAATCATAAGAAATTATATTAGCATTAATCTCCTGTACGGGTGAGCAGTGACGTAACCCTTCCACAGGGCTGCCCTGCTCTCCCCGCCCCTGACGTAAGACCAACACCAGTCCCTTTCTCCCTGACATGCCTCCTGGGGACAGTCGTCCGAGGCACTACAGTCGTGTCAGAAATGCCATCCTGGCAGGTCCAAGGCTGAAGCCTTCATTCCTGACCGGAATGCTGCCTTTCTGTCAGTGCAAGAAGCTGCTAAGTTGGATAAACTACATATAAAGCTTTAAAAAAAACAAACCCGCTACTGAATCTTGTCTGCCATATACTTCATTCCCTATAACATATTCTATACCAGTGTTCACCAACTGGGTGACTCTAGTCCGCATGTGGACTGTACTAAAATTGAATCTGAACCGCCTGACTGGATCCGTGTGGGCCCCTAGTAGCTCATGGTCAATGAATTGGTGACCATTGCTCTATACTGCACTGCATTATACTATACTATACTATAATATACTATACTGTAGTCTGCGAAAAGAGGAAAAACTGACGTTTTACTAAGAAAGGCAGTACCTAAACAACAGAACGTCAACCAGTTTGTCGCTGCATGCGGGCAATAGTTTGGTTGTGTCCCTGTTTACAATTAATCGAAATACATCCAATCAATGCTTAGCTCACTATTATAAGGTACCAATTAATTCTCTGTGTTTGAACAATGGAAGAGTACTTTGAGAAGAAAATGAGAGAAGCGATGTCTGCTGGTGAAAATCAATGACTAATTATACCTATGTGTGTAAGTATAAAATGTTATCTGTCTAATAAAAATATCTTTTCCTACATCTAGCCTTTGTTAGAAATCAAAACCGTATTGATTCTAAAAATTAGGTGATTTTACACCGGAGGGAGACAGGATGGCTAACAAAATGTCTCTTTGTCCTTCCTCAGCCGTATTCTGATCATCTACAGGCTGCCTCCGCCCTTTCCTACGGCGTGAAAACCTCCGTCTGAGGCAGCTGAAAGCAAAAGTGAGAGATCAGTTTCATTATTTCTCACCAGGAGAAGCACCATTTAAAAACAAAAAGCTTTTTGAGTTTAAAATTGTTTTTGACGCCCCTTTGACAAAATGGACCCCAACTTGTCTGCAGTATCAGAGATGTGCAAAGCCAGTCAGTTATAATTAGTCAGGTCTAATTAATAACTCAGCTGCAATACAATCCAGTGAGTACAGCATCCCCTGGAATATGTGGGATACTGTTCTGGAAATCAATACCAGTTACACTATGGGGTATAATTACATTTTAAAACTCACCCGATTTTACACTCGATCCCCAAAATCACAATGATGGGAACTGCAAAAGTACAAGCATACTATTACTGTTGTTGTTAATAATAATAATAACAATAATTGGTTAGCGTAAAATATAAAGCCACAAAAATATATGAGAATTATTCTTTATGATTCCCAATTATGGGAACTGCAAAGGTACAAACACATTATTATTATTATTATTATTATTATTATTATTATTATTGTTGTTCTTGTTGTGGTTAATAACACAAAAATAATCATAATAATAATACATGGATGGCCTAAAACATAAATCCATGTATGAGAAGAATTATTCTTTTGTTATTAATAATACTGTATCTTCAGCCTCCAAACATAAAAATCCATGTTTTGTGAAAAACACATGGTACAAAGCCAGGGTGGTAACACTTGGATGCGGAGTTTGCATTTAGTGAATGACTTTGCTGTTAAATGAGACAAACTGCTACAGCTGATCATGTCAATTTGCTAGCAGTAGCTAGGAAACGTTCTATGTTTTATTTTGAAAAAAAGAGACACTCACCAACAGCAATCAAGCAGTATAGGTAAGATGTGACTTCAGGTGTACTATTCTGTTTCTCTTTACTGCACCCTGGCATAAAATAACAGAACAACATCATTAATTTGAAATATTCTGCACATGTAACCTACAGTGTACGATTTGGATCTACAAAATTTATAAAAAGATTTTCAAAAAACAAAACAAACTACAAATATCTTACCCATGACAATGTAGTGGATATGCATTTCCTTTAATATAAAAAAGAAAACTAAAATGAATATTTTGTTTTAAATGGTTGAAAACATGCACAATATTTTTGCTATTGCCAATAAGATAGGAGAGCCTACCTTATACTTGTCATCAGTAGCACGGTATGTCAGGTTAAGACATGTTTTGAGGTAGATGTTTCCAGAGAAGACCTGTTCTACCTCAGCGGTCCAGTTTTTTGAAAAGGGGGCGTGATCAATACACGCCACACGTTTTATCTGTAGGTTGACAGGAAGGCCACAATGGTTTGGCATGAAAAGTTTACAGGGACTATAGACTGACTCATATGAGGCACAAGGTGAAGTCTTGCAGTGACTGACTGGCTGATTCTCTTCAAACTGAATCTTCCTATTTGTGGGAAAAGGATTGTTTCAGTTTTGTGCCTCGGGTTCACATGATTTTGAAAACACCTGGATTTCTTGAACACATGACCGTAATACTTAACTTGTTCTTGTGCCCTGAATTAATGGTGTTATCTCAGCACTTACCTCACTGTCCCATTCCTCACTGTGAAGTTTATCCGTGGTCCAGTTTGTGTCGGCTGAATATTTATACGTCCCATTGGCATATATATCTTCACAGCAAGTATATACGTCTCTCTGTGTCACTGTACAACCTGCAGAACATAAAAGATCAAAGTCAGATGTAAGTAACAGCTGAAACAAACACGTTCACACTGGGAGTAGACCTGTATCACGGCCCCCCGAGCCTCACCCTTCCTAAGGGCGCTGGTCACCTACACAGCATTAGCAATAACCCCACTCTGCTCTCCCATCCCCCACACCTCCACGCTCATTTTGTCATCTTGGCGGCCATTTTGTGGTTCCTCCCAGCAATCACCAAGATTGTTTAAATAATAAAAAAACACATTTGAAAGCTGGATTTAGAACTTTTTCACAACAAAACAACGAACAAAAACCACAACCTGACCACATAAACGGAGCATTACTATGCACTTCCTGAAAACGAGAATGCAACTTACTCCCGGTTTTTACATAAACATTAATTACAGGCTAAATAATACACCCTCCCTAAAAGCAAGGATTTAAGTCACTCCCAATTTTACACCCAGAGCCTGGAGCTTTTTCAGATATTGTGCTAAATTATTATTACATTCTTAATAGTAAATTCCTAGATAAGTGGTGGCCTTGTACTGAAACAAATCAGTGAAGTTTATATGTACGTGAAAAGGCCGCTGCTTACGCTAAGAAAATCCAAAACAATCGTTCATTCCAAACTATCTTATCAATTAATTGTCCTTGCAAGAATATAAACAATGCAAAAACATTTTCTGTAGTGTGATCAACTTCCCTCTGTTCTGAGGGATTTGTAGCAACTCTTAGTTTTAAACTTTCAACACAGCTTATTTTTTTGCTGTTATTCTTCAACTACCAAATATGATAATTCCCAAAGAGAGCAACAAATATTTGCCTTTACTTACTGTATGTGTCGATGAATATCAGCATAAAGGAGAAAATCCCAATAAAAGTAGTCATACTTGCTGTCGCTGGAAGATGCCGCAATTCCGTCACACACCAGCTAAAAAGTTACCAAAGTCACGCGAGAATGTGACATCACGCATTGTTTCTCTCAATGAGTCAGGCGTTAGGATGTCTCCTGAGCCCGAACAATCAGATAGAATTATTCGTTGGAAGACTGCTGTAGCTGTAGGACCCATGGAGATGTAGTGTTTCTAGTACATTTCCTTTAATAAGGTTGATGTTTAAGCTAGCTAAATGCTCACTGTAGTATTTTGGCTTATAGTACACCAGAGCATTTACACTCAGCCGTGGGCTTATCTCTGTAAACAGAGTTATGGCCTGACTGCTAAAGGAGGCCTTTGCAAGTGGAGGGAGTCACTTTAAACCCAAGCTTGATGGAATCATCAGACACCGAGATAAACAGATAAACACAGGCATCAAGGCTCATGTTTTATCTGTGAGACTGACATTTATTTTGCCTATGGCGCCATCTCCTGGCTGTGAAATGGGTTGCTGTGTGGCCAAACCAAACGATGTCAAAATGATGGGGTGACAGGATAATTAAAAAGCTAGTTTTAGAACATTTCCACATAAGAACATTAAACATTAAACAGCTTATTTTTTATGTTGCTACTTTACTACCAAATGCCGTAGGTTGACACGCTGAAAAGGGGGGAATGAAGGTGGAAGAGGATCTAGGGTCCTGAAGGAGAGGTAGATGATGAGATTGTGGTCAAGCTTTGACTTGTTCGTTGGTGTGTACAGTTCTGGAAATGTCCAAACAGGAAATTGGGGAAACAAATGTAGCAGGATGGAGGAGAGGACATTGTGGATGTTCTAAGAAATTGGGGAAAACAGGAAACTGCCGAATAGCGTTAGAGAACATGCCAAACTAGTCTTAGTTACAGTAGTGTGATCTGGGTCCTGCATGGGAAAGGAATAATATCCAATATTGAAATCTAATCATGCATTGTTAAGGGAATTGTTTCATTTCTATATCAACATAGTTATCAGATCATTTATATTTACTATGTAATCTTTCACTTACTGGGATAATGTACTCAAGTATTTCACCCGCACTAAACCAAGAGGGTTGAGTTAACTTTGAGCATTTGGGATACGTGCATGCAGGGAAACAAGGGTGACTGGTGTGGAGTCCAGAAGATGACGATGACCCAGGAGCCATGTTGGAACAGAAAAGGGCCTTCCTCAAACTGTTCCCACACAGCTGGAAGCATAGAATTATCCAAAATGTGTTGGCATGCTTATCAAGACGTTTTGGACAATTCTATGCTTCCAACTTTGTGGGGACAATTCAGGGAAGGCCCTTTTCTGTCCCAGCATGACTGTGCCCCAGTGCACAAAACAAGTTCCATAAAGACATGGTTGGGTGAGTTTGGTGTGGAAGAACTTGACTGGCCTGCACAGAGCCCTGACCTCAACCGCATCAATCACCTTTGGGATGAACTAGCACAGAGACTGTTGGCAGGGTTGTGAATATGTACATGGAGCCTTAGCCTTGCTGGCTTGTATCTGGCCAAGATTGCTTTCTTATTCTTCAAATAAACCCGCCGCTGTTTAAGTGACAGAAAGAATTACCCTCTGTATTGATTAATGATGAACAAGCATGGGATCAGTATGTAACTAACACTTAGTTACTTGTTAATTAATGCATTAAGTAAGCGTGTATTGCTACATTATTCATGTCCCCTCAAGTAAAGTGTTGCCACATATTCAATCTCCATTGCAAGGTTTTTTATCTTGAAGTACCTCTTTATGTTTGCTCAGCTAATTGGTGCATATATTAGCTTCCCTTACGTCATCCCTTGCTTCTCAGGACATTTCTATACTCTCATAATGAAAAATAGCATTGTAAAATAGAAAGCTGGTTCGAAAAACCATCATTCAGAAATACATCAATGTGAAAAGTTTAACTGCATTGTGACATATAATTTGAATTAAGTAATCACATTTGCATTCTGCACAACAATAATTCATAATAATGACTGTTTAATGAAAATCATAACGTTATTAGAAGTACAATTTAAAGATCTTACATAGAAACGACATCATTATTATGAAATAAAATACATTTAAATGATTTTTTAAGTAAAATGGCACGTTCAGTTAATTATTTAAATATTTATTTCCTTGCTTATATATGGTATTCCATATTCTCAAAAAGAAAACACTGAATAGAAATGAAAATGAATAATAAACATTTTAGTTAAAGCTTAAACAAAGTTTAACAAATGTTGATTTTCTAGCGTTTTTATTTTTAGTTACTCATATGACCAGACATGAAACAAACATTTTAGCAGGCAGCATGGTGGTCAGACACAAGTCAAAAACAAGCAAACAAATAAATAAACAATTCAGTTTCACACACCTCAAATCTACTGTTGCTGTGGTGATGTGGTTATGGTGAGTTACATTTCCAGCCCTTTGCTTTTAGCAACGGCCAACAGAAAATTGTATATGCATATAAATGTATGTTTATATGTGTCTTTATATATTATTATTATTATTATTATTATTATTATTATTATAGTTTAAGTGCATAGGGGCGCCTAACACAGGGAAATTATATTAGCATTAATTTCCTGTACGGGTGAGCAGTGACCTAACCCTTCCACAGGGCTGCCCTGCTCTCCCCGCCCCTGACGTAAGACCCACACCAGTTCCTTTCTCCCTGACATGCCTACTGGGGATCCAAGGTACAGCTGTCACACGCACTGTGTCGGAAATGCCCGGCGAGGTCCGTCAGGAATGGACAGCCAGCCCGGCAGGTCCACGGCTGAATGCTGCCTTTCTATCAATGCGAGAGGCTGGTTATATGGATAAACTACATATGAAGCTTATAAAGTTAATAATCAATCTTGCTACTGAATCTTCTGCCACATATCTATAATTCCCTATAACATATTCTATACCGGTGGTCACCAACTGGCTGACTCTGGTCTGCATGTGGATGGAACTAAAATCAAATCCAGACCGCATGACTGGTTCCCTGTGGGCTTCCAGTAGTTGATCCCCAAGGACCTGATGACCTCTGCTTTATACTATGCTGTGCACTGCACTGCACCACACTATACTATTCTACACTCTACTATGTTATACTATACTATACTCTGCCAAGGGAGGGAAAAACTGACATATTTTCCCAAGAAAGGGAGTGTCTAATCCACAGAACATCAACTAGCTTGTTGCTGCATGCAGGCAATAATCTGCTTGGGTCCTTGTTTGCGATCAATTGAGGTCCATCCAATCAGTGCTTAGCTCACCATCATAAGGTTCCAATTCATTCTCTGTACTTCAATGTGAGCAGAGTAGTTTAAGACAAAAATGAGAGAAGCGATGTCTGCTGATGAAAGAGAGATTATAAGTATAAAATGTTATCTGTATAATAAAAATATCTTTCACCACATCTAGTCTGTGTTAGAAATCAAAGCCAAATAGTTTCTAAAAGTGAGTTGATTTTACACCAGAGGGAGACAGGATGACTATTTCAACTAACAAAATGTCTCTTTGTCTTTCCTGGTCATATTCTGATCATCTACACGCTGCTTCCGCCCTTTCCTACGGCGTGAAAACCTCCGTCTGAGGCAGCTGAAAGCAAAAGTGAGAGGTTAGTTTAATTCTTTTTCACTATTAAAAGCACCATTTAAAAGCTACTTGAATTTAAAATCATTTTTGACGCCCCCCCCCCGATAAAATGGACCCCCCTTGTCTGCAATATCCGTAATGCGCAAAGCCAGTCAGTTTTAAATAATTGTAATCAATACCAGTTACACTGTAGGGTATAATTACATTTTAAAACTCACCCAATTTTCCACTCGATCCCCAAAACGCACACAAGCCCAATAATGGGAACTACAAAGGAAGCAAATATATGCACCGATTAGCTGAGCAAACACATTATTATTATTATTATTATTATTATTATTGTTATTATTAATGATAATAATAATAATAAATGCATGCCTAAAATAAAAAGCCTCTCAAATATATGAGAAGAATTATGTTTTTCTTATTAAAAATATCTTCAGTCACCAAACATAAAAATCCAAGTGCTGTAAAAACCACTTGGTACAAGGCAGAGTGGGAACACTTGGATGTGGCCCTTGCATCTAACATCCGTGCCATAGCAGTAGCTGGAGAACACTCTAGATTTTATTCTGAAACAAAGAGACACTCACCCAATACAGCCAAGTAGTGTAAGTTAGATGTAACTTTAGATGCATTATTCTGTTCTTCTTCAGTACATCCTGGCATAAAACAGCAGAATAACCTCATTGATTTGAAATACTCTGCACATGTAACCTACAGTG
The DNA here is from genome assembly GCA_025773925.1 of Cryptomyrus ogoouensis. Taxonomy (NCBI): domain Eukaryota; kingdom Metazoa; phylum Chordata; class Actinopteri; order Osteoglossiformes; family Mormyridae; genus Cryptomyrus; species Cryptomyrus ogoouensis. The sequence goes on along the minus strand of JAOYFF010000046.1, from coordinate 15,414,546 downwards.
TAAGATTTGGGTCTACAAAGTTTATAGAACGATTTACACAAGACAAAACTACCACCAAACTGTTAACCCTTACCTGTGACAATGAAGTGGACGTGAATTTCCTGAAATTTAAAAAAAAAAGTAAAGTTATGGTTGAAAACATGCACAGTATTTTTGCCATTGTCACAAGCTACGGCGAGATAGGAGAGCCTACCTTAAACTTGTCATCAGTAGCAGAGTAAGTCAGGTTAAGACATTGTCTGAGGTAGATGCTCCCAGAGAGGACCTGTTCTACCTCAGCACTTGAGTTTCTTGAAAAGGGGGCGTATTCGATAAATGCCAGAAGGATTTTCTGTGAGACAACAGGAAGGTCACAGTGGTTTGACAAGTTTAAAAAGACATCATATGAGACACAAGGTGAAGAGTCACTTCGTCTGACTGGCTGATTCTCTTCAAACTGAATCTTCCTATTTGTGGAAAAAAAGATTATTTGAGTTTTGTACTCCAGGCCCACATGATTATGAAAACACCTGGATTTCTTGAACAAATGATCGTAATACTTCACTGGTTCGTGTGTCCTGAGTTAATGGTGTTATCTCAGCACTTACCTCACTGACCCATTCCTCACTGTGAAGTTCATCCATGGTCCAGTTTGTGTTGATTGAATATTTATACGTCCCATTGGCATATATATCTTCACAGCAAGTATATACGTCTCTCTGTGTCCCTGTACAACCTGCAGAACATAAAAGATCAAAGTCAGATGTAAGTAACAGCTGAAACAAACACGTTCACACTGGGAGTAGACCTGTATCACGGCCCCCCGAGCCTCACCCTTCCTAAGGGCGCTGGTCACCTACACAGCATTAGCAATAACCCCACTCTGCTCTCCCATCCCCCACACCTCCACACTCATTTTGTCATCTTGGCGGCCATTTTGACAACCAAAAAATTACAACAAGCTTGTTTTAAGTAAAAAAAAAAAGAATCTAAATTTGGTTATAAATCCCTTTCACAGCCAAAACAAAAAACCACAACATGACCAGATAGCTGTAAAGACAGCATTATTGCACACTTCCTGAAAACAAGGATGCAAATCAGTTTCATTTTGTACCTCCAGAGCCAGGAGTATTTTCAGATATTTTGCTAAATCTGACGCATTTACACAGACATTGATTACATTCTAAATAGTAAATTCTTAGATAAATGGTAGCCGTGTACAGAAACACACAATGCACTGAGTAAATTAGAGAAGTTAAACCGTACGTAGTAATCCCGCTGGTTACTCTAAGAAAACACCTTCATTCAAAATGATTGTTTTGGTGACTTGAATTTGCAACGATGCAAATTTCTTTTTCTGTAGCTTCACACTGTGGGCAACTTGTTACTTTCTGTCTTCTGAGTAGTTTGTAGCAACTCAGTTTCAAAAAAAGCTTTAAATGCAACTTATTTCTTTCACTGTTACTTCTCAACTTCACACGTAGTAATTCCAAAAGAGAAAAACAAATATGTGCGTTTCCTTACCGTAGACGTAGATGAATATCAGCATAAAAATGATACACTCGGTGAACACAGCCATGACTAAAACTTCCTTTTACTTTTCAGAATGCCGGTGCAGAGATACCGATTAAAGAAATCACGTGAGAATGTGACGTCATGCGCGATTTCTCTCAATGAGTCAGCCTTTGGGACGTCTTCTAGGCCCAAATGGTCAACTGAAGTTATTAGTGGGAAGATGTGCTGCAGGACCCAGGGAAATGTAGTGTTTCCTGAAAGTGGTTAATGTTTAATCTAGCTATATGCTTTCTGTATTCCTTTGGTGTCTGCCTGTCTGTTTCTGTTTTAGTAGTCTGGATGAGCTACAGTACCAGTCAAAAGTTTGGACACACCTCCCCAGAAAACGGTTCATTTGTACTATTTTCTACATTTTAGAATAATTATCAAGACAGCAAAAGTATAAAATAACATACATGGAATTATGCACTGACTAATAAAGTATTAAACAAAAAATATCCTTTAGAGGGGAGGCAGCTCTGTGGGTTGGGACTCAGGAGGTTGCCAGTTCAAATCCCTGGGTCGGGAAAGTGATTGCACCATTGGGCCCCAGAGTGAGGCCCTTAGCACCATTCACTGTAAGTCATTAATATGAGGTGGCCTCCTGGGATGCTTCTCCAGCTGTCCTGATGGAGTTCCTGAGTTCCCAGTGAATGCTGAGCATGCTGAGCATTCATTGGCCACTTTTCCTTCATTCTCTGGTGAAATTCCTTCAAATTTATTCTACACACTGTGTTTATGTCTGGTGGGCAGGTCATGTGACGTGACACTGTCACTCTCTTTTGTAGGCAGTTTGGCGTGTCCAAACCTTGAATGGTACTGTACATGACCTTATCTCTATAAATGTATATGACATTAAGCATTATTTCTCTCAGTGAGTCAGGGATTGGGATGTCTTTTGGGCCCGAACCATCAGTTGGAGTTATTAGGTGGAAATGTAGTGATTCTGCCACATTTCCTTTAAAAAGGTTGATGTTTAACCTAGCTAAAAGCTTACTATATTGTCATGGCTTATAGTACACCAGAGCAATTACACTCAACCATGAGCTTATCTCTGTAAACAGAGTTATGGCCTGACTGCTAAAGGAGGCCTTTGCACGTGGAGGAAGACACTTTAAACCCAAGCTTGATGGAATCGTGAGACATTTTTTAGTCCATGTTGCCAGTTTATCGGATGGTAGAAAAAGAGCCAAGGCAGAGGCTCAGACCCGGGTCCCAGAGGTGCGTAGCAACAGTGCTAACCACTGTGCCAGCACTGGCAAACGTGGGTGCAAGTTTCCACTTTTCTTATACTATAAATGTACTGATTCTGTGATGTTTAGGCAGCAGTAACAGTGGCGCTCATGAACAGCAGCCATCCACCCCAAAATAACACAGTCAAACCTGACCGACAAAGGGGATTTGAAGAGCTGTATAACCAGCAGGAGTAACTGATTAAATACAGCAAAGAGACATTTAATCTAAAGGTGGACTGGAAAAAAGGTATTTGACGGTGAGGCTTGAATCACACAACCGACTCAGAATGCTTATTTATTATTTATTTTATTTCCTTCCACACTTTGCAAGATACAATCAAGTAACGTCCTGAGTTGGACTGTCCCACACTTCCTGAATATATTGTATTTGCTCTCTTTCCCTTGGCACAGATCCCTGCCAAACAGCCCACATTTTGTGGATTCCCTGTTAGGGAGCTGGGAGGGAGCAAAAACATGAACTGCCTGTGGGTCCCTGAGGGAAACACTGTTGTCAGGACTCCGGGCTGCTGATTGGACGGGGCGGCTCCAGGACGACGTGCACACACAGATGAGGAGTCAGGAACGGAGAACCAGAGAGAGCAGGAGCAGGAGCCAGCAGCAGGAGCAGGGAGATGTGGCTGAGATAGAAGAAGAAAGAAAACAGAAAGAATATTAGGAAACGAAAAACAAGACTCCAACAAACCTACACAAAACATCAGTGATTGAAAATAAATATTCAAACCCACAAACCAGAGCCTAGACATAACCAAACTGAGAACAGAGACCAAACCCCAAGCGAGGTCACACAGACGACACTCAATCCCAAAGTCACCGAAGCAGTGCCAAGCGTACCTCTTTAACAGTGTCTTACGTAATGAAATGAATGATGAAGCGTTGAAGGAGAGTCTGAAAATAAAATTAGAGTTAAGTTCACATGTGCGTGTTTGC
>JAOYFF010000046.1:15363012-15406831 GCA_025773925.1 Cryptomyrus ogoouensis | reverse complement strand
TATTTTTGCATCCTCCCCCCCCAGCTGTGGACTGTCTGGGGGTCCCTGAGGACCGTTTTCAGAAACACTGCATTAGATCCCTCATCCACACCAGGATGTCTATGTTACCTAAAGCAACGATCCAGAAGATACTGCCAGTGTCTTCTGGGTCATCTTCACATTGTAACAGTGCATGGAGACATGAAAATAAAAGATTCATTACTTTATGAGTTACCCCCCCTTTCCTGCTTCTTTGCTGAATTTTCTTTTATTATTTCAATTAAACTTTATTGTCATTATACAATACCAGAGCAAGTACACAACAAAAGGTATGTTTGTGTAAACACTGAAGACAGTGCAAGAAAGGGCAAGCAATGTAAAATATTTCATGCAAGAGTATTATAAAATATGAGGGAAGAGGAAGAATGGAAAGTAAACATTTGCAACCAAGTTCCAAGAGCAACTTCAGCTTAAAAAGGCTTGCAAAGTGGACATGATGGCATGTTACAGTGTAGTTAAGGACACGCCTCATTTCATCTGTACAGATGATTGAAATATGCATTTACTAGGGTACCTTATGAATCACAGGTTACAGAGAAACAAAAACTGAAAAGCACTTTTAACTTGGCACAATCGGTGATATGAATACTTAACTGACAGGCCTCTTACCTTTGACAACAAAGCACAGGAATATTTCCTGAAATGATGAAACAATGTCATTTTAGACAGGAACTGTTTATGAAATACATAAGCTGGTGCTGTACAAGACTTCATTCATTAATATGTGAGCAAAGACATTGTATTTATGATTACTATTGGATTATGTACTCCAGTCTGGGCTGCCTGGGATACACTCCAGACCCCCCTGTGGTCCTGTTCTGGATAAGTGAAGATGGATGGATGGTGAAAAATTCTAGTAGTGTTATCATGGCTGTCTGGTGTAAAACTGTGGTAAGTTGCGTGGCTGGTTGTCTCACCTTTTTCTGGGGGCCTTCATTTAGGGTAGCTGTGTAGTTCACACTCTTACAGGTGTTCGTGATGATTGCTCCAATGGAAATATTAAGAACCGTTGGATCAGAATCATTCGTTGGAGGGTCGTATTCGATAAACGCCTTCATCACCCCCTGTAAACACAAGTAAAGATACTGGGACTTAATACACAAATGTCAGTGAGTAGACATGTAGATAGAGTGCTACAGTTACAGTTCATTTAAGACAACAGGTGAAGCTGAGATTCATCGAAAAAAAAAAAAAACAATTTATTGACAGTGACCGTTTCCATGTGAAACCAAAAACGCACAGCTGGTCAAAGTTCAAAAAGTATTGTGCAAAACAGCACCACCCCCCAGGTTGATAAAAAGAACTTCAATGAAGCAGAACAAGGGATAGATCAGGACGACCGGGACATGACGAGATCCATGAATTAATGAGAAGTTGAAGTTGACACACAGAAGGAAAGAGAGGACACAGATGCTGAAGCTGTGCCCTCAACGTCGAGTGACATTCTGTCATCCTCAGTGATTTCAGTTGAAAGCTCAGAGTGACAATGTGACATTGACTGATATCATATAAATCATCACTATTACTCAATGTGTGTTCACTAAATGTTTTTATTTCTTTATATATATTAAAACATTAACCTAATTTACTTAACCCACATATGATACCTTTCTGCAATCCTTAAGATGTCTACTTATCACATCAAAAGAAAAAAATGAAATTTCTTGCTTACGGGGGCCGTGATACAGGTCTATACACTCCCGGCACCCGTATGGTAAAGTGGGACGCATTTCAGGTAATGTGGGACAGGCATTTATTTAATACATCCAGACATCAATTCATTGTCTGAAACCGCTTAATCCAAACTGGGGTCGCAGGGCTCAGGAATAATGGGTGCAGGCAGGATCCAACCCTGGGCGGTCGCCAACACACCGGAAGGGTGCACACACTCACACTATTTAATACATCAATATTGAATATAGGTGCAATACATAAACACTGAATAATTTGCAAAGGATTTTGCAAATTTAATAGACAAAACAGCTCAAGGAACAGTTCAGCATTAATTGTTGACTATTTTTTCAGTTTTTCATTGAAAAAAGTCTAAATCCAAAATTTTATTTTGGATTTTGTTTTGTAGAAAATACCTAAACCAATACATGTAAAGCTTATACTAACAGTAAAAACTATAGTTGCTGGTAATCATCTAGTCCTCCTGCCCTCCTTTCCTCACTCCATGCACTGAGCTGGCTCCGCCCCTTCACCTTTCTAACCTTTTTTTCTGAACAATTTAACAAATTCAAGTTGGCAATTTTTCCCCATTTAATAAATAAATAAATATAGTTACTTATATATTATGTATAGTTACTGAATATATTTAGGAGTTGGGACTCCATCCTGTGAAATATGTGCTTACTCTCTTCTTAGGAGAGCCTGTAAAATTGTCCCACATTACCTGAAACATACTGTCCCACTTTCCCTAATTAGTTCGGTAAACTGGGACAGCTGAAAAATAACTCTGTTTAAAAAATTAAATAGAACTTTGTCAATCTAAAGTATTTACTTTACTGCAGTAGTATATCATAGACATAATTACATAAAAATTAGGTGCAATGCATTTTTTGCAACAGATTAACAACCTTAATATCAATACAATCAAAAGCACATATCATTCACCTTAGACTGTGATTTCTGAGGGACTTTCCCCCAAAATGCTTGCCTTGTCCTCAGACCAATAAAATCGTGTTTTTCGGATCACGTGCTTTCTATACCAGCTCCCGATAACAACTACTCTAATAGGATCTACTTTAGCCGGGAAATAAACTTGTCATAGCTTATAACTGTCCCACATTACCTGATGTCCCACAATACCTGAATTCACCCCTACTTAAGATATTTTACAGAATTTTTGATTTTGAGAAACATAATTAGTTAAATAAAACGATTGCTTAATTTGTAGTCTTATATTTCCAAAAAAGTCCCATTAAGGTAGTAAAAAACGCTAAAAGAACAACCTATAGTTACCAGCAGTTTGCATGTATTTTTTCTTTTTAGTTAAATCTTTAAAAATTAGGAAAAAAGTGCATTTTGTAGTTTGCAAAGTTGTTGCTTATTCAAACTCACTGTTATTAATGAACTGAAGAGATGTATTTCTATCGTATTTGCTCAGTGAAAATGTTCTCACATCACAAAATAAAACTCTTCAGTTATTGTAAATTATTGTGCTCTTGTTTATGGGAGTTTTCACGTGTTTTCTTGACCCAATAACAACTGTCGGATTATCTTATTATCATAGAAATAGTGCTTTTTGCGAATGAGTGGGCAATCAGTGTTACTTCATGATTCAGACACTAGAGTCAGTGACTCGATCTTTTTATTATACTTACAAAGCTCTATACGTATATTTAGTTAATTACCCACATGTATTTGAAAAGTTGACTCTTCAAGGTTTCTGGGTTGTTTTTTATGTGTCTAAGACAAAAACTGGCGGAGTGTTTTAGACGGATTGGCAAGATGTCTGTTTTATTCCACTGTCAGGATAGGCGGACTGCAGACGATTAATTTGCATTAAAAACAAAATAGCGCGTTAAGGTTTCCTGATTAATTCTTAATGTGTCATCATTAATAAAGCAAAGTATGCTGGACAAGGTGTTACATTTAATGCTGCTGATGTTTTCTTATTTTTATCTTTCTTCTAATTCATAAATTATTGTCTTAATATCCTTATTGTCTGTGGTCATTATGAAGTTGACGCTATGAGCTGTGCTGGTGACAATTGGTTCAACATCCCATAAAATTCCCTGCCAACAAGGATTGGTACTGTTTGGAAGACACCAATGAAATTTTCCCTGAACCACTACCTGCAAGTCATCTGTGAAAGATATCTGGGTTAACTATAGAAAGAAACCAATTTGAATTTTGATTTGAATTTTGCACGGCATTATTCATTATTATAATTATTGAAGTGTTCGCTACCGAAATATTGTTATTCATTACAATAGTATTTATTGATTTACTGAAATCACACGAAGTTACCATTAACATTTAGTCTCTTAATAAAATGTGTCAGACCCTTTATACTGTGTTTGAACTGTTTTTTCAAAGTAATGCTTTAAAACAAAATCATAATGAAAACTGATTTGAAACACTGTTCACATATTATGGTGATGAAGTAATTGTTTGCATTAAAGTGTGTATATGTTAATAATACACATTTTGGGTGATACCCACTACCCTTCAACATTCTGAAATGCTTCCAGTCAAAAAAAAGTTTAATAAACTGTTGTTTCACATTTCTAATTTAAAATGTTTTAAGGTAAGGAATGTATTTTCTCACAGTGTATCTAAAAATGTCTGAAAATACCTCAAAAATGCCCACATGGATTATAATTTCAAAATGAATAGATAAACTGATCATACATTATATTAACACTACCTTTTTCTGTCGTCATGTGATTAAAAGAAAAAAATGTGATGATAAATTGGAACAGAACGTAATAGAACATGTAGTGGAAAAGTAGTAGAATAGAACGTATAAATATATGCTGTATGCAGCTGTATGATGCAGCAGAATAACAGTCAATAGTGTCCAAGACTAAACCTACTTAAGTACAGATACGAAAAGAATGTACTTAAGTACAGTAACAAAGTAATTGTACTTCATTACTTTCTACTACAGGTAGATAATAATCAGTAATAAAAATATTCAACCATGAAGAGAGTGAGCAACGCTGTTGTGGTGTTGTGATGTTGCTGGTGGTTATTCTGATTATTTGTATATGTATACGTACATACATGTAGTTCATAAATACCATATCAAATATATCACCTGTAAATACTGCCTGACTGTGCCTGGTATTTTTATATTCTCTGATATACTGATATACTATATTGATCGACATATACCAGTAGTTATTTTCTTTATGTTACCTCCCGGTTTCCCTAGACGCCAGTTCTAATAGGGGTCATAACATCGATCAAAATAACCTTTTTTGGCAAAACCTACTTGTCTCTAATAAACAAACAACTCCCACAGAGCCGAACCCCGACCCCGAGGAAGCAGGGCTACTGAATGCGCCACTGTACCCTCCAAAATGAAGGCCATTCCACATACATAGAGTTATTAGTTCCTTTGCTGTTTGCTACCTGTAGATTGTTTACATCCTAACAGTAGCAAATCAGAGCTGTTTATCTTGGGGAACCGAGCACCCACCTTCTCAGTCCATTCCTCAGTAGCCAGCTTGTTCTTGTCAAGGATCGCATGATCCTTAGCAAGAAATTCATATCCTCCTTCAACTCGTATGTCTTTGCAGGGGACGGTGATGACTTTTTTGGCAGCAGCAGAAACTGGAAACGAACAGGAAGGCAGGCCGTCAAACACTGAACAAGGCCCCAAAGAGAGATATTAGTCATAACACTTCTCTTCAACATCAGTAATAATTAAATCCCACATCAATAAACGTATAAACACTATGCAGACATAAATATCGGATAATCTGCCACTCATGCTAAAATGTTTTCCTTTTAAACTACTCGGACTAAATGGCTAGCTAATTAGCCGTGTGGACTTTTTGCAAATTTTGCTTGATTTTTCTTTTTTTCAAAACATGGCACAAGATTTAGGAGGCAGAAGCGCTCTTTAGCGATGTTAAAAATCGGTATTAACAATCATTCTTACCATAACTTATTATCAATCCCAGCAGCATGTTTTTGGAATCCATTATTAAAAGCACAGATAAACTGAAGCGCCGTGCTGTATTTCCAGCTTTTACTTTCATTTTTACTTCACTTCCTTATTTATTGAGTACGGTGGCTCAGAAAGCCCAGATAAGATAACAAAGAAGCATGTGAGATGCCTGAAAGTTATTCAGATAAACAGTTATATGTGCATGAAGTAGTGTTATTAGAACTGGGGTCCAGAGTTGCTATCTGCATTGTAGGTGAAGGCCTACAAACAATACTACAATTTTCTGTATTTTCCTAGCAAACATCTATTACCGGCTTTTTAAATAGTCTCAATTATCGGTGACACTTCATATTAACTGCACCTTCGTAATGCATTTATTATGCATTCATACAACATTCAATGCACCTTCATAAGCAACATATAAATAGGGCTGTCACTATCAATTATATCAGTAATTGAGTAATATACTGATCAATCTCATGATTCATGAAGTAAATGTTTATAATATAATATAAAATAGTATGCACTGCAATTGGTTTATACGGAAAATACGGAAAATTTAGGAACTCCATTTCACTTGTAGGTTGCATTTTTTTGGACAGTCAAAGGAAACTGGAAGATCTGCCGGAAAAGCCAGGCAAACATGCAAACTCCACAAACACGAAGACGCGGGATGCAGCAGCGCTACCCACTACGCCACCCTGACCAACTTGCCCGATGTGCGATGTCAATATTGAAATGGCATTTCATGTCTTAATGATTACACATCACAAGAATCTGTCAGGATCGGTACCCGTCCGGCCCAATCCCACGTGTCATCTCCTCATTTTCGTCAGCAGTTCTCGTTGGTCGTCCCATTTCGTGTTACCTGGGTCAGACTTGGTGATTTGGGGGCCCAAGGAAAAGACAGGTGTGGGGTCCTACTCAACTCCCATTTTCAGTGCATAATAATCAAAACAATCAGACCTACATGTCAGATGTCTGTCACTGTACCCTGCACTGCAGAATAGAAAAACTGCTTCGAGGTGCCCAGGCTAGATTTTGGGTTGGTGCTAGAAAAAGTAATGTATTATTAGTATAACAAATGCAAGATTATGAAGTAACCAGCACAAGCCAATACTAAATCACTGAAACAGTGAATCAAGAATGTGATACAGATGTAACTGATTACCTTAGTTTTCCTCCAGACTCCCAGTATGCGTGAACCTGCTTGCTGCTCTATTGTGCTAATTCTTGGCTGAAAGCTGTATTCTAAAAGAGATGAGAATTATATGGTTCATCAAAGGAAACAATGAAATAATTACAATCTTCTGTAAAATATACTGTTAGCCTGCCCTGTCTTTTTTCCCTCTGCCTTTTTTATAGAAGTTCTTGTTTTGCAATCCATACAGCTCATAGAAGCTTTCCATATGTGAGAATGTCTCATCTATTGTTAATTAAGCTGTATTTACGCGGAGTAGGAAAAAACCTCTTTTAAAATGCTCCTTTGGAGCTGACTCAGTTTGCTCTCTTCCTTCATACATAAACTGTCTTGCTGATCTTCTCTGATGTACCTCTGACCCGGTCAGCTCCACCTTCAGCTTTTCCGCTATCTCTCTGATATCTCTCGTAGCAGAGGTGAGACCATGATCTCGATACGCCTGCAGGAATACTCGCACTCCCTTAATTTCTTTTGCCAGTGTTTCAGCTGAAACTTTAGGGCTCTGCCGGATCTTGCTCACTCTGTTTACCTGGAACAGCACATCTCTTGACAAATGCTTCCAGCTGCTGAAAAGAAGACCTGCATCTTGTCTCTCTGCAGCATACTCCTTGAGAGCAGACAAAGCTTTCACTATTTCTGGAAGCTGGTAACAGCTTCAGAAAACTAGCCGGACACGGCTGCTAAGCCTGGCTAACAGTCGCTCGGAAACAAAGAGAACTTACCCGAAGGAGCTAAATGAAATGCATGATCCTCAGACGGAGGCCAAACGGGAATGAAATATCATTCGCTCCAGTTTCTATGACACAGGAGTCTTGTAGCCTTACTGGGTCAGAAGAAAATGAATGTGTGCTGTCAATAGTACTGGTGAAAATTAAGTCAAAAAGGGGTGACAAGTATATGGAAAAGTATGCCTTTATGGACTTAGGAAGCACAGCAACATTCTGTAGAGAAGACTTATGAAGGAAACGGAAGGTTAAAGGGAAACCAACACAAATACTTCTCAGCACCAGGGGTCAAGACCAACCAGGAGAACAGAAACTCATAAATGGCTGTGTGAAATTAAATCTGGAAGTGTGCAGGCTAAGCTGCCCAAGGTGTTCACTCATAGCAACGTACCGGGTTACCCAGAGAATATAACCAAGCAATTCGATATCCAGAAGTGGTCTTATCTTAGAGAAGTACGTTTGCCAGAAATAGAAGCGGAAGTAGGCCTACTTACAGGAGCAATGGAGCCGTGGCACGTGATCAAGAGTCAAAATGGAGGACCTTATGTGGTCAAGACTGCCATTGGTTGGGTCATGAATGGGCCCTTAAGAAGGGAACTGAAGGACACAGAGAACAAACTACCTCATTGTTCATCTCTATGATGGAAATAGAGAAGTTACTGGTCCAGCAGTACAACAATGATTTTCCAGATCACAACTACAACGGCAAGGGAGAGAAGTCTCAAAAAGACAATCAGTTCATGCAGTCTATGAAGAAGACAATTTTTGAGAATGGACATTACAGCATTGGACTGCCACTCAAGAAAGATAAGCTCCAAATGCCTAATAACCATTGTGTAGCAATGTGGCCAGTCTGCTAAGGAAATTCAAGAAGAATCCTGAGTTCTTTGAAGATTACAGAAACTTTATGAGCACTATCATTGACAAAGGTTATGCTGTCCAAGTTCCAGCATACTAACTGAAACATGATGACAACAGGGTGTTTTACGTACCGCACCACAGTACATCACCCTAAGAAAGGAAAGTTACACGTAGTCTTTAACTGCACAGCCGTTCTCTTAAGGTTTTGAGAGGAGCCAATAGCTATGATGGCAGACATCGAGTGTAAACGTTTTATCAGATGAGGGTGCCAGGAAGGGATGCAGATCTCGTCTGTTTTCTTTGGTGGCCGAACAGCAAATTAAATGAACCCGTAAGGGAATTTAGAATGACAGTGCACCTCTCTGGAGCTGCCTCAGTAGGCACTAAGAACTGCTGAGGATCATAAAGGCATTGCATCTCCAGAGGCTGCACAACTTCTACAGTATGTAGATGAGTGCTTAGAGTGTAGCTACAGAGGGCAAAGCAATAATTCTGGCTACCGATCTTCGCATCCAGTTTGCAAGTGTAGGGTTCACGTTGACAAAATGGATGAGCAGTAGTAGGAAGGTGTTAATGTTGGTCCCGGAAGAACGCAGAGCCAGTGAAGTGGAAGAACTGGATCTAAGCCACAACCCTCTACCAGTTGAAAGGGTTCTTGGTGTACAGTGGGATGCAGAAACTGATACTTTCAGTTGTTACTCCTGAAGTCTCAGCCCAGCTTGCCTCTAGGCATCTTCACTAAAGATGACATGTATATAAGGAAGTGTATCTCCCAAACTTATTCTGGATCAGGTGGACTTGCAACTATCTTCTACTCATGCCGGAACACCAGAAATAGACTAGGCTAAGAGGGAACTTTATGGCTGGAGATGGTGTACGACTGGTAGACAGCTCTGCCCCTCGCAACACTTGGCAAATGGGAAGAGTAGTCAAAATGTTACCAGACTCCAGTGGAAAGGTGCGAAAGGTGGTGGTACAATCTTAGACCAGCATTATGGAAAGGCCTGTAAACAAACTGTGCCTATTGGAAGAGACAATGTCAGGAGAAGAGATTGACAAGAGATTTCTGAGAGGACGAATATTGAAAGTTTAAGTCTTATAAGTCATTGACATTAGAAGCAGTCGGGCTCTTGATGTTTATGTTTGTAATTGCTTAGTCCTCCTGCCTAACCAATTAGGGGCTGGGTAAAATAAGAGCCAAGATAGATGGATGGATGGATGGATGGATGGATGGATGGACTCCATTTTGGCTCTTACTTTACCCAAAAGGAGTTCATTAATTAATAATAGTTTGGTTACGGATGGATGAATTTACTGAGGATAATTTCATAATTTACAAGATTTATGTTAATGTAAAATGTATAATTTAGCATTTGGTATTGTATAAAATGAATGGCGTCTCTGCATTGTGGACTTCCGAACAATGCGAGTGTTTAGTAATAACTCCGCTTGGACATATTTTAAATAAACGCCAAAAAGAAAGTTATATCGTCTAGTCACTTGCGTTACGAAGAACCGTTTGCTTACTGACTCCAACAAGTGGTACAGCAGCTGGAAATTAAATGAACATGGAGTGCCGCTACACAGTGTGCGAAATACCCGTCAATATTTGGGGGGATCCCAATCTCCCTATTGTTGCGGAATACCGATCTTGAGACCCCCTTAAAATTTTGATTTGAGGCTTTCAGGGGGTCTCATGGGTTAATCGGGGGTGTCAGACCCCCCCCCGTATTTCGCACATACTGTATAGCCATGTTGTTAATTTCCAGCACTCGCTTTTATAGCCCCTGCTCACTGCCCTGCACATTACTGCCATTATCATATGACTGGCTACAGCACTTAGAAATATCCAAACCTCATAAACCCTTTCCTGTGGTGTCATGTATACCAAGAAAACCAACAAAATGCTCATAAATGGAGATGCCTACTGAGGTCTTACAATATACAACTCTTACCACCATTCACAGGTGCTCATGGTGACTTGTATCTGGAATGCAGTCCATGGTAACTGAGTAATATTTGGCTTTTTATATATCTTCAACAATGGCATCAGTTGTGCTTTTGGCTAAGAGAGTTATAAGCTCATGTTGAATGTTCTGGCTGAGGTAAATGTCACTTGATTGGTAAATGTCTGGATTGTCCTCAAATGCTCTCCCATGACTGGGTCAAACTCAGCCATTAATTAAATTTGGCCAAGGAAATTTCCATTCTTGCATTCAAACAACTTGTTGGAATGGCCACGGAAAGCGAGACTGCCTTCTGACAAACAGCTGACAAGCGCAAGTTACGTGCGGGGAAAACATAATTGAGCAGATGGAATTATTTTTGTACTCCAATTACATTTAATTAATCAATTAATATGTTTTTTGCTTGCATCTCCATATTTCTGCATCGGAAAATTCGGTCACTAACTAATAAGAATCATAAACCTGTCCCAGGTCATATAAGTAAATTATAAATAAAACTTGTGTCCCATTTTGATCCCCCGATAATTAACAAATTACTGTGAAAACGATGCTCCAACCAACTTTTCGTAAAAGCTATTTTCATTGGCGTATGACCAGTGAAGTTCTGCCTCACCAACCGCACGTCCATGGCAGGTCCAGTGACTATGCTATGGTTACGCCCTTGAGTCTTCTTGTGTTGTGTAGATTTTCCTTAAAGATTCCAGTTTCCTCCCACAGTATAAAAATAAGAAGTCTGAAGAGCTGTCATCATTAAATTGCATGAATTGTAAGTGTCCCGCGATGGACTGACACCATATACCACTTCCCTGCTTTTGCCACAAGGTGGCAGTATACTGCTTTCTAATTAAGTCTTCAGCGCATGATCTGCTCGGTTATTGTCGTTTGCGTTCTTCTTCCAGTATTATAGTTCACATTTCAGTTTCTCGCCTGTAACTGCAGAGCATGTCCCTGTTGTTCTTCATAATGAGACAACCTAAGAGATGCACTAAACTAGCATCTAGTTTAGGCTGCAGGCTTGTGCAGCCCCACACCTCCCACCAGGGACACAGCTACGACCACTAGATACCAGGGATTTTTCGTTAGAAAGAATGGCAAACGCATGCAGTTTGTGTCATTTTCAGTACCGATGGGAAAAGTCAGCTGCATTTCATACAGTAAGGAAAAGGTTAGGATGCAGTACTCATCTTTAAGTGTGCAGAGGCTTAGTTCTCGGAAAATGGATCAAGGTGTCGTACAGTCCGATGTGCTCACAAAGTCCTCTGTATGTTAATTAAGCCCTGCTCTGCAAAGCCTGGATCGTCACGCTACAATCACTCTCCTCCAGCTTATTTTGCTTTTCACATATGCACTTCCTAAGAGGCAGGGAATGTTTTCCGTTCTTTCCCGTTATTGATATTATGGCTTTTTCTTTTTTTTACTCATTTCCTCTGAAAACAATGACTGTAACCCTGTAAAGAGCTTCGCCTCAAACTTGCTTGTAAGAATGTGCTGTACTAAACACTCCCTGATTGGTTGAATGACGTGGAGAATATTCAGCACTGACAAAACAGTTCAGTGTTTAACTCCAGGGTAGTTAATGTCCACACCGTCCACTTCATGTACACCAAGGACAACAAAGTGGTCTTCAGGTAATTGGGGAAATAAGTAACGGGAGACAGGGGTCCTTGGAGCCCACAGTCAATGACAGGTTAAACCTGCTTCTCATCTTCTTCTCTTAGACTGTGACGTGATCAACATGGGTTATCTGAAGGAGATATATATAAATGTTATTATAAGTAGTATCATGCATCGCGATGTATGCATTCTCCGTTACTCAGAACTTCAAAATTCCGGCCTACTACTTGGAAAAAGTCCTACAGAATGGCTAACGGAATGGATTTGGGATGCAAATTTACCAAGCCAGTGCTAATTCCACTAGCATTTGATGCTAACATGGCGATTCTCACAAAAATGCCAGCGGAAATTAGCACATAGTAAATCATGGCATACACTATGCGAACAGTCAACAAGCATCTCTTCAGTTTTATGTCCCTGTTGCTCTCCAGACCTGGCAACGCCTTTACTGAGCCAACCCTTCTGCAGTGAAAAATCGAAGCGAGCTGGAAC
The DNA here is from genome assembly GCA_025773925.1 of Cryptomyrus ogoouensis. NCBI lineage: Eukaryota > Metazoa > Chordata > Actinopteri > Osteoglossiformes > Mormyridae > Cryptomyrus > Cryptomyrus ogoouensis. The sequence goes on along the minus strand of JAOYFF010000046.1, from coordinate 15,394,306 downwards.
TGAGCTGTAACTAGTGCCCCTTTGCAATACCGATTAGGTATGGCATGGTTCCTGTATACCAGTAGAAAAGCATCATTAGTCTTAGTAGTAACACTTTACTTAAGAGGGCACAAATAATGTATAATTGAGGTATTACTTATGTTTTAATTGACCACAAACTAAGTCTTAGTTACATACTGATATATTTGTTCATCATTAATGAATTGTGATGCATCTTTTATCTCAAGCAGTTACCATATTCGTTATTATATTTGTTAATCCTGTGAACCTTTGTGAACTTCAGAAAGAACAAGTAATGAATAACACAACTGAAATACTGATCTCATGTTCATTCATCATTGATGAATCATGGCACATCTTTTATCTAACCCAATTACTACATTTGTGACTATATCTTAATTCTGTAAACTACTTATGGAACAAATAATGAATAACGTGAAATACGAATCTTATGTTTATTCATCATTAATGAATCATGACAAATATTTTATACCAAGCAATTACTATATTTGTTACTATATCTGTTATTTCTGTAAATCTCTGAACTACTGAACCAACTGTTGAAGGAACGAGGAAGTAACGATTAACACAAGTGAAATATTGATCTCATGTTTGTTCATCATTAATGAATCGTGACGGATCATGACTTTTATCTCAAGTAGCTACTATATTTGTTTATGATTTGTATTTCTGTAGTAACTGAGTTACTACTAAGTATTTGTGTCATGTCAAGCACGACACAAATACTTGTGTCATGCAAAGTGTTACCCATTTATCTATAAGAAAGACATCATGACTGATTATGAATACTGGATACGTGTGTGATTATGCTAGGAACTAATTGTGATCACACTTTTTGTCAAAATGAGAACATGAGATGTGAAGATCTGGAGTTGGTCTTCTAGATGAACCGTCATTATGGTCAGAGATGTGCCCAGTATGTTTGCACATCCTGATATAGGGGGGGGGTGGCTAAGGAACATCCTGATGCCGCCCGCCTGAGATTGGGGGATAAGGAAGTGAAGCCAATCACAAGCTTCGGGTTGGAACACACTGTTATTCCCATGGGTGTCATCCTTTGGTGAGCTGGCAAATGGGGCTGACACAGCACTGAGATATGCATAAATATTTCATGTACATCCTGTGAGTGGTGAAGCAATGGCGTGTACCAAATCTCGCTGTGACTGGCCACACCTTTCTTGGCCACGTTAGGGATCGGAAATATATCTGTTCAAGATTTGCAGTTTCCACCCATTGGGTCTTTCAGCAGGATTTTCACCAGGATTTTTATGGTTTTGGATTAGACGATTAGACGCCATAAATTAGGGAAGTCTATTTGCTCAGCTGTGTGTCATCAAACTCTCACTCATGCGCAGCTTTTACTTCCTGTTCTTGCTGATTCAAAACCCCTGAGGGCAGAAAGTCGGCCTCTTGGGATATGACCTTCACTTTCAAATCAAATCAAAAAACTTTATTTGTCCCCGAGGGGCAATCTGAGGCACGTAGAGCAGTGTTGCACAGACACAGAACCAGACATTAAAAAAATAGAACAAATAAAATAAAAATATAAAACCCACATCCTCAAACGCTCTTGCTGTTTCTCAACCTCTATTTACAGATTTACAAACCACAATAAACAAGACTATGACATATGGTAGATGCGTTCAGAAACAAACAAACAAACAAACTGTCAGGGTCAGGTCCTGTTGTCCCACTCTGTGTCCCTTCCCTGTTTGGCCAGCAGGTTTTGCTGGTCATCCCGTCCCTCGTGTTATCAGTCTTTGTGTTTCCTCCAGCTCCCTGTCATTTGCATGGCTCAACTTGTTGAGCATGCTATTGGCTGTCAACCCCTCTGTCTTTTGTTTGAATCCTGCCTCCTCTGTTTTTGTATTTTGTTCCTTAGTGTTTCATTTGTATGAGTTTTCTTGTTCCTGTGTTTTGTGATTTGTATTTGGTTTTGGTTTCCTGCTTTGTGCCCATGCTTGTGTCTTTACCTGTCTGTTATTCCCATAGTGTAGATCCTGTTTCTTGCCTGCCCTTCTGTGTTTACCTGATTGCTTGTTGCCTTGTACCCTCCCGGATTGGTTAATTGACTATGTCTCGCTCCTCTTGTGTCGTTACCCGGTTTAGTTTTTGTATTTAAGTTCCTGATCCTGTTCTGTTCTTCCTGGAGTCATTCATGTTTCTTTGATGTTGTTTGAGGTCTTATGCTGTGTTTTTTGTTGCCCACCTGCCTGCCCCTTGTTGCCCGCCTGCCTGCCCCTTGTTGCCCACCTACCTGCCCGCGCCTTGTTGCCCACCTACCTGCCCGCACCTTGTTGCCCACCTACCTGCCCGCACCTTGTTGCCCACCTACCTGCCCGCACCTTGTTGCCCACCTGCCCGCGCCTTGTTGCCCACCTGCCTGCCCCTTGTTGCCCACCTGCCCGCACCTTGTTGCCAACCTGCCTGCCCTTTGGTGCCCTGATCCATTTTGTAATCAGTCTTTGTTTTTCCTCGTTTTACTTTTGACCTCTCGTGGTCCTTTTATCTTATAGTGTTTTTCTGTTTTTCTGTTTTATAAATCCCCATTTGTCCTCTGAGCTGCCAGTGGGTCGTCCACATTCTCTTGTCCGCCTACACGTTGCCTCGCCCTCGTGCTAAACTTGCCCGGATCTGTGATGATGGATGGATGGATGGATGGATGGACAATAGAATTAAGTTGAACTAAAACCTGTCCACCTACCTCTGAAATCTTCCATTTCTTCGATTCTACTCCCTGCAGAATTTGTGGGGTTAACAGTCTGAGAGGAAACTCATGCTTGTTATGAGCTTTGCCAGCCTGACAAATCCAGGGAGTCAGTTTGGGAGTTTTGGGGCACAAGAGTGAGATTAGAACCCCCCCCCCCCCAGCAGTGGTTGGCTGCTTTCCCATCTGCCACAACATAAGAGCTGTCCAGACTGTAAAATAGCAGAACGATACAAAACCCTCAAGACACTGCGATCAACATAGTTTTCATGAAATTTCAGTTCATTTCAAGGTAATTTTATATAGGTCATTTTTATATATCATTACTAAGTGTCCGATAAAAGCTTGGTAAGTTTCAACTAAACTGATTTTTAAAAGAATCGGTTGTACGGGTAGTTCTCGATTAAATTAAGTAATTCATTCCACAAACCCTTGCATTAGTTAAATTTACATGTCGGATTTACTTTCCCGCACTATTCAAGACACCATACAGCAAAAAACACTAGAGCCAAAAATATACTAGTAATTACGTGCAAAGGAATACAGTTCAAATGAATTTAAAAATAAAGTTTACTTACAGGCATATGTCTCCTTTTCGGGGTAGGTCTTCCATAAAATGTAAGCCTCGCATATTTTTCCGCATGAGCACGGATTTGCTTAAGTTGTCAAGAGCTGCCTGGATATGTAATATTCGTTTAAATGAAAACGATTTCCAAACAGTAACAGCTGAGTCTTCATACCACTCTGCGGACACAGAACAAAAGACAAAAGCAGTGAAACTTTAACAACCTAACCAGAATTTTCAAATACAGGAATGGCTCCCTGCTTGGAGAGACCAAACTGGACAAGATGTTCCTCCAAAACACGCAAATGAACGAACCACAGTTTCAAAGTTATTCCATGCAAGGAATTATTCTCCCAAAGCCCCCGTGGATCTGAGGGTGAACAAGCATGTTTTAGGAGTAAACTCCTCCATTAAATAATATTTACACTTTTCGTAACATTATTGATTCAGGAACAATGTCAAGTTATTCTTGGGCGTGAGGAGTTATTGCTGCGGTAGTTGTGAGCCTGGTTTGCGGCCTTCATCTTGGGGGGCGGGGCCTTGGATAGGATTAGACACCTCCCACCAACGCCAAAACCTTTCTGCTCAGCTGTCATGTGGGATTAGGTTAAGGCCCCAATGGGGTGGCTGCCATAAGGTCTAAGTTCAACAAAACCATCAGGCTGAAGTGTTTTGTTTGGCAAAAAGAAAAACAAGCCAACAAAAAAAGAAAGGTCTGATTACTTCCATTTGTGTGAATGCTGAGGCATCGGATTTCTCAGTGACTCTTTCTGTGGGTCACACCCGTTTGGCACGCAGACCTCCTGACCGCCGATGCGTGGCCGGCCTTCAGATGACATATTAGGTTTCCTTTCATTTCTGTGAAATTACGCAGAAATGTGTCCCACTGCGAAGGAGAACGAGCGATTCAGAATTTAAAACATGTTTATGATCATCCTGCAGAGAGAGACAACAAAAACAAAATGCCACGAGCCCTCGCCTGACCCCAGCAAGCAGAGAAAATGCATTATATTACATTACTAATACATTTATATATATATTTATTTAGCAGAAGCGGTTGTCCGAAGTGATGTATGAGCTATGCAGATGTTCATGTATAATTTAAAGGCAGTATGGAGCATCAGTGGGACAGGCTGTGGTCTCACACCTCCAGGGATGTAGGTTGGATTCTTGCCCTGGCTTTCTGTTTACATGGGTATTCTCTAGAGACTTTGGCTTCCTGCATAGATATGAGGCTGAGGTTGACGGATGTCTCCATATTGTCTTGCGGTGGTCTGTGCGTCTTGTGCTTTTGACTCGCCATGACCCCACAGTTCGTGAGCGAAGATATGAACAAACGACGCAATCTGTGGCGTGAAGAACGAGGAATGAGAGAAGGAAAGGAGAAGATTTCGCCTGGAGCTAAGGACAGTGGGAGTAGGTTCTGAGGAACTTTGGCTCTGGTTTTTGAGTCACAGCCCAAACTGACACGTCTTCACCATGACGTGTGGAGTTAGAGAATGAGACCCCAAGTGGCCACAGTGACGCACACGGATTGTGTTCCGAGCACCGTCCGGGCCAGCTGAAATCCGGAACGTTCCGAACGCCGCCAGAGCTGGGGTTTCAGCCAGGGCCCTTCCCCAAAGAGACCCCTCCCACATCTTACAGCTCGTCCTGCGAGATCCGCACCTTGCCCTGGTGTTAGGTCCATAAGAAGGACACACATTCCAGTCAGACATGCTTCTGAAGACCCCAGGAGGCCCTGTGGAAAATGAGTGGATTTGACCGAATGCAACTGAGAGCTTGTGAGGAGGTAAACCGACTCATGTGGAAACACTGATTCACATCCCCCTGCTATGTAACCCTAGCATTTATATTATTATTCCAGACGTTTCCGTACAATAGTGTGAGCCAAGGCTGCCGGTCTATGCTTTACTCATATAACGTCACCGCAGATCCAGAGCCCAGGCATGTGATGGACACGTAGGGAACCGTAGCAACGGAATAACCCACGGCCGGCACCCCTTCCTCACGTCAAGTTGAATCATGTGACTGATTCACCCATGACTCTCTCGACAATCAGCATTACATCAGCGCCCCCCCCCATCCCCTTTAACCCTGACTGGAGACAGACAGATTTTTTTGTTTGGGGAAAAAAAAAAACATTTTGGTATTTTATCTGTGTTTGTGTCGACGGCAGCTCTTCCGATGAACTTTAACACATTTTCGACAGGTGTTACGGATAGGGGCATTGGCCCTTGTTTTTACATCTGAAGTGATTTTAGCAAAAATCCTTGGTGGGGTGGGGGGGGGGTGCTATGTATGTATGTTTTCTCAGAAATTATTTCCCAAAACAATCCGGTGCCACTTTACTTCAGGGACACAAATATGTAGTGGTAACTCAGTTACTACTGAAGTACAAATCATGAACAAATAGTTGCAACTTGACATAAAAGGCACGTCACAATTCATTAATGATGAACAAACAAAAGATCAGTAAATCACATGTGTTATTTAATTGTTCCCTTCGAAAGTTCCTTCAGTAGTTCGCAAAGGTTTACCGAATTAGTTATCGGTAACACTTGACCAGGCACAAATATTTAGTAATAACTCAGTCACTACTAAAGTACAAATCATGAACAGATCATGAACAAATATAGTAAATGCTTCAGAAAAGATACATCATAATGCATTAATGACGAACAAACATGAGATCAATATTTCATTGGTTATTTATTACATGATCCTTCGGTGGTTCCTTTTTAGTTCATGAACTTCTCCATGCAGAGCCTATTCTGGAACCCGCAGGTGCCCAATGAGCCTTGACAAAGTATCGGGTTTCAGGCTGGGTACGGGTCAGTTTTTTATGTTTAACTTTGGGCTCGGGTCGAGTTCAGGCTAGTTTTTCATCCGTGATTTTTTTTTCGTTATTAATGCACAAATAGCTTTTTGGGCTTGCTGGGTCCTTTGCACTTTTGCACTTTCCATTCCACCTCCGACACCTTCCTCTCTCATCTCTCAGCTACCTAGCAGGCATCCGAGAAATACGGCAAAAGCTCGCAAATGTCTCCATAAACACATATTGACTAATGGCTACACAATTTCGCTTTTGGGTAAGGTTCAGGTTTTAGGTTTGATAGTACAGAGCACAGAGCTTCCAGCGATCCAGGATCTCTATTCCACACGCTGCCCTCTGGTAAACGACTCCAGACCATCAAATCACGCACAACAAGATTTAGGGAAGACGTTTTCCTTCGTGCAATAAGACTGCTTATCAAGTTTCAAACTGATAACTAATTATTGGGGCTTTTGTTCTGCAATGTCCATAGGGTGGCCACCTGATCCATGTCAGGAGGGACACTGTGAGCTACGACAGGGTTTATGAACTATCATTTCAATTAAAAGGATTCAGATATCACTTTAGCACGAGTTCTTGCTGCGTGCTGATTGGTCAGTCTCCTATAATCATGAATGTGTCACTAACGTTAATGTGAAACAGCTGGATGAGTCTTTCACTCAAGGAAAAGAATCAGATAAAGACAACCAAACAATGTAGCCAACCTCAGGAGCCTTTCAGTTTTAAAGTGGTTTGTAAAACCTGAAGTATCTCATAGCGTCTTTCCGGCCATGGATTAGCTGGTCACCCTGAATACCAATATTTCTCCAGTTCTCGTCCTCTGCACCGTTTACCATTATTATCATTGTACCGTTATTGTATGTCAGTGTGTGTACTGCAGTTATCCACTGCTTTTGACATTACGTCTCTGCATGGTCACTTTGTATTTGTTTATTGTATTGTTGCACTGCATGTTGATCGTTGCCTGTCACAGTCTGCAAGAAGGCATTCAGGTAAGAATTCCGTTGTACTTTGTACCAGTGCACTGTACATATGACAAAGAACCTTGAAACCTACTATTCAGGCCGGGCTGTGAACTCCAGTATACCTTAACATGTTTTTGGATTGTGGGGGAAACTGGAGAACCCAGAGGAAATGCTATGATGACAACAGGCAAAGTCCACGCATGTAGAGCCGAGGCAGAGACTAAGGTACTGGCCCCAGAAGAGTGAAGTGACAGTGCTGCCACTGCGCTGCCGCACTGCCACTGCGCTGCCGTGCTGCCATGATGTCTCCCCTGCCAGTGTTAATGTCAACCAATTAAGATCTCAGTGGGGAAATGAAGCACCTTTTAAACTGTAACAGGAATTGCCCAAATTGGCGTGGTCCAGGGCAAGCATTTGTCAATGTGTCGATTTACGTAATGTCATTGTTGTGTAACGCGGCCTGATGCAGCAGCAGCGTTGCCCTTCATTTACATTTTCCAGAGGGTTTTTCACCTTGTCATTGTGACAGTGTTGCCACAGTATCCCCCTCTCCATCTGATATCTCTTGGTATGTCCCTCCTTACACAGTCAGGAACAGAAACACACGCGAAGGCTACGTGTCCCAGGAGGGACGTGGAATTCCACCTGGGCTATTTCCACACCAGCATCCCCCCCCCCCCCCCCCAGCCATGACTGAAGGAGATGCAGTAAAAGACTGGGGCATTCCACCACCCTCGCTGCGGGGGCGGTCGTGCCATGCCGGGATTTTCCAAAACAGGGCTGCATATGCTCAGCGTTAGAGGCGCCAGGTGGATTCGGGAAGGGGGTGGCTGGGATAGGGTTATGGGACACGGCCTAGCTGAAGAAGCCTGGGGCTTAATGAGTTTGTCTGCAAAACGGCAGCCCTCCTGACAGCTTTATGGCACTGCGGACGTGCAGTGACACACTCTTCCACTATCTGCATCGCATGAAAAGCTGATCGATAGTTCTGCATCTATAAGATGGACTTGGAGAAGGAAAGCCTGAAGGTCCTCCCTTGCCCGCCCACCAGGCACGATCTCCCCATCAGGGGCCAATCGGTGACCCAGATCTCCCCCCCACCTCGTCTACACAGGCCACACAGCCCCACCGTGCCCATCAGATAATGGGCAAAGTGCACCCTGTCAGGTATGAGGTCCCCTGGGGCTGAGGGGGGAGGAATGCAGGTGCGCCAAAGCCTACGTGGCCCCAGTGGACTGTGGATCCGGCCCCCGCCGATCCCAATCGCTGCCTGTAACATCCGCCACAGATATCCCAGGGACTCTTTCTTCTTCCTCTTATCTAATGAGGCCTAACTGATAACTGTGGGTGACTGTACAAGGGGGGGGGGCAGAGGGGCCACTTGAGTTCCTTTGTTTTCGTTCACACTTGAACAAAAAAGACTCATTTGTTTTCCGCAGACTGAATGGGTTCAGACAGGCCTGAAAGATCGCTAGGCTTACCGCACTGTCGCTGTGTAGACGGCATGAGGGGGACCGCTGTGGGAGGGGAACTGGGCCACAGCGACTGTCTAGATTGACAAATTACCCCCTCCCCCTCTCAGCATCACAGCGGCATGACCCGTGCTGATTCATCACGCTTAGGTGCCTTTGAAAGGCGAGACCAAAGGGAAAGTCCATGGTCCATCACTGTACAAGAACAAAGGCCCACACTCAGAAAAAGTACAACTATTCAATACTTTTCTTTTTTTGTCACAAGGGGACAAAGGGTACTTGTTGTGTTTGCTTGGCTTAGGCTTATCTGCACATAGACGATGACATGGGAGAGGAGCGGCCCAGCTGGCCCAGTTCACCTAAGACCTCCTGGAGGAGCCCAGCTGGCCCAGTTCACCTAAGACCTCCTGGAGGAGCCCAGCTGGCCCTGTTTACCTAAGACTTCCTGGAGGAGCCCAGCTGGCCCTGTTTACCTAAGACCTCCTGGAGGAGCCCAGCTGGCCCTGTTTTACCTAAGACTTCCTGGAGGAGCCCAGCTGGCCCTGTTTACCTAAGACTTCCTGGAGGAGCCCAGCTGGCCCTGTTTTACCTAAGACCTCCTGGAAGAGCCCAGCTGGCCCTGTTTACCTAAGACCTCCTGGAGGAGCCCGGCTGGCCCTGTTTTACCTAAGACCTCCTGGAGCAGCCCAGCTGGCCCTGTTCACCTATAAACTCCCAGAGTGGCCCAGCCCCCAAAGCTATCCAAAACAACATGCAGGTCTGTACTCACAATATCCTTCAGCAGGAAGCTGAGATTAGATTTCAAAAAGGGTGGGAGTGGCAGACAATTACAAAACACATCTAAAAAAAGGACTGCTGTAAGAAACACATATAAGTCCTTTAATCGATTCAACATTCATTTATTTGGCTTGTGTACAGTGGTTATTTCGCTCACAGAGAGCACAAAACAAAACACAAAACTGTGGAACAAATATACGTTTTATATTTATACTTTACTGGCTCAGTTACTAGCTACAACTACAACAGAACACTGTGTACCTGATTAAAACCAGAGAAAATATACAAAGGTAACTATAATAGTTTTAATACTTGCTTAAGTCATATCAATTAACAACTGTTTATATACATTTATTTTCATTCGACTGACAGATCAAAGACAACGACATAACAAATATATTTAAATTACAGCTTGATAAAAATAATATATGACAATGACATTAAATTGTCTTGTTAGGTCTTTTAAGTGCTATCTATTTGGATACATGGCTGGTAAGATAACGAGCACTAAACTGAGTAAGCAGTTATTTTCAGTCGTCGTTTCTCCGCAGAGAGACGCAAGTGGTCCGTTCAGGCACAGTAACAGTTCTTCATGCATCTCAGCAGAGATTCTGTTAGGATCCGACTCATCGAAAAACGTACAGTAGTATTCCAAGGCAAAAAGGTTTGTTTTAGGTGTCTGATGCGTTCAAAGTGGTAGAATTATACCTCCGGCTCTGAGGTCACACACGCAGCCACGGGGAGAACACGCACGTACGCGAATGTACACCAACACGCTCACCTCCATAATCCAGCTCCCCAGATCCAATCTTTGGCAGAACTTCCCAAAAAATAAAAAAACGGACCAGTGAAGCTGCTAATGGTGACCTTGTTTAGGAAGGTGAAGATATGCGGAGGTCATGTGATCGCCCATACTAATGAAAGGTGCCAAGTAGTGGTTTGAATTCTTGCAGCATTGGGCTAAACACTGAAAAGGGGAGCCTCCCTCCTCCCCAGACATTCACATAATTAATTACAAGCACAAACGATTATTAGCCAAGAAGTAGATAATGATTAGCAGCAACAGCTAAAACCTTCCTAGCAATAACAAAACAACTCCTATACAATACAAGTATATGATTGGCATTTGTGTAATTAGCATTTGTAAATAACCCCAGGCTAATGTCCTGAGGATAGGGTTACACATGTGCTTTAGAGAAAGTAGTAGGACACGTTTTCCAGACCGTTCTTGCACTGTCTCTGTCAGAGGCAGACTCCAGTCTCCCCAGCCTCTCTGAATTTGACGGATGGGGTCACTGTTTGTCTTGTTCTGTGGCTCTTTCAGTCCATTCGCCCATGACCATCCCCCCACTCCCCCCCCCAACACAGCTAGCAGTCCGTCTGCTGGCTGGAGAGGGGGCTCTCTATGGAGGACAGGCTGGTGGGGCTCATGCAGGTATGGGACGTCTTAAACATGGACGAGATATAGAACGCCTATGAAGCAGAAAGAGACGGAAATTAGAGATGCAGAGGGACATACAGATAGACAGAGGTTAATGACAGTCACCCACATGTTAGATACACACAGGGAAAGGCAGGGGTGTATTCAGGGGTGTGGCCAGAGGGGCACTGGCCTGAGCTGAAAGCTGATTGGCCTCCAGAGTGCTCCTCCCCTGTCACTCACTGATTCAAAACATATCATTGGCTAAAGAGGGCTAAGGTTAGCCCCTTTGTATCAATTATGGTCCTCGTTACGCTGCCCCACCTTCATGCTTGGGGAAAGGCAAGAGAGATAGCCACTCACCACCCAGTACGCAGTGAGCGCCCCCTGCAGGAAGCCCGTCAGCACATCAGTGGGGTGGTGCCGGTAGTCAGAGATCCGGCTCAGGCCTGTGTAGACGGCCAGCAGCACCAGGAGGAACTGCAGCATGGGCCGCAGCAGCCGCGCCCCCCGCCATGTGAACCGTGCCTGCAGGTAGAACTGAGAGGGGGATGGCCGGAGGTCACATGACAGCAGCGCCAGTCACCTGACCGCAATGTGAACACCTGCAGCATGGGAGTCTGGTCTGTCTGAATCAGTGTATGTTATGATGGGCCTGCATAACATATGTAAGTAAAACTGCAACTGTGCCTTTTATTATAAATCATAAAATTCACATGGCAATATATGGCTTAACATTTTCAGGAATTAATTTAGTAATAAACCAGCAGTGTACTATACTCTATTCAAAATATTACATAGTAGAATAATGAAATATACTCTTAATACTACTGACAATACATCTGTTACTGATTTTCTACTCTAATTCGACTGAATTCAACCACAAATAACATGTCTGTCTCCTTGTAAAGTCCATTTTGCCACGATAAGATAAGAACAGTTTGGTTAAGGGAGGCATTCCATGTGGTTATCAAAGGCCATTACATTAAAAACGATGTTCACCTGCGTCACTCCCAGAGTGGGAAAGCAAGGGGGCGCTGTTACATGAGGGATACAGTGGTTAAGAAGCTCGCAGTGGATTGGAGAGCTAACCCTAACCCTGAACTGTTCTGCACTGTAATTCAGGTTCAGACTGGATGGCCAGATCAAGATCCTCTGCTTCATTTTCCCATATCTACATCTACATGCATGTGCGTGCCTATAAGTAGCATTTCACAATCACAGCGACATCATCGCCCTCTACTGTGACTGACAGCCCCAACGGCCAATTACAGCGCACGTGCGCCTGCCAATCAACAGCCACCTGTCTGCACAAGCTGGGCCACATTTCTGTCAGCACGGGCTTGCACGCGCTTCCCAAAGCACAGCTGTACCGCCCCAGGCGCTAACGTGTGTGAAATGCGGTTGGAACGAGAGGCGGGGCTTACCGCCAGGTATAGCAATGTGTACATGGCGAAGGAGGCGTGTCCTGAGAAGAAGGACTTCCTGCAGAGAACAGGAAATGCAGAGGAAAAAAGGTTACCTATCACCTTCTCAGCTTGTCAACAAACACACGCCCCACACACACAATGGGATTTAGGTGTTCTGAAGGTGGCTAAGAGGCAATGTTGTGAGTTGACTATATTTCCAGTCGCCTGTTCTGTATACCCAGAGAGAAACTCTCACCTAGCCTCCTCCACCATCTTGTCCTCCCGCTTGCAGATGAAGTCGGAGACGTACTCTCCTGGCGAGCAGCCGAGCGAGGCGTAGCTGATGTTGCAAACGGACAGGAAGTGCGGCCGCAGACGTCCCACGCCGAGTTTGGCCATGTTGGTGAGCGACTGGCCCACGCAGCAGCCGAACAGGAAGCTGCCTAGCTCCTTGTACAGCGTAGAGATGTAGAGGTTGCGTACGAAGGCCCGCGAATGTACCCCGCGATAACGCACTCGGTAGCATTCGCCCAGGGCGATCTGGCGAGCGAGAGGGAAGATGGAGATCTGTCATTTATTTATCCCCTGTATGCAATCAGATTCCCTGGCGTTTTCATTCATTATTAACTCCTGTAGAGCCCATAGGTCAATGGGACACCAGAAAATACACACTTCAGAATATCAAACCTGGATGCATAGATCAGAACATTACAACTCCATCCATTGATCCATCTCTCCATCCATCCATCCATCCATCCACCACAAGTTTGTGGGGACATCAAAATGCATAAACAAGAACACCAGAACACTATAAGGAGAGACCATCTGGAATTACTAAATGTTCTGTAAGTGACCAATCGTGCCTAATAAGATGAGTCATGTGACCCAGGGAGAGCTTAAGATCGGAACAGCATACGCTTAATGTGTAACCATTGGTCAGTATCGTTAACGGTCGTGACCTGAACACCCCAAAGAACGTATGTGTAACTGCAGAGGGGCATTGTGGGTAAGCGGGCTCTCTTACCGTGAGCCCCGTGATGATGATGCCGCCGGAAATAAGCACGCTGTCAGGGATGGACTCGCTCTCCATGTACGGGTACATGATGCTGGTGTCCCCGCAGAAGAAGCCCCTCTTGTATGCCACCACCACCTTGAACTCGCAGACGAAGAAGGGGATCGACACTGGGGAGGGGAGATGGCGGAGGTCAGCCGCGAGTGTTTACGCCACAGAAAACGCGGGACGTGTGCCTGCGTGTATCTGCACTGACATCTGCATCTCCGGGCATTCCCACCACACAGAGGTATGCAAGGGGCATGTGGGCACAGCACCCAGCCCACACCGGGGGCCAGGAACATCTGTAACCACTCTCAGGTTAACGCCTGCACACAGACATGTTCATTCCCTACCTATGTTCACCCTGTGTTACTCAGGGTGTCGCAGCACATAGACCTGCTGTGTTCTGGAGCTTTGCAGTGTCACCCTGACATGTGAAAGTGTGTGTTGTGTGTATGGTGTAGAGGAGCCTCATTCCGGCATGTCTGACAGTCTGGCAAAGTCATTTATTCAGTGGCCTCTTACAAGCTCTGGGTCGCTCTGTCTAAACCATCAAGGTCTCCCTTCCCAGACAAAACAAACAACACACAAAGCACTTTGATTTGGCCGCAACACTGGAGCGTGACCAATCATTAACTTGCACACCATCCAGGAAGTCCCGGCGCGTTCCGGCTCGCACAAGAGCAGGGACACACAGGCACGGGGTCAAGGGCCGCAGAACGATAAGGTTATGTGTACACGACCCCCGGCTTATCCGAGCCTGCTGGGGTCGGCGTGACCGTGCCATGAACCCACCCTCGTTTCCTGGTGCCTGGGGAAGCACGTAGCCACGGGGTCGGGGGGGGGGTGAGCCTCCATCTGCTGGGCTAATATGTAACACTAAACCACAGCACTGAGACGGGGGGGCTGTTCCGAGAAGCCGCTGTCCATGAGCGCTTGAGCCAGGAGCATAAGAGAGAGGCAGTGCAGATGATTGTGGAAGGCCCGGCTGGGGGGGGGGATTGTGGTGGCAGACCAAACTTTACTCATCACCGAGACCCATCTGGGTGCCCGAGTGGGCAAAAACCACTGGGATCCAGGAGAGGAGAAATGAAAAAGACGATGCGATTCTCTACCCTGTCGGCGGCGGCCGCGCATCCGGAGCCCTGGTCGCCTCACCACGCTGGCATGCGCATTTGGACCCCTCCCTCCCGTCCGGGTTCGGTTCAAAGTCTACAAGTGGCTTGCCAGCGAGGAAGTGAGGATTAATCATCCAAGCCGCACTCTGTGAGCAGCACGCTGGGCTCAGCGGCTATAAGGGAGAGGAGACCCCGCCCTCATTCAGGCTACAGGGGCTGGGGTGGGGTGGGGGGGCTCGGCAACCCCAGCCTCATTCAGGATATGGGGGCTGGGGGGGAGACTCGACGAGGCTGCCAGTCCAGCTGGCTCACACACATGCCCACCCCCTCCAGTTGACTCAGTACCACAAGGTACCAGCAAGCAACAAGGCGCTGTGGGATAAAATTCTTCTTCCCCTGGTGCACAAGGAGCATGTGCACTGGCGAATGGAGATAACGCCTGTTAATCATTACCGGTCCATTTAAATAACTCGGTTTGACAAATACAAGGGGCCAGCCAATGGCGCCGCTCACGTCAGCATCCTGGAACGGCCCTGTCTGTTTATTGACGGGGTGTGTGCGCGCCTGTTTGCGCCGGCCTGCGCCCCCAGTCCTCTAGTCAAAGCAGCACGGGCCTGGGTGGGATGGGCTGGGGTGGATGTATGTCATAACAGGCCCGGTATGCCAGCAGGAAGAACAACTGTATCCCAGGCGACCAATAAATCACCACGGCGACCGCTTCGTGTTCTCACAGGTCGCTCGGGACAGGAGGTTCTCAGCAACTAAATAAATGTGAAACGTAAACAACATTAAAAATTAGCTAGTACCTCTATTATCCTTGTGGCTATTAACATTCACAATGTAACGTCAATTATGATGTCAATGCAGGGTCCTTAATGCGTACCCAGAATGCACCGGGGAACAGGGAGGGAATGCAAAATCCAAATTTGAATCAGTTGTATGGGTTGTTTTTTTTTTTCTTGGATGCGACAGCGTTTATGTCCCTCTCCTGTAATGAGCTCTGGCTCACGTTAATGAGGCCAGAGCGGCACGTCGGAGCTAATTAGCGAATGGCGGCCATCTTTACTTCACCTCAATGACGGATTAGCATATTTAAACATTGGCGAGGTGGGAAAAGAAAACAGGCAGCTAAGGGTCCACGTCTGGGCCTTGGACGCGCTCCAGGAGCAAGAGCTTTGTGAAGCAGAGTGATGCCACTGGACCATCATGGTAAGTACTTGGCAGTGGGAATGATGTGAAGGAGGAGGACCAGTATGGTCCTGTCTCACCACAGCACTGATGCCAGGAATGACACCAGAAGTATTCCGGGTTCCTTAACCCCTCTGTAACCGGGTCCCTGAGGATCTGGGGCGTGTGCTTCAGCCTGTCCCAGACCGGCATACTGGGATAACCCTGATTGCCAGTGGATCCCAGCGGGAAGAGAAGCCGAGACGGACGGGTTAATCTGGCGCGCGTGCGACATATTTACGGATGGCTAGGGAGGGCGCGTCCCGCACTGTGGAAGCCCAACATGTCGAGCGCGTCTGGGAACCAGAAGGTTCTGCAAGACTGGAAAATCCCCTGGAAGTAGAAGTGTGTGAGTGAAAACAAGTCAGCGAGGGAGTGAGTGTGTGAGCGAATGAGTGGGAAGAGTGAGGAGGCAAGAGGAAGAAAGAAACACAGGTCATTGCTGCTGGCGCTGTCTGCGGGGATCTCCGAGCTTCCGTCACTTACTGGTTCCCAGGTTGCCCAGAGGAGGTCACTGGGAGAGCAGGGAACTGAACCAAACCAGGTGAAGCAGGGTGGCAAGAAGGACAGACCAGACACCCAGACAGGGAGCGATTATGGAGGGACGTCCTGCATCCTAACCGTATCTGAGAGTCCTGGCCTTTCTCAGACTTACAGGGCCTCTGGTACGTGCAGGTAGATCAGCGTCACGGTGCTGGGGAGGGGTTTAGAATCCTATTCCTATTAACATTAGAGGCTCACGTGCTGGAAGTCATTCACGCTAAACTTTCACTTTGTTTCTGTCAACAAGCTCCCAGGATTCACCCCCCACCCCCCCGCCCCCGCCCTGCTGCTGGTGACGCCCTGGAGAGACATCAGCGGCGCTGCACCTCACCCTAGGATCTCATCCCACTCCACTGCTCACTGCTTATTTTCCGACACACTACAGTGTTGTATATTGTAAGCGCACGACTCTCATCTGACTGAGATCAGCGCTGATTATCATTCTGCAGAGGTGTACGGGCGGGTTGAGGGTTACTGAGGTGGAGGGGGGGGGGGCTGTAAATGAGCTGCATTGTTCTAGCTGGTGGCCTGTTTTTCTGCACGGCCCGCAGCTCCGAGGTCTCCAGGAGTGGGTTAGGGGATCTGCACTGTAGAAGTGGGGCAGGTGCTCAGTCTCTCACACACAAGGTCAAAGATTCCATAAAGCTGCAGAAACCTTATCCAGGGAGATTACTGTTTGTTTTTTTCTCCAAATCCCCAAATGAAAAGCTGAACTGCACAATCTCTCCGGGGGGTTTAGTGGAACAACAGCAAAATGGGTCCATCGGGTGGCACTAATGACATTCACTGATTTCCTGGAAGAACCCAGTGCACCCAAAACCACCAGCTCTTGTGCTTCCTAGATCCTCTTCATCCTTTCTCCGACAAACTGTGCTCACTCTCCCAACGTGCCAATTAATTAAGTAGCAAACCTTAGGTAAATAAAAAAAATAATGTCAAGAATGGAAAAATAAACAAAGATCTTGCTTGCCAGGCAGCCAATGAAATAAACAGATTTAAGAAAACGCCCATGTCTGACAAGTACACATAAGCGACCTGCCCTCACGTGTAATGACCTCCAAGCGGCCCCATCCCGTCTGCCGCGAGCTTTGCGGTCACGAATGCACCCCTCTGCCCACACTCAATTTCCTCATGCAATCTGCGGGCTCCCAGCAGTTGACCACCTGCACGCAGACCGCAGACCGCAGACCGCAGACGGGACAATCACTGGGTACAATGGGTGGTTGCCCAGGGCTACCGTTTCCCTGGCAACAGCTGTGAAGGCAAATCGTTGCTCAACCTACAGATAAGTGGTCCTGAGTCTATCCCACCTGTCCATCATTGTCTCAACTGCGCATGCCCCGTTCCAAACGTGAAATCCCACAATCCCAGACCAAACCTATGACCAGACGGACTTTGGTCATCCTAGACAGCTTTCTTGTGCTTCGGCTGTTGAGAAACTCATTACTATACGTGAATGTGCTCCGCTGTTTAACCTGATTCTATTGATGAGCGTCAATAATTAAACAGGTATGTGTCACGTCCGTGTCGGGCACGGTTGTGGTTCGTTGCACCGCAGAAGTGCGGCAAGAATACGTCAGCACAATTTATTAACGGATATCTCAGCAGCAGCAGAAAACATCTTCTGAGTCCTGAGGCATGTAGGGTTTGAGCAAGGCCTTGTACGCACACATACACACACACGCGTAGTTACACATGCGCACGAACACATGCGCACGCTCATTCCCCACGGAATGTTCCGAGACATTCCGGGCCTCAGACACTGGGCGTGCCACGGCACGTCAGACCCGATCTGCCTCACTCGGCAGCTTTCTGTGCCAGGAGACACGCCGGGACACACCCCTCACAATACCCTCACCCACGGCCACAAAGCCGGGCCCACTCCCCGGACACCCTGCAGTCTTAAACACGGCCAGGTAAACACAAGAAAGGGCCAGGAAAGAGGGATGAAATAGAGGTGGAGGCCTCTGAGGTTTTCAGACAGATACCCGTGTTGACCCACCCAGACTGTGATGTCTAGCTACCTGCAAGTCTGAATCTACTACATTTCTCTGTAAATCCCAACAGTCTGTCCTAGTCCTCCCTGCTTCGCTGCCGTACAATCAGCCGGCACACACCTGATCAGGCACCGTAACAGCTGAATCCAACATGGCGGCCAGTGCTGTGGAAAACAAGGTCCCCACCCCTCACATTCTGCAGGAATGTCATTAACCCCCAACCTGGGTATTTATCCCTTTCAAATTAGAAGAAGGATTGTAGGGTGTTAGGTTTAATGCCTCTAACGAGGGCCTAAACGACGGCTTAGGATTTTTAATCTGCCGTAGTAAAAGCGGCAGCATCTTAAGGCCCCTCCCACCTAGATCTGATTCGTGCCCCCCCCGACTGATTCGAAATGAAGCCGGCTGCGTGTCCTGGCATGCTATCAGACAACACAACACACACACAAAAAACAGTACCTGTGTTCTTGCCCTTTGACCCCCCTAGCTGGACTCTCAACCTAACCTCAGGGTTACCAAGGAGCCCACTGGGACCATTAAGCCCCGACAAACAGCCATGCACACACACTTCAGGCCAGGACATGCACAGAGCCGCCCCCGTCACCTCCTGTGAGCCAGGCTTCCTGTGAGCTTCCAAACTCCATTCACACAGTTCACAGTCACAAACTGAAAATGTATGAAAAGCCCCCGATGGCTGTTATTCAGTACTGCACCTGCATATAAGGGACATAAAAACCGGCAGAGCAAAGCGACATACTGGGACGCTACTGGTTTCTGGGGAAGCGCTGATCCCATAGGAAGAGGCAGAGAAAACCAAAGGGCCACTTCCTGTCCATCTGACATCTTTAAATCCTGAAATCAGGTGACACTGGTTCAACGCGGAGCTGGTCCTCAGGAAGTGTGAGTCCTATTGTTTTTTAAAAAAGGAGGGGGGGTCACTTCAGTCCCGAATTAGGACATTTGTCCTTACTCTGTGTGCTGTCACAATGTTTTAGCAATACCGCTGATGCTTGTGATCCTGGGCAGAGAGCTTGCGGCATCACGATGTGGTGAGTAAACGAGTCCCCCATCCTCTGGTGTTAAAGGTGACACAAGGAGGGGGGAGGCAGAGAAAAGGGGAAGTGTGGAAACAGAGAGGTCATGGCAATGCTGCGGCCCAAGTGATGAGGTCACCCCATCCTAGCTAAGAATACGCGGAACCTGCGTTGGTGTTTATGTCCAGATTTGGTAGCAAACCCGGTATGGGAAATGCCCAATCACAAAAAGGGGGCTTTGGATATTGCTAGTAAGGTTACAGCTAACAGCCGAAGGTGTAGGAGAATTTTCAAATTGGGGGGGACACACAACGTAATTATTTAAATATAAACATGTGTATGTATTGGGGGGTTGAATGAAGCCAACCTACATATTGGGGGAGTACATGCCCTCCCCATCCCCATCCCCCCCCCAGTTCCTACACCCCTGCTAACAGCTGAGCTTTAGAACAGGTGGAAACACTGCTTCGGTGAGCGAACCATTAGGTTAATGACTAAACAACCTGCGATGACCCAGAGTGAGCTTAAAGACCAGGGAAAAAGATACACTGATTAAATATGAGGTGTGGAGGAACCTGAAAGCTCAGCCCTCGTTGACCAGTTGGCCGTACCCAATGCCATAAGCCTCCTGGATCTTATCCCATATAGCCAACCTCCTGTCACTCGCTCAGGCCAGGGCCAAACCTGAGGAGGCTGGAAGAAAGCCATGACCTATACTGGAGCTGAACTTCTGAATGGTAGAGTCCGCGCATGGTGGTGAGTCACGGCCGCTAATGCCATAGCCGGCGGCAGACTGCAGCCACGCCAGGCAGGTGAAAGTGATCCCATTTGCCTTTGGGAAGCACGGCAGGGCCATAACTGCCCCTGTAGGGACCTGCCTGGCTGCTTCGACGGGTTCCCAGTAATCCAAGCTTTTATGTAACCATTCTCCCAGAAAGGCGACCACGCGTTAAGCTGCGGCTTTCCATTTACTGCCGCCGCCGTACATTTCCTTCTAACCCCCATCCTATACCTGGCGGCACTTCTCTAAGTATAACTGCTTCATTCATTACCAGAGTTTCTTCCAGTAGCTATGTTACACTCCGAAGTCAACAGCAATCATACGCCTGCAATGAAACAAAAACGTTGTTTTGCATTAAGTGGCGACCCATCTTGTTTTGCTTCTCTCCAGAAGCTTCTGTGGGATTCCTTAAACACGTCCACATATTTCTTTGCCCCTGAGAGCAGAAATTAACGCAAGTCTCCTCGCAGATTTCTCTAATTAGCTTACATAACACTGCTGAAAATTTGGCAGTAAACGATGCAGCCCTGGCTTGGATAATGCGGCGCTTAAATGGGATTTCTGAACAGAGGGGATATTTATTTGCATTCCCCATAATTCCCCGCGCCTCGCTGTCGCCATAGGAACCGGAGCTTATCCCCCCCCCCACGCCGGACACCTTACAAGCTGGGCTACATGAACTCTCAATATGCATGGAGGCGGTGGACTCTTTCCCCCCCCTCCCATGAAAGGCAGACTTTCATGAGGATTCAATTTTGCCCTCTGCACGGCTGCTCTGGGAGAATTCCTGGCGTGCTTTTCTTCAATTACTAGACCAGCCACGAAAATGCATAAAAACAAGGGGGCTGATCACCACCCACCCCAAATCCAGCCTGATCTAAAGGAATAATTGCCTGTAACAAACACGCAAAAAAGCAGATTGCTTTTCAACTACGTTTAGAAGACAAAACTAAGTCCTATCGCATACAGAAACTTAGAAAGTCAAAATAAAAAGGGATGACAGCTTCGTCCAAAAACTGTTGACAAGAGAAGTCGGAACCAGAAGATAAAAAGTTCAGATACCAAGTGGGTCCTCTCTTACGGCCCTATTACTTATAGTCATTTCGGCAGGATTTAAAAACGAAGTAGCCTAATTGTGTGTGCAAGTGGGCTATATTTGTTTTAAGGAACCGAAGTAATTCTGTGAAAACCAATGCTCAAACCACAAGTTAGTACTATGGGGTTTGCAAGCTAAGAGCGGCGTTGGCTGTGATCGGTACAGGCGGGTCATCCTGAAAAGTAACCAGATGTTTACCTAAGAAGAGACAGAGGATGTCCAAGCCCACCAGCATCTTGCTCTGGTTGCACGGTGACTTGTGCATAGGGTCGAGATCGGTCGCGGCGACGGCATGCTTCTTCCCGGTGCCGTTCTCCCTCGGCGCCTCGACGTCTCCCCCACCGCCGGTGAGCCGGTTTTGAAGCTCGGCGTCCCGCAGCGACACGACGGCGTCCCGCTTCTGCATGTCCCCCGGCCGTCAGTCCGGTTTCAAGGAGCCGATCCGCACTTTTCCAGCATGAAATGCCACTGAGACAAATGCATGAGGACCTAGGGGTTTGCGGCGGTACTTCAAACCCCCTCCGACAATAAACAAGATTATCGAGAAAACTTTTAAAAAGTCAAGTACTGCAGTCAAGCTGAAACGGCGCGTCTGAAAATGCACGTGTTTAAAATAACAAAAACAGCCGAGAAAGACAACCTCGACCCTTTCCTGAATTGTAAAATATAAATTTAATCATATTAGTGGTTTTAGAAAAAACTTTTGCCTTTAACAGAAGTTGACGTGCAAACTTCACGTCACTCGCAAAACCTAAGAAGTAAATTAGCGCAGCCCGGTCTTGAAAACACAGAGAGTCCGGTGCACCGTGCGGGAGGGATCGGTAGGGTCTGCTGCTCCCTTGCGGTCCCCATTGCGTCTTTCCCGGCCAGTCTGCTTCACATCTGCCGAATCTCTGTCCTTCCCCAGGCGGCCGCCTTTTCACACCCGATAGCTGTGCTCCTCCTCCTCCTCAGCTGTACGCACCAAAATAAAACAACACTTCCCCAACCCAGACTCCCCAGCATTGCGTCCTTTCTATTAATGTGCTATATGTCTCACTTGTACGTCACTTAGGACAAAGGCATCCGCTTAGAGCAAATGCAAATATTTAGATTTACATTCGAGCCAAAAGTTCGAGCCATAAATGCTTACTCAGCCTAATACTGGCACGTTGCTTTCTCAATTACTTAAAATACGGAAGGCAATATTAACTCAACAGCAATGTAAAATGTTGAAGGGCAACCAAAACCTTTTTGATTAAACGTTAATTATCCGTAACTAGTTTTATACAGATACCCTCCATTAACCGGTACGTGATGCCAAAAGTTCTTGCATTTAAGGACACGTTATTGTAACGATATAGGCTTAACTATCCGGGCTATTTGGGCTGAATACAAACCGTATGAGACGTCGATCCCTATCGCTATATTGACATTTTGTTGGAAAAATTACATACAGTAACATTCGACATATTGATATCAATACATTTAAATAAAATAAACAATGAAAAGAATAATGGGTCCTATATTTGATGTTTGAAATAGGCCTACATACACATAGGCCTACATATAAATTTTTATTAATATGTCACAAATATAAATGAAAGGAAAATGCCTTTTGCATTACAGCTGTAGTTGTAAAATATGAGCAATTTACAATAAAAAATAAAGAAAAGTTGTATGTTTAAGTTATGAAACGCTAAGCTAAAGTCTGCTAAACTTCAAGCAAATGACGAGGTTCACTGTTCACACAAATACAGATGCGAACGCGACAATCGTTTCTGAAAGCTAACGTCACCCGTGAGCAGTGCGACATAAGCATGTGCACGTTTCATTTTTAAAGTATACGTGTGCACGAGCCTTGCAGACACTGTGTATGATACTGAGCGGCTGCCGTATATTGAACTTTGGTGCCTTTTCCTTCACTTGGTTCTCCACTGTAACTTGCAACACTGGGTCACATGGGTTACAGCACTAAACTTGGTCAAACCGGCGATTTTTGAAAAACCACCTGGACACCTGGAAGGGGACCCAAAACGAGGACGTGTCCAGCGAAAAACCCGATATATGGTGACCCTGTTCTGGTCGACACAAGATATCTGAAAGCAACTGGACCTTTGGACCTTTCCTGTTTGCTTAAACCAACAAAGAAGAGTTATAATTTAGAGTAAATATTCAGCTTCATGGGTGGCCCAGTAGCACAGTGGCTTGCTGTGGTGCTTCATACCTCTAGAGACCAGAGTTTGAGTCTCTGCCCTGGATCTATGTGTGTAGAGCTTATATGTTCTGCTTGTATCATTGTGTGGTTTCTCTAGATTTTCTGATATGTGGTTGCTTGACGTTATGTAACTACACTCTATTGCTGGTTAAATTAATTAATTTTTACAGAAAATTTGGTCCTTGGTTAAATAGGCCTACAGAAAGCTCCACACCTTAGATAGATAGATGCCTTATTAATCCCGAAGGAAATTAATTTATCCGGGCAGATTTGGTGCGAGGCAGCTAGGAAGGTGGACGACCCACTAGTGCAGGGTTCACGGGACAACAAGGGTTTATTTAACACAACTGAATACAGGGAAACACTAAAAAAGAAAATGAGACCACAAAGGGTCGAAACTAAAGAGGGAATAAAGTAACAAAACTAAATGATCTATAAAGAGAATCAAAAATAGCAGCAAGACCATCATCAACAACCATCAACAATCACAACTAACCATTGGTGAACTAAAACAGAGGCAGGGACTTAAATACAGAGGGGTAACAAGACTAACAAGGGGCAGGCGAGATTAATGAACAAGGTTGGGAAAACAGGTCACAGGTGAAACTAATTAACTCAAAGGAACTAAACCGGGAAACTAAGAACTGACCAAGGAACAGAATCTAACACTGGGGAATTACAGACAGGTAAAGACACAAGCAGGGGCACAAGGAACAAAACCAAAACCAAGTACACATCACAAGACACAGGAACAAGAAAACTCATACAAATGAAACACTAGGGAACAAAACCCAAAAACAAAGGAAGTGGGATTCAAACACACAACAGAGGGGTTAACAGGTAGCCAAATGCACAGCTCATTGAGCCATGCGACCAATGGGGAGCAGGGAAACACTACTGACTAGGACAACGGGGGAAGGGACACAGAGTGGAATAACAGGAGCTGACCCTGACATTTTGTGTCATATACGTTAAAGTATGCCCACGCTTAGCCAAAACAGGCACCTCAGTTAGCAACTGGATATGGGCCAATGTTTTGCAAAGATGCTGCATCTGATTGGTTGGTCCCGTCTCCTCTAGTTACTTGGACCCACCTCCTTTACAATGTGATTGGTTATCTTTCTGACCCAATAATTTTTCGCTCTGTCCTCAGAAAATTTTTGTGTAAAACTCTCATGAGCCAAGGTAACTTGCCGCAGCACAAGGCCTAACGTTAACCGCTATTCAGTAGAAGCAGGGAAATGCTCTGTTTTGCTGCTCTTGCGTATGCTCTGGTGCTCAAACGATCGCTGTTTCTCTGCTCACGTTGATTTACAAAAGTACAAAGTAAGAAAATTAATGTTTTATTTTAACATTTTCATAGCATAATCTTCGTGTTATCAAAAGTGTTAGACATTATTCCTACATTGATGTAAGAGCGATATGCATATCCTTTATTTGGTAAAATTGTGTTGTAGTAGTTATTCTATATTTTGTTTTCCCTCTATTGTATTATACTATATAATTTTATTATACTACAAATGTCACATTTACATAGCCTAATCTTTAGTTATTCAGTTATACATATAAAAAGGAAAAAGGGCACAGCTACAAAGACAAACACACAAACATTCAGTAACAAGTACAATGACTGACTGAGGAAATGAACAAAGGAAGGCACTTAAATACACTGATAACAAGGACTGACAAGGAGCTATAAGGAACTAGGAGCATCAAGGAGCATCAAGGAGCAGGTGAAGTTAATTAATGGATGCAGCATGAAAAAACACCAAGGGAAACTAAAACAAAGAAAACTGAACATGAGATCGATGGTGATAGTGACTTAAATAGGGAGAGCGATAGCTATGATAGTGGCACAGAAGATTCTCCAAACGATGGTGTAATGGGGTGTTTGAGAGTGGCCGTTACGTTTTGATATTTCTTTGATTGTGTTGTCTGCTCTGTTATCAATGCTAAAAGCTCATCACCCAGAGAGAGAGATAGAGGAACCACTGCAACCGTATACAGCACCATCAAATTTCTGACCAGTTTTATCCAACAAGCTATCAGGATGCTGAGCACTTCCCTCTCTCTCTCTCTCTCTCTCGCTCTCTCTCTCTCTCTCTCTCTCTCTCCCCCTCTCCCCACTGCCCCCCAAAAATCTGGACTGTAATCCAGCACTAACCACTTTATTTTACTTATTTTATTACAAAGACTATAAAACTAAAAAAACTGATGCTGGCACCTGGCTAGAGGTTCGTTTTATTATTTTGGTATAATGAACATGTTCTAGAAAATAACTGGAAAACTATCTTTAGCTGTTCCCAGTGATCATTGTCTTAAACTACGATTAAACATTGACAGTGTTCCTACATTCAGAAGCTCCGCTGTACAGTTCTGGCCCACTTTGGGATTACTCCAAAGCTATACAAAGAAGTCTGTGTTGATTGTGCTTTTGTGTGGGAATTCAAAGCCTCAGTGATTATCAGAGTACTTGAGGGATCTGGTGTGCGAGTTCAAAACATTAAGCAGTGGGTTTGGTGTTAACAGTAAGACTCTTTCTTACAGTGTGCTCAGTAATCTGTGATGTTCCTGCTAGAGCCTTTATTAAGGGTATTAAGTCACACAGTGGATGCAGTGGGTGTGATAAATGAGTACAGTCAGACATTTACATGAACAATCGTATTACTTTCCACAAAATGAATGCTAGACTTGGGACTAATGTGTCTTTTGTAAACCTAGAGGATGAGGAGCATCGTGTGCAGCAATTCTCCTGTCATGCGCCGTCCGTTGGATTTATGGATGGGAAGTTCTGCCCTCTTGTGTTGCCGCATGTTATCTAGACCAGCCTCTTCCATTTCAGAGAAATCGGTTGATTTGAGGGGCTGCATAGCCATAGAATTTGCAAGAAGACCTAGAACGGTGAAAGTGTAAGGCAACAGAGCACTGCCAGTTTCTGCTCTACACTGGCCCAGTGTTTCTGTCAGAAGTGTTGCCAGCTAAAGTTTATCAAAACTTTATGCGATTATCTGTGACTGTATACATATTGGCAAGTCCTGTGTATTAATGCTAAATTAATTTACAGAAACACTATTTACCTTATTTGTTAAGCACTTTGGGGAACTCTATGCTCAGGAATTTCTAGTATATAATATATATGGACTGATTCATCAGTTATGATGTGAAGGTTCATGGTCATTTGGATCTTATATCAGGGTTCCCCTTTGAAAATTATTAGCAAAAATGAAAGAAAATGGTTAGAAAAGCTGACTCCCTATTGGCACAAGTTATATGCAGACTTTCTGAACTTGTGTCAGCAAGTTCAATGGCTGATGACTCTAATTTTCAGTCCCGGAGAACTTTGAAAATGCAGTACTGACAAGGACCCGTCCCACAGGCCTTTGAATGAACAGTTTGTCAGTTTCAAAAATTGATAATGGATGAATTTCGCATAAACACATCAAAGTGGGATTGTTGTGTTAAATAGCTTGATAGTTTAAATTGAAAACATCATTGTTGCAGGTTGAATGGAATACATTGTAAAAAGTATAGACATTTTTCAAAATCTTTTGACTATCCGATTGCCTCTACAGATTTACGAATTTGTTTTGTGCCAGATCTCTCACTAAATCTGCTATACATTAAAATAGAAAAAAATACGTCCAGCAGGTTCTGGTGCTGTCTTCCTCCAGTTCACAAACACGTACACATGCAGCAACTTTGTAAATACGTTGAATTCCTCCAGACATCTTACAGAAGTATCAGTACATGTCCATAACTTTGCTTTTGTATGCTCACTATGGGAACTGCTTAACTTTATAGTAGCTATTTTTGTTTTTTTTCACTGACTGAATTTATTTTAAAATCTTACCAGTCTTCTTTTTTAGCACTTCTGCATAAAATTCTCTTAAAGCAAGAGATGATTATGGATCAGCTTTATGTTATGTGGAGAACCATTCAAGGTGGCCAGGCTACTGGGCTCAATGGGCAAGCTGACTACCCGGATGAAGGACCACTACCACTGGATCTCACTTCACTGCTGTCTCTAGAAGAGAACCTAAGAGATAAAGCAGACCTAAAAATCAAAATGGTAATATCGCATTGCCTTTACTCTCCTCTGACTTATCTTAAAATATGGATTGAATGCATGTTAGTATGTACACATTCTTGTTTGCAGGTTACAACATTTGGGCCTTTTGGGAGGTGTTGAAATGAAGGCCAGGGTAATGAAGTGCATGTTTTCAAACCCCTTTGCCAGAAAACTGAACTTGCGCGTGATTAATGGAAAAACAGCATTCCGCAGCTTGCTAAAAGATAAGGAAGCACTGTCTGTTTGTTAAGTTACCCAAAACTGTTTATTAAAATAAGTAGATTAATTTATCAGACTATTTTTCCTAAAAATAATTGCTGCATACTGATTTCAACTCTAAACAGTTTTGCAGTGTCAGAGCAGCGATTCCTGGTTTTGTTCCATTGTTTATGATAAGATTTTAGTTGCTGCCTTAAGTGCTTAGATCTGGGGAGTCACTGGTGCTGGTTCCAGATCTGCTGGGGGTCCTGTCATAGATATGCCTGAAAATTAGTAGTATTCTGATTAGTCGAAACCTTTTGATATAAACTGGTCAACGATTTGTCTGATCAAAATTATATTAATAAGGGTATACATTTAGGCGTTTAGGGCCTTAGTTCATTGGCAGTACAAACCAAAATACTTTTGCCGCCGTGCTGTGAGAGTTCAGTTTTTCATGAATGGCCATTAAATATTACAGTTTTGTTTGTTACAGTTTTTTGCCTCGCAAGTGCATGAATATAGCCCCGTGTATGTCATTGTAAATAGCCCTTTTATTATTGTTGTTGTAGTAGTTATCATTAAGACTGTTTCCTGAATGTTGCGTGTATGTTTGCCCGTGTCTTATGTGTACCCTGTCGGATCCTCGCGTGTCCTTCGCTTGTATAAATCTCCCACTGTGTGCGTATCTTACGGTTCGGCATCTGACCGCCTTGTGTTTCCACTGTTGTATTTCGCTTCGGTGCTTGTTAGGTGCCAGAATTGTTCTCCTCTGAATAAGCATCCTCATCATCCGCCATCATTCATCATCAAGTGCCATCATTCTATCTGCTAAATGGGCCCGGTGAAAGTGGGGGGATGTAGGGCAGAGTAATTGTGATATCTGGGCCAGATTAGGTCCAATTCTGATATAACTATTTCGGTGATGGCTGACATATGGCAACAATGTGGCCCATATCTGGGAACCAGGAGTGGACTGCCTAAGTGCCATCGTTAAGTGGGCCAAACAAAATGTGCGCCAGAAGTGGGCCACAATAATTTTGCTATCTGGGAATGGCAAAAAAACTGTTTTCTTCAGCTAGACAAACATGTTTATCAGTCACTGTTTTGGTATAAATAGGCGCGTTTGTCAAAATACAAACATGCCTCTTGAGAGGTCTTTGAACTGTCGATTGATATTGTCGTTTGTCATGTTACTTAACACGATGACCCTAAACAGCACCGATCCGAAATGCTCACAATTAACATGCAATAATATATTCTTATGAAGTGTTTAATTTGCAGTCACATAACATACATTTACGCCAAACTATACTGTTTTCTTTGAAACTATTAAAGACGTAACGAGATTCACCGTGCATTTTGCGTCGTCCCTTTTTGAAGTGTCCATTACGTCACCACTAGATGGAGACAAACACCGTTTTTCTCTAATTCGATTCGTTTTATTGTCGTTTTCGGTTAAAACAACATGTCAACGTGTCAACTTTTATTGATTAGGTTAGTAAAAAATAAATGTTCTAATACTAAAGGGTCAGAAACAGTTTAAAAAAATAATCTAGTAAATCTTCTAATGTGTATAATAAGAGTAAATAGAAAATATATTGGAAGTTAGTACAGCTATGTATACAAATCACGTCAAGACATTGCAAGCTAAATACAGCAGTCTCTTGAGTGCGATGATCATACAGTCAGGACGCTGTTTAAAAGGGAGATACTTGAAGAATAATAGAGATTCTTTAATTACTGGTCTCAGGGGAAAACTCGGTTGGAAAGCAAGATATGTTCCCCTTGAAGCGAAAAGCAGAATTACCTGTAAAAGAAGACGAGTGTGGAGGTGGAGAAATGATACAGTAGCCCCTTCACATCCGCGCATTTGACATTCTCGGTTTTGGTTATTGGCCGCGAACAAGTAAACGGGCATATTTTTGGAGCTTGCTGAAACATAGTAGAAACCTGCAGACGACGCGTAAGCCAAAAACAATCTTGAAAATGAGTTGGATCGCATAAAATCATATAGTACATAAATATTAGTAATATGCATACATATTTGCTAGTATAACTACATAATATATCTAGTATTAAATGTCCTGGCTTGATTACACCGCACAACTTTGTCTTAGCAACCAGCCTCATTCACGTGTTAGCTGTCTCGCAGTAACTTAAAAACTTTAAAGTGCCGGTAATTTTACTGTGGTCATCTATCCGCGCTTTGCGCTGTGTGCACCCATAGACGTATCATTACGGTATCAGATCGCGTTTTGATCGCGTGTAGGCCTTTCGCAGTCTTATTTTTTTAATGTGATCTGAATACCGTAATGATATGTCTATGCGTGCACTACACGTGACGCTGTATCGGCAAAACGCGAATAGCTTGACGGCAGTGGTGAATTTTGCATTTCTGATAATGGGTCTAAAACGCAATGCTCCCAGCGTGTACAGCAGTGACTTTGTACATACAGGGGCATAACTGATTTGTGTATTATATAAAAAGGCCTAAATAGAAAATTACCAGGTAAATTAACAGGGCTTGTTTAGAAATAGGTAATAGACTTTTTAAGTTATTGTTCAATTTAGCAAATTGTTATGGGTTGAGGTTAGGGGAGCCGAATTTGTACATTCGCAGGGATCTTGCGCCCTTAGTACTTATGAATGTGAAGGGGTTTCTCTGAGGAAAGTGTGGTAAAAGAAGAAAGAGCTTTTCAGTTAAGCTGACTGTTGAACTTACGATAACACAATGGCCATAGGGGTCGGGTGCAGTGTGAGTTGGGCAGTGGCCAAAGGTGGGGACCTTGGCGGTCCGATCCTCAGCTGCAGAAGCTAACTCTAGGGACATGGAATGTCACCTCTCTGATGGGGAAGGAGCCTGAGCTGGTGCGAGAGGTTGTGAGGTTCCGACTAGATGTAGTCGGGCTCACCTTGACTCACGGCTTGGGCTCTGGAACCAGTCTCCTTCTGGGGGGTTGGACCCTCTTCCACTCTGAAGTTGCTCACGGGGAGAGGTGCCGAGCGGGGGTGGGCATACTTATTGCCCCCTGGCGGGGCGTCTGTACATTGGGGTTTACCGCAGTGGACGAGAGGGTAGCCCTCCCTTCGCCTTCGGGTGGGGGGACGGGTCCTGACTGTTGTTTGCGCCTATGCGCCAAGCGGCAGTTCAGAATACCCACCCTTTCTGAGGACTCTCTTGTTCTGCTGAGGGACTTCAATGCTCACGTGGGCAATGACAGTGTGACCTGGAGGGGTGTGATTGGGAGGAACGGCCCCCCCGATCTGAACCCGAGTGGTGTTTTATTATTGGACTTTTGTGGTCATCATGGATTGTCCATAATGAACACCATGTTCAAGCTTAAGCGTGTCCATATGTGCACTTGGCAGCAGGACACCCTAGGCCGCAGTTCGATTATCGACTTTGTAGTCATGCGCCCGCATGTCTTGGACACTCAGGCGAAGAGAGGGGCGGGTGGGGGAGGAAGCCAGCCAGGCCTGGCAGGCCCAAGCGAATAGTGAGGGTCTGCTGGGAACGTCTGGCGGAATACCCTGTCAGGAGGAGCTTCAAAGATGGAACGGGAGATTGACAGGCAGATTGGTGCGGTGTCAGCAGTGATGTGGGCGCTGCATCGGTCTGTCGTGGTGAAGAAGGAGCTGAGCCAAAAGGCAAAGCTCTCAATTTACCAGTCAATCTACGTTCCTACCCTCACCTATGGTCATAAGCTATGAGTAGTGACCGAAAGAAGGAGATCGCGAGTACAAGCAGCCGAAATGAGTTTCCTCCGCAGGGTGGCTGGGCTCTCCCTTAGAGATAGGGTGAGGA